>OX388319.1:0-600000 GCA_947579605.1 Athripsodes cinereus
TAACCTAACCTAACCTAACCTAACTAACCTAACCTAACCTAACCTAACCTAACCTAACCTAACCTAACCTAACCTAACCTAACCTAACCTAACCTAACCTAACCTAACCTAACCTAACCTAACCTAACCTAACCTAACCTAACCTAACCTAACCTAACCTAACCTAACCTAACCTAACCTAACCTAACCTAACCTAACCTAACCTAACCTAACCTAACCTAACCTAACCTAACCTAACCTAACCTAACCTAACCTAACCTAACCTAACCTAACCTAACCTAACCTAACCTAACCTAACCTAACCTAACCTAACCTAACCTAACCTAACCTAACCTAACCTAACCTAACCTAACCTAACCTAACCTAACCTAACCTAACCTAACCTAACCTAACCTAACCTAACCTAACCTAACCTAACCTAACCTAACCTAACCTAACCTAACCTAACCTAACCTAACCTAACCTAACCTAACCTAACCTAACCTAACCTAACCTAACCTAACCTAACCTAACCTAACCTAACCTAACCTAACCTAACCTAACCTAACCTAACCTAACCTAACCTAACCTAACCTAACCTAACCTAACCTAACCTAACCTAACCTAACCTAACCTAACCTAACCTAACCTAACCTAACCTAACCTAACCTAACCTAACCTAACCTAACCTAACCTAACCTAACCTAACCTAACCTAACCTAACCTAACCTAACCTAACCTAACCTAACCTAACCTAACCTAACCTAACCTAACCTAACCTAACCTAACCTAACCTAACCTAACCTAACCTAACCTAACCTAACCTAACCTAACCTAACCTAACCTAACCTAACCTAACCTAACCTAACCTAACCTAACCTAACCTAACCTAACCTAACCTAACCTAACCTAACCTAACCTAACCTAACCTAACCTAACCTAACCTAACCTAACCTAACCTAACCTAACCTAACCTAACCTAACCTAACCTAACCTAACCTAACCTAACCTAACCTAACCTAACCTAACCTAACCTAACCTAACCTAACCTAACCTAACCTAACCTAACCTAACCTAACCTAACCTAACCTAACCTAACCTAACCTAACCTAACCTAACCTAACCTAACCTAACCTAACCTAACCTAACCTAACCTAACCTAACCTAACCTAACCTAACCTAACCTAACCTAACCTAACCTAACCTAACCTAACCTAACCTAACCTAACCTAACCTAACCTAACCTAACCTAACCTAACCTAACCTAACCTAACCTAACCTAACCTAACCTAACCTAACCTAACCTAACCTAACCTAACCTAACCTAACCTAACCTAACCTAACCTAACCTAACCTAACCTAACCTAACCTAACCTAACCTAACCTAACCTAACCTAACCTAACCTAACCTAACCTAACCTAACCTAACCTAACCTAACCTAACCTAACCTAACCTAACCTAACCTAACCTAACCTAACCTAACCTAACCTAACCTAACCTAACCTAACCTAACCTAACCTAACCTAACCTAACCTAACCTAACCTAACCTAACCTAACCTAACCTAACCTAACCTAACCTAACCTAACCTAACCTAACCTAACCTAACCTAACCTAACCTAACCTAACCTAACCTAACCTAACCTAACCTAACCTAACCTAACCTAACCTAACCTAACCTAACCTAACCTAACCTAACCTAACCTAACCTAACCTAACCTAACCTAACCTAACCTAACCTAACCTAACCTAACCTAACCTAACCTAACCTAACCTAACCTAACCTAACCTAACCTAACCTAACCTAACCTAACCTAACCTAACCTAACCTAACCTAACCTAACCTAACCTAACCTAACCTAACCTAACCTAACCTAACCTAACCTAACCTAACCTAACCTAACCTAACCTAACCTAACCTAACCTAACCTAACCTAACCTAACCTAACCTAACCTAACCTAACCTAACCTAACCTAACCTAACCTAACCTAACCTAACCTAACCTAACCTAACCTAACCTAACCTAACCTAACCTAACCTAACCTAACCTAACCTAACCTAACCTAACCTAACCTAACCTAACCTAACCTAACCTAACCTAACCTAACCTAACCTAACCTAACCTAACCTAACCTAACCTAACCTAACCTAACCTAACCTAACCTAACCTAACCTAACCTAACCTAACCTAACCTAACCTAACCTAACCTAACCTAACCTAACCTAACCTAACCTAACCTAACCTAACCTAACCTAACCTAACCTAACCTAACCTAACCTAACCTAACCTAACCTAACCTAACCTAACCTAACCTAACCTAACCTAACCTAACCTAACCTAACCTAACCTAACCTAACCTAACCTAACCTAACCTAACCTAACCTAACCTAACCTAACCTAACCTAACCTAACCTAACCTAACCTAACCTAACCTAACCTAACCTAACCTAACCTAACCTAACCTAACCTAACCTAACCTAACCTAACCTAACCTAACCTAACCTAACCTAACCTAACCTAACCTAACCTAACCTAACCTAACCTAACCTAACCTAACCTAACCTAACCTAACCTAACCTAACCTAACCTAACCTAACCTAACCTAACCTAACCTAACCTAACCTAACCTAACCTAACCTAACCTAACCTAACCTAACCTAACCTAACCTAACCTAACCTAACCTAACCTAACCTAACCTAACCTAACCTAACCTAACCTAACCTAACCTAACCTAACCTAACCTAACCTAACCTAACCTAACCTAACCTAACCTAACCTAACCTAACCTAACCTAACCTAACCTAACCTAACCTAACCTAACCTAACCTAACCTAACCTAACCTAACCTAACCTAACCTAACCTAACCTAACCTAACCTAACCTAACCTAACCTAACCTAACCTAACCTAACCTAACCTAACCTAACCTAACCTAACCTAACCTAACCTAACCTAACCTAACCTAACCTAACCTAACCTAACCTAACCTAACCTAACCTAACCTAACCTAACCTAACCTAACCTAACCTAACCTAACCTAACCTAACCTAACCTAACCTAACCTAACCTAACCTAACCTAACCTAACCTAACCTAACCTAACCTAACCTAACCTAACCTAACCTAACCTAACCTAACCTAACCTAACCTAACCTAACCTAACCTAACCTAACCTAACCTAACCTAACCTAACCTAACCTAACCTAACCTAACCTAACCTAACCTAACCTAACCTAACCTAACCTAACCTAACCTAACCTAACCTAACCTAACCTAACCTAACCTAACCTAACCTAACCTAACCTAACCTAACCTAACCTAACCTAACCTAACCTAACCTAACCTAACCTAACCTAACCTAACCTAACCTAACCTAACCTAACCTAACCTAACCTAACCTAACCTAACCTAACCTAACCTAACCTAACCTAACCTAACCTAACCTAACCTAACCTAACCTAACCTAACCTAACCTAACCTAACCTAACCTAACCTAACCTAACCTAACCTAACCTAACCTAACCTAACCTAACCTAACCTAACCTAACCTAACCTAACCTAACCTAACCTAACCTAACCTAACCTAACCTAACCTAACCTAACCTAACCTAACCTAACCTAACCTAACCTAACCTAACCTAACCTAACCTAACCTAACCTAACCTAACCTAACCTAACCTAACCTAACCTAACCTAACCTAACCTAACCTAACCTAACCTAACCTAACCTAACCTAACCTAACCTAACCTAACCTAACCTAACCTAACCTAACCTAACCTAACCTAACCTAACCTAACCTAACCTAACCTAACCTAACCTAACCTAACCTAACCTAACCTAACCTAACCTAACCTAACCTAACCTAACCTAACCTAACCTAACCTAACCTAACCTAACCTAACCTAACCTAACCTAACCTAACCTAACCTAACCTAACCTAACCTAACCTAACCTAACCTAACCTAACCTAACCTAACCTAACCTAACCTAACCTAACCTAACCTAACCTAACCTAACCTAACCTAACCTAACCTAACCTAACCTAACCTAACCTAACCTAACCTAACCTAACCTAACCTAACCTAACCTAACCTAACCTAACCTAACCTAACCTAACCTAACCTAACCTAACCTAACCTAACCTAACCTAACCTAACCTAACCTAACCTAACCTAACCTAACCTAACCTAACCTAACCTAACCTAACCTAACCTAACCTAACCTAACCTAACCTAACCTAACCTAACCTAACCTAACCTAACCTAACCTAACCTAACCTAACCTAACCTAACCTAACCTAACCTAACCTAACCTAACCTAACCTAACCTAACCTAACCTAACCTAACCTAACCTAACCTAACCTAACCTAACCTAACCTAACCTAACCTAACCTAACCTAACCTAACCTAACCTAACCTAACCTAACCTAACCTAACCTAACCTAACCTAACCTAACCTAACCTAACCTAACCTAACCTAACCTAACCTAACCTAACCTAACCTAACCTAACCTAACCTAACCTAACCTAACCTAACCTAACCTAACCTAACCTAACCTAACCTAACCTAACCTAACCTAACCTAACCTAACCTAACCTAACCTAACCTAACCTAACCTAACCTAACCTAACCTAACCTAACCTAACCTAACCTAACCTAACCTAACCTAACCTAACCTAACCTAACCTAACCTAACCTAACCTAACCTAACCTAACCTAACCTAACCTAACCTAACCTAACCTAACCTAACCTAACCTAACCTAACCTAACCTAACCTAACCTAACCTAACCTAACCTAACCTAACCTAACCTAACCTAACCTAACCTAACCTAACCTAACCTAACCTAACCTAACCTAACCTAACCTAACCTAACCTAACCTAACCTAACCTAACCTAACCTAACCTAACCTAACCTAACCTAACCTAACCTAACCTAACCTAACCTAACCTAACCTAACCTAACCTAACCTAACCTAACCTAACCTAACCTAACCTAACCTAACCTAACCTAACCTAACCTAACCTAACCTAACCTAACCTAACCTAACCTAACCTAACCTAACCTAACCTAACCTAACCTAACCTAACCTAACCTAACCTAACCTAACCTAACCTAACCTAACCTAACCTAACCTAACCTAACCTAACCTAACCTAACCTAACCTAACCTAACCTAACCTAACCTAACCTAACCTAACCTAACCTAACCTAACCTAACCTAACCTAACCTAACCTAACCTAACCTAACCTAACCTAACCTAACCTAACCTAACCTAACCTAACCTAACCTAACCTAACCTAACCTAACCTAACCTAACCTAACCTAACCTAACCTAACCTAACCTAACCTAACCTAACCTAACCTAACCTAACCTAACCTAACCTAACCTAACCTAACCTAACCTAACCTAACCTAACCTAACCTAACCTAACCTAACCTAACCTAACCTAACCTAACCTAACCTAACCTAACCTAACCTAACCTAACCTAACCTAACCTAACCTAACCTAACCTAACCTAACCTAACCTAACCTAACCTAACCTAACCTAACCTAACCTAACCTAACCTAACCTAACCTAACCTAACCTAACCTAACCTAACCTAACCTAACCTAACCTAACCTAACCTAACCTAACCTAACCTAACCTAACCTAACCTAACCTAACCTAACCTAACCTAACCTAACCTAACCTAACCTAACCTAACCTAACCTAACCTAACCTAACCTAACCTAACCTAACCTAACCTAACCTAACCTAACCTAACCTAACCTAACCTAACCTAACCTAACCTAACCTAACCTAACCTAACCTAACCTAACCTAACCTAACCTAACCTAACCTAACCGGGTGTAGTGATTGACAAGGATTTGAGCTTCAATGACCATATAGAGACAACATGCAAAAAGACGCTTGGTGTGTACAGGAAGTTGACCCGAGCAACAAGAAGCACGTGGGGTTTATCCCCACAGATTATCAAAGTGCTCTACCAGACAATGATAGTCCCCATTGTGGCATATGCGGCGCCAGTGTGGGTAGAAACACTGAAAAAGAAGAAGAATAAAAACAAAATCCGAGGCATGCAGAGGTTGTTCATGCTACAGATGGGGAAGGCATACAGAACGGTGTCAGGTACTGCGGCGTTGGTTGTGGCTGGCGAGCCGCCCTTGGATATCGTACTGCATGAAAGGGCGGAATGTTACTTTTCAAGGAGACGCGGAACCTTGAGTGAACTGCCGGACGACAGAATTATGATGCAGCCCAGAAGGATAACAGACTTGCCACATCCAGGACTGCGAAAACGAATAACAGTAGAGCCGATGCAGGAGGAAGGTACGCCGAATGGTTACAAAATTTTCACAGATGGTAGCAAGCTTGAGGGGAGGGTTGGCGCTGCATTTGTGGCGTACAAGGAAGGAAAGACTATATCACAAAAAATGATAAAATTGGCGGACGAATGCTCGGTTTTCCAGGCGGAGCTGGTTGCCATAAAAGCGGCATTGGAATGGATAACTAAACAAGGAATAAATGATTATCGAATCCATAGCGACAGTATGTCGGGACTTCAGGCCATTTGCGATGCCAACAGTACCAACCCGCTGATTGTGGAGATTCGCGAGATATTCTGGGCGATAAGCGACATGGGGGCGCATTGCACATTCCAGTGGATTAAGGCACATGTGGGCCATGAAGGCAATGAAAAAGCAGATGAACTGGCAAAGAAGGCGACCAGTAAGAAAACCTGCGCAAGCTTCAGTCAGTTCCCCCAGAGCTATACAAAAAGAGTATTAAGAGAAAACACGCAGGAACACTGGGAAGAGGAATATAAAGCAGAAGATGTTGGAAAGCACGTAAAGAACTTCTTCACTACTGTTGGAGATGCCAAAAGATTCGAAAAGATAGTGGGAACCAATTTCGAGTTAACGCAGGTGCTGACTGGTCACGGACTATTCAGACAGTACCTGCACAGATTCCACAAGAGAGACAGCCCCTGCTGCACATGTGATGGGATGAGTGTGCAGGACGTGGGGCACTTGTTGTTTGAGTGTCCGGTTGTGGAGCGGGAAAGACATAGATGGAGTGCACAAGTGGGGAAAGCAATAACAAATTATGATGAATTAAGAGACTCTTTCGGGGATGAGGAGAGTATGAAGAGTTTCGGAGATTATGTTATAAAAATGATGAAGAAAACTAGGAGGATCAACATAAAAGAAGACGAGAATATAGAGTGATGTAGGCTATAAGTGTTAAAGGGATGAATAATAAGATTAGAAATAAAGACTTAATGTTTGCGTAATTGAATGAAGGATACATTAATATAAGTAAAATTGAATTAATGTTTGAAATAAAGATAAATAAATTTGTAATAGGATAAGAAAATTTGTAATAAAATAAGTTAAAGAATGTAACATAAAAGAATTTAAACCTTGACAATAGTGCAAGGTAGAAAAGAAGGAAAAAAAAAAAAAAAAAAAAAAAAAAAAAAAAAAAAAAAAAAAACCTAACCTAACCAGAATGGAGCCAGTGCAGAAGGAAGATACGCCGAATGACTACCAAATTTACACTGATGGAAGCAAACTTGAGGGGAAGGTTGGCGCTGCATTTGTGGCATACAAGGCAGGAAAGAGTATATCACAAAAAATGATAAAATCAGCGGACGAGTGCTTGGTTTTCCAGGCAGAGCTGGTTGCATAAAGGCGGCATTGGAACGGATAATTAAGCAAGGAATAAATGATTATCGAATCCACAGCGATAGTATGTCGGGACTTCAGGCCATTTGCGATGCCAACAGTACCAACCCGCTGATTGTGGAGATTCGCGAGATGTACAGCGCGATGAGCGACATGGGTGTGTCTTGCACATTCCAGTGGATTAAGGCACATGTAGGCCATAGAGGCAATGAAAAAGCGGATGAACTGGCAAAGAAGGCGACCAGTAAGAAAACCTGCGCAAGCTACAGTCAGTTCCCCAGAGCTATGCAAAAATAGTATTAAGAGAAAGAACGCAGGAACACTGGGAAGAGGAATATAAGTTTTCACAGTGCGATATGGCTTGTACATCGAACCATGGATTTAAGCGGATTATCGGTCGTCACGTTTTTGGTCCTGGGCCTGTCTCGGAGGTGAGCTGAATACCCCCCCCCCCATTTCCCAATCCCCTTTTTAAAATGCCAATAACATCAAGTTTGTGAGGAAGGAAGTTGGGAGTGGAATGAGACGGAAAAATGAAAAAAAAAATATATGTGATTGATAAAATGTGAAGTGTTGGGATAGTATTTATTTTTAGTCTGTTTTTAAAGTTTTTGATTTTCCTTTTTTTAGAGTTTGTTTTGTATTGTTATTGCATACATTTAGGAAGTGTGAATGTGTTTGTGTGAATGAATGTATTATGTGTGCGAAATTGGGTGAATGGATGTATTGTGAATGAATGAATTGTGTGTAAGATTTTCTATGATAGTTTTGTGTGTTATTGCTGAAGTGTGCACTGTTTGGATGTAAAACTATTGGAATGTTTTTGTCGCTTACATGTTATATTTATATGTCTTTCATCTGTTGTGTACCATGTAAATGAATAAATAAATAAATAAATAAGACAGAAGATGTTGGAATGCACGTCAAAAACTTCTTTCCCACAATTAGAGATGCCAAAAGGTTCGGAAAGATAATGGGAATCAAGTTCGAGTACACGCATTTGCTGATTGGGCACGGACTGTTCAGACAGTACCTGCACAGGTTCCATAGGAGAGACAGCCCCTGCTGCACATGTGATGGAATGAGTGTGCAGGACGTGGGGCACTTGTTGTTTGTGTGTCCGGTTGTGGAGCGGGAGAGAAGTAGATGGAGTGCACAAGTGGGGAAAGCAATAACAAACTTTGAGGAATTGAGAGACTCCTTCGGGGATGAGGAGACTATGAAGAGTTTCGGAGATTATGTATTAAAAATGATTAACAAAACAAAGAATATCAACATGAAGGAAGATGAGAATACGGATTGATGTTGGCTGAAGGTGTTAAATGGATGAATAATAATAGACAAGTATTGTGTAAATGACTATCTAATAGATTGATATAATTGAATGAATGTTGAATATATTTAGTATAAGATAAAAATAAGTAAATTTTGTTATAAAATAAGAATATGTGTGTTTGGGCCAATTCTAATTTATGGTTGATTTCGGGTTGTTCCTATGTGGAGGTGAGAGGGTTTGTGTGAAATGTTTCATTTATCAAAAATTGTCACAATTCTTCCCATCCTTGTAGCAATCATATTACATTGTGTTCCTATCATTTTTTCTTCCCCACCATTATTCATTGTGATTCAGTACCTACCGCATCGCTTATAACTTATACCGCATCAATATAATTTCACCGCTTATTAATAATATAAATATACAAACCCGCATAAATTAATTATTTAAAATTATCGCACATCAAATAAATTATTAATATATATTCAAAGAAGTGAATTTGTGTGAGAGGCAAAGGCGATTCCAGGTTCCAGACTCCTCAGCCAAAAGGTAAGTGGAACATTCTTGCATTTCTTGTCATCTTCATCTTTGAGCAACGCACCCGCAACACCATAATTTCGGTCCTAACTCGAGCCTGATATTGAACCAGTTTAAATAACATAAAATTCGCTCAAACTTAATTTAAAGTTCAAAATAAAAAAGATTAATTTGAAATATCGAGTACCTAATATTGTTGCATATTGTATGCTCTGTAAGTATTTTAAATAATACTTTTCGTACCAAATATTTCTCTTTATAAGTACATATTATTATAGAATATTTCTCTTTATAAGTACATATTATTATAGAATATTTCTCTTTGTATGTACATATTATTATAATATAATTACTTTCTTCGCAAAATAGGCAGTTAATGGTTTAACTTGTGTTTCTTAAACATAATAGCTTGTATTTTATTCGACTGTGTATTACAACAATATAAAATATTTATTATTGCGATAATATTTGATTGATACCTAATGGGTGGGTTCATTTTTAAAAATAATATATCTAAATTAATTTGAATAGTATAATAGATAGATTAACAAATAGATATTTATATTTAATTGTAGGTATATTTGATTTTGTCACGTATTTGAAAAATAAAAGATATATTTTTTGATTGTATTGTTAACCTGTAGATACTTATATCAAACAAGCAAATTTTTTCAATACCTACTCACATATTAAATAACTTCATATTACTTACCTAATTTTTTACAAATAGGTACATATCTTATTCATTTATATTATATTGTTATATTGTTACTGTTTGATTGAACTCATTTAAATATGTCTGAAAGTAGGATAACTCTTTTAGAAGCAAAGAAAAATGCCATATTTGCTAGAATAAATAATTTATATGAGTTATCTAAGAAAGAATTTAATAGAGACGGTCGTTCTCAAGAAAACTTTGTAGGACAAACCGAATCGTTAAATGATATAAGACAACAGTTTGAAAGTGTGATTGAAGAGTTATTCTCATTGTATATTAAAACGCAACCAAAATTTGAACCTGATTTTCAAATATTGAATACTTTTGAAGATTTAATTTCGCATATTAAATATAAAAGATCGCAATTAATGGCAAATAATATTAATATAACTTCTTCTATACCTAATCAGTCGAAAAATTCTATAAAACTAACCGCTATCGAAATACCTTGATTTGACGGCAAAATCGAAAATTGGTCAGTATTCTACGAATCTTTTAAAACCAATATTCATTTAAATGAAAATTTAAACGATTCTCAGCGCATACAATATTTGATTGGGAATTTATCGCATTCTGCTTTAAATATAATTTCTGGAATGATACCCACGGGTGAAAATTACGCCGATATATGGAACAGTTTAGTGAACAGATATCAAGATAAACGAAATTTGGGGTCTCATTATATAAATAATATCAAACCTACGCTTCATACCGCATCACCAATGTGTGTAAGATAAGAGAATTTAAACCTTGACAATAGTGCAAGGTAGAAAAGAAGAAAAAAAAAAAAACCTAACCTAACCTTTTTATTTTTTTATTAAGAAGGGGAAATCCGTCATGGACACCCAGTCAGTCAAGACTGGGTAGTGCCGGACTCTTACCGGCTAAAACCCCTTCTTCTTCTTTGGGGCCCGGTTCCTACCTCTCGGTCTACCCAGGGCCTCAATGTTGTCTTAAATCATTTTTGTGTCATTCGTCATTTTGTCTTCTTCGCTCATCATCTTCCTTCTTTTTTATAATTTGCTCCATATATTCTGCGATAGTGACCCACTCCCTGTGATTTCTGAGCATACAGTCTACTATGTACATATGTTCTCTGACGATAGATTCCCGCTTGTTCCCAAGTTGTTCTTCAGTCTTGATCTGAGCTCATTCCACTCAGTGCATTGGAACTGTGTGTGTTCTGCATCATCTTTTTCTGTGCCACAGTATACGCAGGCCTCTGTTTCTGCCTTGTTAATCTTTTTCAAATACTCTCCGAACACGCCGTATCCTGTCATGCACTGGACCATCCTAAATGTTATCTCCCCGTGTTTCCGGTCCAGCCAGGGCCTTAGGGCCAGGGCGCATCACTTATGAGACGATGGGTCCATCTTCCTCTGTTTGACTCGTCCCATGACTTCTGCCATTCCAAAGTAGTGGTCTCCCTCTCTGCACGCTTAATTTCCTGTGTTAAAGGTCCCTCCCGGTAAAATAATCTTCCCCTTTCTTCCGTGATTTTTGTCCCCTTTGATCAAGCCACGTGATTTTTCAAGCCAAGAGTCGGCGTATCGATTACCTATTTTTAAGTATCTTCTTCTTCTTTGTTATAAATTATTTATTGTCTTCTAACTCAGCATCCGTCTCCTAACTCCTTCCCGATCCCTTTGGAGTATTAGGTGTGTGGATTTTAGTTTTTTCTTTTTTTTTCAATCTATTTTTCTTATTGTTTGTGTTTTTATTATTATTATTTTTATTTCTGTTTAGTGTTAATGTGACGTGGTTAGATGGAAGAAATCACAATATAGTGATAATCTTGCCACTACACATCATCCATCACATTTTTTCTTATGTATACTGCCTTATTTAATTTGTTATATGAATGATGATGTGCAAGAAGAATAAAATAAATAAATAATATGTGAATGAACTGCTTTAATAAATAAGTTCACTCTCTACATCTTCGATGTCAGATTCTGCAATCGATGGCATTTGTAATGTTTGGGAAAAAAAATACCAAAAAAACGGTGAGTTAAAATGTCCAAAACACATTTAACAAATTAAATCCGTTTGCCACGCAAGAAGAAATTACCAAAAGCCACATATTTGCGAAAGAAATATTGTAAACAATAGCTAAGCGCTCTTGCTCATCTATTTATAGTATGGATAAAACGGACAAGTAAAATCAAACACTTGGTTTGAGTGACACAAAATTAACTAAGGATTTGTTTTTGCTTGGTACAATCAGGCAAAATTATTTAAATCACAATATGTGTTTAATACAAATCAGGTAAAAAAGTCTAACAATAAAAAAAATTTTTGGACGAAAGACTTAAATGACATAATTAAAAATTCATTGAATATTTGTGTCGTTTAGTCGCCGGAAATTGCCCAAATTAACTAAAATAATAATTTACTAAGCGACATCAAAAGTCGTCGTAGAGACATAAGAATAGCACCATTCGACGCAGAAAAAAAATACGATTCAAACTGTGTACTCAATTTCGCCCAAAATGTTGCTTAGTAATTTATGCCTTTCCAGCGTCGAAATGTATATAAAAGTCACCTTAGTTGAGGATACCCGGGTAGTTGGTTATTATTAAAATGAAGTTTATGTGACGTAAAAAAACCTTCAATACCTGAATCTGCTAAATGAAATAAGATTATTTATTTATGACTTATAGCATAAATCTACATAATAATAATAATAATAACACTACCGATATTGAATAATGATGACAGAATGGACATATGGAAATCCAAGTCTCTCCATGGTCGATTCTATGAAGTGTTAACATCTTAGAAAGTTGATACTGTGGATTCGGTCCATTGGTTGAGATTTGGAGATATTTTTGGCGAAACGGAACGATTTGTTTGTGCCATTCAAGACCAAGTAATAGTCACAAACAATTATTCTAAATTTATAATGAAACAAAATATTTCGGATAGATGCAGAGCCTGTTATCGGGAGGGAGAGACATTAAGACATATTTTGTCTGGATGTTCTCTTCTTTCCGGAACAGACTATTTGAAAAGACATGATCAGGTAGCAAAAATATTACATCAAAATTTAGCTTTGAAATTTAAATTAATTGAACAGGAATAAAATTACCATACTATAATTATTGTCCAGTATCGGTACTTGAAAACAATCATACTAAACTCTACTGGGATCGACCAATTCAAACTGATCGAACTATTATAGCTAATTGACCAGATATTGTGTTGGTTGATCGCAGATGCCGTAAAACATACATCATAGACATCACTATACCGCACGATGAAAATTTAAATAAAGCTGAGCAAGATAAGATAATAAAATATCTTGATCTTGCTCACGAAATCAAAGATATGTGGAGAACACCTACCACAATCATCGTGCCTATAGTGTTGTCTGTGAATGGTTTAATACCTAAGAGTCTGTCAAGCAATCTCAGAAAACTGGGAGTAGATGACAGGCTCAAATACAGCATGCAGAAGGCCGTACTTCTATCGTCCACCAGGATAGTAAGAAGGTTTTTGTCCCTGTAGCTCTGTAAGTGATCTCCCATGATTGTACTATTTCATAGAACATCATGGAAGAATCAACTCGAATAATGTTGGGGTTCTACATTTTGAATATAAATTTATTTTAATATTTTATGGTTTTTGTTATTTAATGTTATATTTAAATTTTATTGTTAATCTTATATTGTGTTCAAAATGTAGAATCTAATATTGTTTTGTTAAATAAATGAGAAATGAGATAATAATAAAAATATCTATATTAATACATTTCAGGGGACTAACTGCATGCAATGGACATGCTGGCCGTCCTCCCTGTGCTAATAAAATAATGGGTGTCTTGCCTCATCGCTGAATTGAAGATGTCAATTGTTTTAACAAGCAATCTTAGAAAACCTTAGAAAGGTGTGTGTAACCTTAGAAAGGTGTGTGTGTCTGAATAATTTGATACACCCAATATTTTAAGTAAAATCAATTTTAGATTGCTTACTCAGACTAGATCTTGCTCTACATTTTATCTCCAAAAAACCAATACCATGGCTAGGGAATGTAATCTCGATCTCGCGAGGTCTCGAGTAATTTTTCGAGATTTAATCTCGAAGCTAGGTAATCTCGTTTTTAAAATATCGTTCGAGATCTCGACGAGATCAGAATCAAGATCGAGATTGAGCGCGCATGAAAAATGTACGTGTTCATCGATGCGCAACAGCGCGCTGACTGATAGTTAACCAAGTGAAATATGTCTAAAAACAACTCAAGCCAAGTGTATATGGACGTAACTTCAAGTAAATTGGCGGTATGGTGTTACTTCCAAAATTCTGCGGATGGATTGACTGCTCAATGCAAGTTGTGCAGTGCTAATATTTGTAAATGTACAAAAGTTTCACCAAAAGGCTGAAATATACACTACATAAAATTGACACCAAACATTTGAATGCGAGTGCGGGAGCAGTAACAGGAGACGATGACGTCGGTGCCAGTGCCAGCTGTACTTGAAGTTCGCATCTAACAGCCTTCTTACTGTAGTTCCAACCAGCGTGGAGGCTGAGCGGGCTTTCTTAGCCGCCGGATATACATAATATTGCTACAGATATTAGGTGCCGCTTAGTTGATGACAGCTTGAAAACACTATGCTTCCTGAGAAGTTATTTACAAAACAATAACATTTAATTATTTTATTATATCTCTTGTGCCTATTACATTCCCCAAATTTCAGTGCACTAAATGTTGTAGCTTTCTGAGTTTGTACAGTGTAAATGCATATCTGCCTTTACAAACTCAGTATGCTAAGATATTTAGTGCACTAAAATTTGGAGAATGTAATGGAGACTCAACACTTACCATTTCTTTAATAAAAGTTGATTTTTTTTTAATTTTTCTCAATTATTATTGTGTTTAATTTACAAAATTATAACAGTCACATAGGTAGGTAGTTTTTGTTCAATTTAATATTAATTTTTAAATAAATAATAAGATATTTTTAAAAAGTAGTCTTATCTCGATTCAATCGAGATCTCTCTAAATCTCGTCGAATTATTTGACGAGATCTCGAATGACTCAATCTCGAATTGAAATTTCGAGACGAGATCTCGATTCGTCAATCACGAGTCGAGATTGCATTCCCTAACCATGGTTGACTCTAGGAATCCAATATATAGAATGTGTGACATTTATTACAAGAACTTTTCACAATGTGAACTACCTAGTTCAGACCACAAGTTATAAATTCAAAAAGCAGATTGGGAGTCTTATTTTCGGTTCTGGTGCTGTTCCTGGAGTGGATTGAGTGTCGGATTGTTTTTGTTTGGGTATATCTTATTTTATTTTTTTATTTTATTGGGGTGAAATACTTTTTCTTTTTTTTTAAAGACTTTTTTTAAATATATTTTATGTATGTTTTATATATATGTGTATATTTAAGGAATTTTCATTGAATATATTGTAATTGTGTGAATGTTGAATATATAGGTTGTAATTGTGTGAATGTCTGTTTGAGATTGAATGCATGTATCTATAGATATTGTGTGTATGGTCTGGATGTTTGATTATGTGTGTGAATTTTGCTGATTTTTACTGATTATGTATATTGGACATATGTA
Organism: Athripsodes cinereus; assembly: GCA_947579605.1. NCBI lineage: Eukaryota > Metazoa > Arthropoda > Insecta > Trichoptera > Leptoceridae > Athripsodes > Athripsodes cinereus. Next base: position 15,791 of record OX388319.1, read on the forward strand.
ATGCGCCGAGATATAAATAAATAAAATAAAACTGACTTGAGATAAACCTAACATATTAAAATCACCTGCTCACTTTATGCACTAATAAGTAGTTACAAAATATGATGTATGTAGGCATTTACTTTTTAGTGACTGGCAGGCTGGGAATTCTGTTTGATGATGTGTCCGCAGAGGGAATCCCTTGTAGGGGTAGCGAGAGGCGGCGGGGGAGTGCTTACATTACATACATACCAACCAAACCACAACACACAAACACACACAGTCTAGTTCTGTAATCTACTAGATAAATACCTACAATTACATATATACATACATACATACATACACTAGGTACGGCACTCCACACACAACTGAGTAGGTACCTATGTTACACAGTACAACAGTCAGCAGTCAGTGACGGACCGTGGTGTCGTGAGGTGTACGGCGCGGCGCAGTGCGAATCTTCCGTCGTAATAATTATTATACCCACGTAGATTCTGTAAAGTTTAATTTCGACAGTGTTAAGAGTTTTATGTTGGCGGGTGTATTAAACATCAAAGTTGTCTCTATACTATGCGACTCCTGCCCCGGCCTGGACTACTATCAGTAAAGTTATGCAAGCTTAATATTGTTTTTAATGGTGATTTTTGATGTTTGTGTAACGCCATAGGTACCAACACTTACTAGTAAAATAATAATAATACAATATGTAGATGAAAAGTTGTTGAATGAAATGTATTTTTATATAAGTAGATAGTGAGTGCATAATATATATAATATTTAATACATACAACAAATGGTGAGATGAGAGTAGTGATGATGTGGAAAGTGATAATGTGGAGTGCACTAGGGGGGCTCACCCCTGGGGGAGCGCAGTATTGGGATACGGAGGGCTTAAGGCTGCCGGAGCCTAGCGCAGCGGGCCCAAGGGCCATGGGCCTCAAACTGGTCCGCAGCTTAGCGGCCAGGCCGTACGACAAGACACCGCAGCTCAGAACGAAGAGGATGTCCCCCGAGGATGAAGACACGGCGACCACCTTGCTGCATGAACAGGTAACTACCTACCTATACCCATATAAAATTGGGACTACACAAAATGTACATATATAGATGTCCACGATCCACGAGAATCAATTTCATATTAAAAAAATCATATTTATAATCAACATCGTTGCATAAATGGAATTATTCACATAATATAATATTTTTTATTTATTTTATTTTTCTTTCTTAAACAAACAGTTATAACTTAGATAACAATACACAGACAAATCAATAACAATAAGTAATAATATAATATTATTTATTGATTTGGCGGTAACGTTGTGGCAGTTTCTAAACATAATTACAAATGTTAGGAGTCAAAAAACTTTATAAATACTACAAATATTAATCTAAGCGCGACCAAGGTTTCAACAGGTAACCTGTCATTCTCAAGCGCAATATTTGACTAATCTATCTACTTAATAATATAATCTATTTTAACCTACCCTACAACCTATATGCTAATGGTGGCACAGAAAAGAGTGGTATATACAAACTTGATTGCCCGGATTGTGATAGATGTTACATCATTACATGTCAGGTATGACTAACAGAAAGTTTAAGACAAGAATTAGGGAACATGAATTATGTTTACGTAGTGATAATTTATATAGGTTAACACACTAATACGTAGGTAGGTAGGGGAGAGTCCCTATGAAACGGTCTTTCGGTCCCTATGAAACGGTCCCTATGAAGTCCTTGTTCACGAAAGATAATCATATACCCACTAATTACGAAGTATGCACCTCTGTTATGCACTAAGGAAAAAATATTAAAAAATCTTTTAGATACTTTTACATGTAAAAAACTAAAATTAAAAATATGTCCGTTTCATGGAACGATTACCATGAAACGGACATGGGGTCCCATGGAGCGGACACAGTAATGAAATGACTGTTTACGATTTTATTGACATTATATTATTATTTTATTATTCCGGTTTCTGGTGCAGAAGACAGCAGATATTAAAATAAAATGTTATGACTTTTTTTTAAATGTTCAGTGTTCTTTTTACATCACATGTTTCATGTCCCCATATCTGGAATACCACCTTGCACTTCAACCAATCTTTTCACTGGCCACATTTGATTTACCACTACCAGGACATGTGTTGCTTCCATCCGATGCTTTGGATATTGAAGATTCGTTTTTCTTTTTTTTAATATTTTCTTTAATATGAATCGGACGTCCGTTTCATTGCACTTTTTGGTGTCCACTTCATGGGACTCTATGAGATTTTAAACAAAGATTTGAAATTTCATAAATCCACATACTATTAAAACTATTTAATTTTTTTTATTTACTTAAGATAATGATTTATCTGAATTTTAAAACAAAAATTGAATTAAAAACATTAATGTTGTTGACCGAAGGTACTTGTTGGAAGTCCATTTCAAGATAATTGAAAAAAAAACACAATATGTAGTTAACTTCCAAATGACTTTATTAACTTCGCGTACTAGTATTCGGAGACTCTCGTCTCCATCATCAGGCGATTAGTTACTTTTTTACTAATCGCCTGATGATGGAGACGAGAGTCTCCGAAAACTAGTACGCGAAGTTAATAAAGTCTGGAAGTTAACTACATATTGTGTTTTTTTTTCAATTATCTTAAAAATTGAATTAGTAAAAATATTAAAATTTAATGAACTTATAACTGTGTGATAAAAATTTACTTTTGTCTTATGAAAAAATCAAACTTGTGTTGTATCAAGGTTAAATGCAGGAGCAGAACTGTCACACTTCCGTGGTATAATGTGTTAGTAAGCGTCTTCAATAAACATCTAACAACATCATGGTAATTCCAACAGGAGACGAATACCAGCTTCTGTCCGCTTCATGGGACGTCCGTTTCATAGGGACTCTCCCCTACTTTGTGGGATATGATTAGGTGTTTTACTTAATTTTATTTAATAAAGTATTATTATTCAACATATCGACATAATATTATTATTATAATATCTAATCTGCATTTGGATACTTTACACAAGTAAGTGAATGTATATTATTTATACCTATGTATGTATGTGTGTACCCTCACTACCTACCTATGTAGGTATATGATAATGTTGGAAGTATGCATCAGGTAGCCACTTAGATATCGATATATATTATTATTACATATTCACGACATTGTTTCATCGTATAAGTACCTAGTACCTACCCACTTACCTGTGAGTATACAAATTATTACATTTCATTCATTTTCATTGATACCAATGATTTCAATATCTCTATCTATCTATATATCTATCTATTCCCTCACGCCGTATCCCAAGTGGGGTAGGCAGAGAGAACTGAACGCCAATTAGATCTTTCTTTACATACTTCTTTCGCCTCCTCCACAGTCATACAATTTCTCATGCACGCACGTCGGTTTCTCTTACTCAAAACACGGCCGTTCTTGAGAATTTGTTCTACATGTTCAAGCCATGTAGTTTTCGGACGCCCGCGCTTCCTCACACCCCTCCATTCAGCCAAGTATATCCTCTTTGTCATTCTTTCCTCTTCCATTCGTTCCACATAACCAAACTATCTCAATTTATTTACACGCATTCTATCCACAACACTCCTCTTGCATCCACTCATTCTTCTAATATCCTCATTCCTCATTTTATCACGCAACGTTTTACCAACCATCCTCCTCGGCGATCTCATCTCCATAGCATTTATTCCACTTTCGTCCTTCTTTTCTTTTTTCAATGCCCCTTTCGTATCTACCATCCCTCGCAAAGAGACTTTTTTTTTTTTTTTTAAAAAGATATATCTGGGTTTTTGTTTGTTATAAACCCAAATACAACCTTATACACCTTTCACAGTAAGCTACTAAAAGCTTGTGTCGTGAAAGGGGAGTTTGCCGGTACCTGGTATCGAACCACGTACCTCTTGTTCACGAGGCCGAGACTCTACCTCCAGACTACTGACGAACTCCCTTCTTAAATATACATACTCGTCCACTTACTCCAAACATTTATTTTCAATCTTTATTTCACACATTGTTCTATCAATCTCTCTTATAAAATCAGAACTTTCGTCTTTGTCACATTCATTTTCATCCCATTCATACTACAACTATCATAATATACCTACAACTGACACAATATTTTGTAAATCACTCTCACTCTCACCCATTAATACCAAATCATCAGCATACATCAACGCATTCACACGGGTTTCCATTAAGTTCAACGCCAACATCCATCTCTATCAAAGGTCGCATACAGTAGTCGATGAATAGGTTGAACAGCCACGGGGACATGACACAACCTTGCTTCACTCCTTTGGTAAGGGTAAACCACTCCGAGAGGGTATTGTTTACCCTCACACAAGCGGAGCTCCCCTCGTAGAGCGAAGAAATTGCGTGGATCAACTGGCTGCTCACACCATACTCCGACAACAAGCGCCACAATCTTTCCCGGTCCACACGATCATATTATGCTTTCTCCAAATCCACGAACGCACAGAAAAGCTTCTGGTGTTTACCCAGAAACTTCTCCACGACCATTCGTAGGGAGAAGATCTGATCGGTGCACCCTCTTCCATTCAAAAAAGCTCCTTGTGCATCCCATATCTTACATTCAGTTGACTTTCGTACTCTCTCAATCAAAATTCTACCATACAGTTTCCCTATTGAACTCAACAAGCTAATGGCCCGATAACTCCAGCACTCAAGTTTAGAGCGTTTCCCCTTGTACAGGGGGCAGATGATGGCTTTTCTCCAGTCCTCTGGAGTAACGCCTTCCCTCCAACAATTATTGAAAAGCTCCAGGCACCACGCAAGAGTCCTCGATCCACCAAACTTGATGAGTTCAATTGAGACACAATCATATCCTACAGCTTTACTGCACTTTGCTTTCTTCATGCATCTTTTTAATAATATAAACATATTTGAATCATCTGTAGGTACCTACCCATTGCGATTCAATGAAAGTATTAAAAGATCCCTGACGACTTCGAAGTCTTATGGGATTTAATAGTTTGATGCTTTTCCTCTCTGCTCCCATTCCTTTATTTCCTTCTTGATTGTAGATGGTTGATTCAGTGCGTAAAATTTATCACAGGGAGATATTTGCGTATGCGTGTACCTAAATTGAATGCTTATTGAGTGAAAGCGAAACAATAAAATATTTTCGCTTTCTCTTTCAAATGATATGATTATGTTTGGATATGATTGTTAAAAGTTGAAAGTTACTCAAAAAAAAATATCATAGAGTTCCTATAGAACACACGCGCTCCTATTCTGTTGATGAACTTCCTGTAACTATTGTTTTTTTTTATCACTCGAGCTATTATTATATTATATTATACCTACCTTGAAATTAAAACACAAGATCGAGACGCGCCAAAGTCTAAATTTGTTTGATATATTTTCTTTTATTTACAGTTGTATACGGCGCGAACCTTTTACGTGTTTAAAATTTAAATATAAGACATACTTGAAAATATATATAAATTCAATACAAATTCACATTATTATACACATTGCAGAGGGGCGAAATAAATTAACAGTAAATATAATACACCTACAAATAAATGGTAGGTATTTCAAAATTACAGATCATAAATTATTAAACAGATATGACAATCATATATTATAATATATGTAGTTTCAAATAAATAATCAGAAATTCAATGATGATATATTTATTTATTTATTTATTTATTTATTCACGAATATACGGCAATATGCCTTTTATTACATAATCATTATAGTTGACAATATCAATGAATTAAAAACCAAAACAAAAATACATACACAAATATAAAAACAATAAAATGACCACAATTACAATACATACTCGATCAAAAATATAGTGTTCCAAATCCATACAAGTATACACAACAACAGAAAACCAAAAGTTTATATCCAACACAATAAAATGATTCCTGACACATGTTCAAATATTACTTATTCAAATTAATTAATCACATCTAATTTATTTCATTTAGTTTTATCCAAAAAAGTTTATGAATCAAAAACAACACTTGTAAAACAAATCAAACAGCGCATATATAATAAAATTTACGCAAAAATAAAACCGACACTAAATAAACAAACGAAGCATAGAATGATCAGGACAATATACATTTATTGACTATTTACAATTTCAAAATAAGTCTGATTAAAATATTTGATTATTTTATCTTTCATTACATAATCACCTTCAAAAAACAAATCCAAATTCAATACATCGATAAATCTATTTCCAAGCATGTGCAGACGATTAATGACGGAATGTCTCTGGTAATTGGTTCGAGTATTTGATTCTTTAAATAAAATTTTCTGTCTAGTAGGACGATCAGGGACATGAAAATTGAGCAATGAAAGGAGCTCCGGGCAATCAAAACATGAATTTACAATTTTGTATAAAAGAATCATGTCCAACAGGACACGCCTGTCAAACAATTTAGACATTCGAAGCTCCAGCAAAAGATGTTCATAACAGAAGTCAACATATGGGATGCCTAACCGATAGTTAATATAACGCATGAATTTGCGTTGAACCCTCTCTATAGTATGTATATGCACACCATAATAAGGGGACCACACTGATGATGCATATTCCAACTGACTTCTAACATAGGCTTGGAAGAGAATCTTAAGGGTATATGTGTTTTTGAAGTCTCTGGAAATGCGTATAATGAAGCCCAACATCCGAAAAGCTCTGTCCGCGACACTTGATATATGCCCGGTGAAGGATAAACCGTCATCAAATAATACACCCAAATCACGCACCTCACTAACGGCCTCAAGAGCGACTCCATCCAGGGTGTAATTAAACAAGACTCTACTTCTAGTTTTAGCAAATCTTATGACATTGCACTTGTTATGCCGGCTGTACACTCTCGCCGAGACACCCCGAGACATGCCGAGTGCGAGAGTGTACATGGTAGCTCTCGGCTCGCCTCGGGGTGTCTCGGACATACTCGTCCGCTCTCGCTCCCGTGTCGGTTTTTGTGCCCGAGTCAAAGGGTCTCGGCATGTCTCGCGAGGAACGGCGAGAGCATTGATGTACACTCTCGCGTGCTTCAGTGCACGAACAGCAAGCGACCGTGCTGCACGTGTCAACTTTTCTAATTTGCGGTACGTGTATAAACGTAGTTATCTGCAAATTTACCTTGGTATGACGAACAGCAACGAATTAAATATGTGGAACAATGAAAGTGAGTTAAACTTCATAGAGATATTCCAAACGGAACCCGTATTGTGGGAACCGAATCACAAGTTTCATAAAGACAGAAAACGTTTACATGACGCTTGGGTTAGGATATCGGATCAAACTGGATTCTCTGTGGACGATCTCAAGAAAAAGAAGGACTCTTTAATGGCGACGTACAGAGGACACCTACGAAAAATTAAAAATTCTTTGCAATCTGGTGCAGGATGTGAAGAAGTACACAAACCAATTTGGTTTGCCTTCGACTTAATGAACTCGTTCTTGGGTAATCTATACAAATGCAAGAATACAATAAATACAGAAAATCAGGTAAATATCTTTATTTTGTATACATATACATTTTTTATTATTATATAGAACGAAGTGTACAGTAGTAATTTTAATTCGTATTTTTAAAAAAATACGATGTAAATTCTTCTCGAATTTGTCTGGCATCAAGTGGCGATCTCCGCGCTACATTTGGCAAAGGTGTTATTGCACAAGTTTCTTGAAATTCATTCATATCTCCTCGCCAAGCACCACGTTGAATCAATTCCCCATTATTATCATAAATATCCATAGTTCCTGGTGGCGTGTATATGCTCCTTGATGTTTCACTTTTACGTAGAAAATTGTGCAATAATATGCAAGTCATGGTTAAGGCAGAAGTTTTTTCTGGATCTAATAGTATAGGCTTTCTAAAAATTCTGAATTTTGATGCCAGTATACCAAAAGTGTTCTCTACAATTACTCGAGAAGATGAAAGTCTGTTATTAAATATACGTTTTGATGTTCCTATGGTGTGTTCACCTGGATATGGTTTCATTACATGCGTGCTAAGAGCAAATGCCCCATCTCCTAAGAAAACATAAGACGTTGGTTTTGTTGAACCTGGCAAAGGGGTCGACGGAGGTAAATTAAGATCATTAGAGCAAATTTTCTGCCATAACAAACTATTACGGAACACACCACCGTCACTGATCCTCCCTTGACTTCCTATATCAGCAAACAAGAATTTATAGTCATGGTCGACAAGAGCTAAAAGGACTATGCTAAAACATTTTTTATAATTAAAATATTCTGATCCACTGAATACTGGGCTTTGCATTACAATGTGCTTTCCATCAATAGCACCTACACAGCGTGGAAAGTTGTCTTTAAAACCATTTTCCACATGCAGCCATGCTTCTGGAGTTGACGGCAACTGGAACAAAAGAAACACATTTTAATAACTTTTCATGTTTTTTTACAGAGTCAACTTTTTTCTCAAAGTGGACGTGAAGACAGTAATGATAATACCGATATTAATGAACGTGAAGATAATAATGCTACAAATGAAGGTGAGATAGTTCGCATTATTTAGATTTTTACTATTTAATTAAAATTTCGTGATGTTCAACAATCAACAACTGCATATGTAATGAATAAACTCCGTGTTCTTATAAATATTTTTTTTATTTTTCAGCTGGATCGACACTTGAAACAGAACCGCTTGATCCTCCAACGACACAACGAAGGCGAAAACATCCACCAGAATTACTTGAAGCAGGCAAACACATGAAAGACGCAATCTCTACTTTAAATAAAGTCATAAATAAAAAGGAAACACAGGAAGACGATTGCGATAGATATGGAAAAATATTAGCGAATAAACTTCGAAAACTCAGTGATGATGAGCGATTGCAAATGATGTATGAAATCGATGGGTTGTTCATAAAAAAAATGCGAAACTGGTCTGGCGCCTATGACTATGCTCCACTGTATAGAAATAACGTCATTCCACCATGTAGTCCATCGCCCAAAAATACATTTATTTCCCCAAGCCCTTCATCTACCTATTGGTCGAATTCGTCATGCTCATCATACTCAGATGTTCCGCCTCGTCAATATTCAGCATCTTCACCTATGATGACTAGAGCATTAGACAACATGCCAGTCCTTCACATACCAGAAACATCTCACGTGATAAATGAATCACCCCATTCTTCGTCTCGCCAAATAACAGTTTTGTCGGATGAATTAGTTTATTCTCCTAAGACTGATATTGTAAACACTGCTTTTAATCATGCGATGAGAAAGTAGTTAAAAGTTATAAAGAAAGTAAGAACCTAACTGTGAGATCTTCGTACGTAAATTAAAATTTTTGACTACCTACTTAATAGTTACTTTTTTGTCCACTTGTTTTTAATTAATAGTAGCTCTTTTACCCACTTGTTTTTAATCGATAGTTACTCTTTTATTCACTTTTTCTTAATTAATAGTTACTCTTTAATTCCCTTATTTTAATTGAATGTAGCATTTTGCTCTTTTCTTTTATTCCGTTATTTTTAATTAATTGTTACCATTGTACGATACTTTTTTGTTGACATATTTTATATTAGAAACTGCCATTGTACGTTACGTGTAATTTTAGTATTAATGCATTTGTATTGGCCCAATGTGGCCGTGAATATTAAATAAATAAAAAGTTGATTCTGGAATCTGAAACTTTCCAGCCAATAAGAGCCAAAAATTAAGTTGATACCGGAATTAAAATTTAATTTACATACGAAAATCTCACGATAATAGAATAAAACGTTTTTTAAATTGAAAATAAAAATATTTGAAAATAAAGTATTTTTTTACTACTCACCTTAATTTCATCCTTTAATACGTTATTTAGTGCCATGCACACCTCTGGTATTATTCGTGATATCAACGAACTGGATATCTTGAAAAGAAAATGAAGACTCTCGAAGCTATCTCCAGAAGCCAAGAATCGCAATGTAATCGCTAGCCGTGTTCTTGCCGGAATAGATTCTCGAAGTCGAGTGTTTTTTTTCGATATGATAGGTTCCACTTTTTGCAACAAATACTCAAAGTCAGCTAGGGACATTCGAGTAAATTTTTTGAACTGCCCAGAAGGTTCTACTAACAATTCTGATAACTGCTTCTCCATCAGTTGCCTGTAAAAGTAATTTAAAATCACATAATAATTCAGCTTTACTGTTTTAAAACTCTCATTTTATTGCAGAATTGATAAATATAGGCCCCTTTTTGGAAATTTACGCCTATTTTTAAATGTCTTCAAGAAATATATGTACTGACTTACCGGGTCCTATTTCGATGTATAGCAACCATCCACCATCTCCTCTTACGCCACTTCGTTTTAATTCTTTTTGTATGGTACGCGTGTGCATACATAAAATAATTGATTGCGCATAGCGCGACAGCGGAAGCAACTTGTACTGCGTCTACGTCCATCGCCCTTGCCGTCACGACTACAACTGAAGTGACGCGAGTGTACAGGGCCACCACTCGAGCTCTCGCTCCTCGCCCGAGAGTCTCGGCGAGACATGACGAGAGGTCTCGGCCGAGAGTGTACAACCGCCATTAGTGTTCAACATCAAACCATTTTTATGACACCAAGCAGATATTAAGTCTATGTTATTTTGTAGTACCTAAAGAAAGTAAAATTCATTAAAAATATATTTATATAGATTTTAAACACAAATTACTTAGTATAAAAATAAATTAAGTGATTTAAAATAATGTTCTGGGATTAATCATTTAAACAATAGGTATTAAATAAAAATATTCAGTCAAAATGATCAATCAAATAAAATAGGTACCTAGTCAAAATGTCAATAAAAGTTCATTGTTAGAAAGTTCATATCAGGCAATAATAATAGTATAATAAAAAAATCATAACAACAGTAGGTATTCATAAAAAAGTCACAACTCAAACCTCGATTGCCCTAATTCAGTTTTGTCATTTTAAATAGTTAATAATGTCAGTTTTGAATTTATTTGAGTTGTGATTTTAAGATTTTTTGTTTTTTTCTTCAGGACATTACAACGCATTTAAGTAGGGATGGATGGCAAGCCGCTACCACCTACCTACCTATTATATAAATATGAATAGGTACCTACATATTATACATGTGTATATATTATATTTGTGATAGTGTTAGCCAATCTTATCGTTTGCCGAATAAAACCTGTCTGAGTTCTCTCAATCTGAGCTGCGAATAAATTCATACTATACAGTTGTATTGAAGACGAAGAATATGTATTATAGTCTGGAACGAATTATCAATTTTACTAACTTATGTATAAAAACAAAGAGGTTTCATAGAACCTTCATGTTATGTAGGTAGGTATATATTTATTATTATTATTATCAGGTAGGTAAGTATGTATAATATTTATGTACGTTTGTATGTAGATAGTGTGTAATATATTAAGGCAGCACGCTGTGGTGTGCTGTGCCGTGGTGGAGAGGAGCGGTAATAACCAATGCCAGGGTAGTAACGTATCTATACTTAAACTATCAATATACCCACCTACCTACCTACCTAATAATTAGGCTTGGCTACCTACTTCTAAGTTGCCGCGTAAGGCACTCACTGAGCAACTATACATACATATGTACATACACAGGTGTACTAGGGGGGTGGAGAGGGGAGGAGGAAGGGAACCTAGCATAGTTCGTGAAAAAATCAATACATTCCTTGTTATATACCTATGTATGTAGGTATAGTGTGTTGTGTATGAGAAAGTGTAAATATAACTCGAGGCATGGAGTCACTTTATTTCTATTTTGATGTTAAAGAACCATTTAGTACAAATGACTTTGATCTAGACTAAGTTCATAACTAGATATTTAAAATATCTACTGCCTGTGTTTGATTCAATTCCGTCAACTCAAATAATCTCAACGTCAAATATGAGCAATGTATTTACCTACAGCCTACAGGGTTGCAAATTATTGTCAATTTTCTATACATAACTTAATATATGAAAGTTGCAGTATGAATGTGATGAAAATGAGTGAGACAAAGACGAAAGTGCTGGTGTTTGAAAGAGGGATTGAAAGAGCAATGTGTGAAATAAAGGTTGGAAATGAATGTTTGGAGCAAGTGGACGAATATGTATATTTAGGAAGTACCTATGTTTGCAAGGGATGGTAGATACGAAAGGGACATTGAAAAAAGAAAAGTGGCTGGTGCGAGAGTGAACTGTGCACTTCGATCTATTGTTAGCAATAGCAATGTCTCGAACATGGCTAAAATGCTGGTGCACAACGCCATCCTCGTACCGACACTTATGTATGAAACTTGGACATGGCTGAAGAAGGACGAGAGTAGAATAAATGCAGTGGAGATACGATCACTGAGAAGAATGGTAGGTAAAACATTGCGTGATAGAGTAAGAAATGAGGATATTAGAGGAATGAGTTGATGCAAGATGAGTGTTGTGGATAGAATGCGTGTAAATAAATTGAGATAGTTTGGTCATGTGGAGCGAATGGATAGTGTAAGATTGACGAAGAGGGTGTATTTATCTGAAAGAGAGGGTGTGAGAATGTGCGGACGTTCAAGAACTACGTGGCTTAACCACGTGGATCAAATTCTCAAGGGCGGTCGCGTGTTAAGTAAGAGGAATCGGCGTGCATGTATGAGAAACTGGATGAATGTAGAGGAAGCGAAAGAAGTATGTAAGGACAGATACGATTGATTGTATTTGTATTTTTCTTTTTTGCATTTGATATGGGTAGGGTGGTTTCTGTTATAATTATTTACTTGCAATGTGTTCGTCATACGCTTCGGTGATTTGCGGGACCTTGATTGGTTTGTTTTTTGATAACATATGACTGTTTATATTTGTTGATTTAACTGTTTGTGTCCTTAAGAAGAAATAAAATAAAATAAAAATAGATCGACATGGCGTTCCGTTCTCTCTACCTATCCCACCTTGGACACGGCGTGAGGGTATAGTATAGTATAGTAACTCAATATACATACTTCTATCCATTTGAATTAAAAATAATTTTATTAATAAATATTTAATTCATGGACAAATATGCACTAAGTAGACATTCTAACGCGAAATATGTATACCCACTATAAATTTTCTACTAGGAAGTCTTGGATGGCTCAAAATTGAGTGTTGGTTAGATCAAGAAACTGATTTTTACTTTAAATGCAGAGGGACTACATTATGTTTAGATATAAAAACTACAAAATATTTATTATGAATATAATGTAATGTAAGTATGTATATAAAAATGCGAGATGATAATAATTTTAGTAAATTTTTAATAGGAACCGTCATTTCTGAATAGTTGATGAGATCTGTGGATTAAAATTTTTTCTGATTGGTTAAAATATTTTCCTCATATTGTCGAGGTTCAGTTGTGTTTTATATTAATATGTTGTAAGTGAATTCTATGTAACGAAATATATGATCACCTTGAAATAGCAGTATTATAAAAATGTTATCGTTAATTCGGAGGCAGGAGGTATGAGATTAAAATATGATGCATGTAGAAGGTATTTACACAAATTCTATTATTTGTTACATATTATAATATCTACATACCTACTATGCCCCATAACAAAGTCAAATATATTATAAACTAGTTGACCCAGCGAACTTCGTACCGCCTAACAATCAATGAGTGATTAATATTAATTTTTTATCTCTTTACAAACTCCCGAGGTTCCTAAACATATTATTTTCTCATAGACTGCTTTCAAAAATTTGCTGGTTCGGGTGGACCCCCTGTATTTCTACCTTCCCCCCGTCGCTAAATTTTCGAAATGGTATAGGAATTTAAAATAATTCAAAAACTCCACAGTTTTCTTAGAGTATTTTCTCACAGTACCTTTTTCTACTATATAACGGGTATTTGTATTGTACCGAATATTGTTTGCTTTAAAAATATTACGCGTTTAAATTTCCACCCCCCCCCCCCGTCGGCGAATTTTCAAAATGGTATAGGAATTTGAAATATTTCAAAAACTCCTCGGTTTTTTTAAAGAATATTATTTTCTCACAGTACCTATTTCTACAATGTACCGGGTATTTGTACCGACTATTGCTTATGTCAATATCTAGTGCTTTAACCGAATATCCTATACTTTAACTATGGATTCGTGAACCCCCACTTACGACTCGTGCACCCCCATTTTTAAGTCACGCCATCGTAGACCCCCGTTGAGTCTCCCGTGGATCTCTGGGGATCCACCTGGACCACTTTGGGAATCACTGCTATAGTTTAAATAAATTAAATTCATTTATGTTGACAATTCGTCGGAGTTCGTCGGTAGCCTGGAGGTAGAGTCGCGGCCTTGTGAACAAGGGGTCCGGGGTTCGATCCCAGGTGCCGGCAAACTCTCCTTTCACGACACAAGCTTTAGCTTTCTGTGAAAGGTGTATAAGGTTGTATTTGGGTTTATAACAAAATCCAGATATATCTTTATAAAAAAAAATTGTATTTAACTCAGATTTGTTTATAAATTATCTGCTGTACGTAATATAATAATATGTAGGTACAAATTTATTTTTTTAGGTAAATACCTACTCATTCATTTTAAATTTATAAAAATTCTTTCCGTGATTTTTTCAAAATTGAAATTTCAGAACCACAGATGCTAAATTGTATGGATAACGATTCAAATTTGAAAATGTATACAAAAAATATTCTATAAATAGGCCAGTCTATGAAAAAACTTCATCGTTGATTTTGTATAATTATCCATATTGTTTGTATGTCAGCAGAACTGTCATACAAACGGCATTTTCATACAAAAATACAATCCAAATTGCCGACTATTCGGTTGGATTTTTCAAAAATTTTCTTTAAAATAAATAGTCTCCTGATAATTATGAACACAACAAAAAAAGAATTAGCCAAGTTGGTTCAGCTGTTCTCAAGTTATGGAGTGACACACATGATTAATTAATTTTTATTTATAAGATGATTCAGGCTAATGCTCACTTAGGTACTTGTGTTAGGTATCTACATCTACTCGTATGTAGAATGTTTTTGGCAATTTGATTTTATTTCTCCGAACGAATTCCTGAAGATTCCACTAAAAGTTAAGAAGGTGTTGAGAAAATAGCTAATAATTTTCCTGCAAGTACCTAGGTACAAACATTTTCCGGAAATGATATTTTTTAAAAATGAATCAGATGATACGTTTGTTTATCAGGGAGCAGTCAGACGCGGTACCAGGATAGCAGAGGTAGGTAAGTGCTGTCCCGTTGGACAGAACTTTTCCACTGAAGTGGCCGACGACGGATCCAGGGTATGCGCTCCTTCTACCATCCCCTTCCAACCAATCTTCTTTGATTTCAACGATACAGGCATCTGGGACTATGACATCAACGAGTGGGAAACCATCGTGGGAAACCCTTGCAAGTATGGAAAGTGAGTATCACTATCACTACCACTACTGATTCTACATAATATGTACTAACCTAGTGTGACTGCATGCATACTGACTGATAGGAGGTGTCTACCTATGCAGTACCTACATACATACCTACCTCATAACTTCCGACCTGAGGCCTGAGTCTTTCACGTTACGTTTTCGTTCCGTTAACGTTCGAGTATAGACGAAGTTGCAAGCAAGTGTCAATTTCGTTTGCTAAGATACACAATAGTTACGAAAATTAACACTTTGGCGCAACATCGTCTGCATTTGAACGCTGACGGAACGAAAACGTAACGTAAAAATGTGTTATTGACCTATATCTGTAGGAATCACAGTGTGACGTGCAGCGTTTTGTGTTTAACGACGTGTTGATGTAGGTAGGTACGAGTACATATACACGTAGGTACATTATGTATCTACATACGTACATACATAATGTTATGCACTGTGTGCGTGTCGTGTCCTCTTGACGTGTGATGCTCTGTGCAGGTACCTGCTGGACCCCACCAAGTACAGCGAAGATGAATTCTACTTGTTGAGGAACGGCTCCCTGGTGGCTCCCTATCACAAGCCTCCCTTGTTGTCTCCAAAGGACTTCTGCATGGAGGCCTTCTGGAGTGCAGACTCCACGGGAGAGCCTCTAGTACTTCCTTTAGTGTGCTTCTCCGAGGCACCCGCCACTCCGTCTTCCCCACAATCGACTTGGGACATCATCATTGCCATAGGTATGAGACATATCAATTATCTTACGAAGGTACCTACCTACCTAACTACCGTACACCAAAATGTATAAGATATTTCATATGTACCTACACATAAATATACCTATGCTCATATAGATGATTGCAGTGAGTGTACATATAATATACTATACTATAGTGTGTCATAGGGTGGTAGCTTAAATAGACAAAGCACACCTCGCGACAAGGATGGATTGCGGGTTCAAGTCCCGGCCAAGGCACTATGTACAACTAAATAAGGTGACGTTGCCTTTTCTAAGCCTTCTATTATGATATTTTGATGTGCTAAATTTTCATGACATAGTTTTTATATCTATGTGTACATGTATGTATATGTAGATAGAGAAGTGTACCTAGTGTAATATTCAGCAGTAGGTAGATCCCTATATAATTAAATTATGTGATATTAACTGATTACAGTGATGCTGGCATCAGTACCATTTCTGGTGGTGACCAGCGTGTCACATTACGCGGTTCGTGAGGTGTGGGCCGCTACAGGGAAGCGTCATTGCCTAGCGCTGGGAGCCCACACGGCATCTCTGGCGCTCGCTTTCTTTTCCCTCGCACTGACGCAACTCATAGGATCCCAATTACCGCAGGCGCTCTGCGTCATAGCTGGTGAGAATCATACATATTATAAGTATATAGATGATATTAGTAACTAGATAGATGAGTGTACACATGAGTGTAGTGCACTATTTACATACCTACCTATATTATAATATGTACTTGTACCTACAATTGAGTAAAGATACGGTATGGTGTACGCAGAGATGTTTATATTAACTATATGTATTTACTACAGCACGTTGATGTTATGTTCCACAGCTTACACCATCCAGCTCAGCTTCCTGGCTTGCTTCTTCTGGCTCAATATCCTCTGTGTGGACACATACCTCAATGTCAAGTGAGTCTTCTGACACCATCTCTCATACATACATACATCTAACTGCATATAATAATAATAATATGACTATTTACATAGCGCCGTACTGAGATAATATCACTTCAAGGGCGCCTCACATTATTTAGGATCAACATCCATGTCCATTTTTTTTAAAAAACTACATAATACCAATTAAAAAATTGTCGTCGGAATGATAAAAAATCATAATAATGAAATAAAAAACACAAAAATCATAATAATAAAATCAAAAATCATAATAATAAATACAAAAATCATAATAAATTATAAAATAATTTAATTTTGCTCAGCAGACATTTAGTCTTTGTCAAAAAATTAAAATAATATAATGTCAAAAATTTAAAACAATATAGTGTGTCATATATAAAATTTCGAAAACAAATATGTCTTCCGGTCTCTTCTGAAAACGTCGTAGTCAGCGGCCTGCCTGAGACCTAGAGGCAAACTGTTCCAGAGCTTAGGACCGGCATAATAAAGGGCCCGGTCCCCATAATATGTATATATATATATATATATATATATATATATATATATATATATATATATATATATATATAGAGTTGGCGATAGTCTGGTGGTAGATTCTAGGCCTCATGCATGCACAAGAGGCGCGTGGTTCGATCCCAGATGCCGGTAAACTTTTCTTTCACGACTTAAACTTACTGTGTAAGGTTTCTAGCAAAACTAAACAAAATTAATCTCCTTATATATATTTTTATTGATCTTTTTTTGGGTACTCTACGTAGGTACCCATAGTAGTTTAAAAATACTTTTTAGTTGGTCTTAATACAGACCGTTAGCTTCTGTCTGACGCTTCGTACAGGATTTAACCTGACATCAGCTGTCAGCAGTCATCGATGAGCTTGCCTCTCAATGCGCCAGCTGATGTCAAGATGAATTCTGCCGAAAACGTCGAATGAAAGTATGTATGTGTGGTATGTAGGTCTGGAAATTATTTTTTTGAATGATTGTAGCCTGGAGGTAGAGTCTCTACTTTATTTATTTACAAGCGTATGTAACCCGGCATCGCTCGGGTTTAATTAAATAGAAAACCTTGTAAATACATGGGTTAAAACAACAAAATTTTATTGAAAAAAAATGGAATAGGCACTTACGTGGATAAAAGAAGTAAAAAGCTCTTCCCAATGAGAAAACTTAATTTTTGACTCCCTACATGCCCATATTTATGTAACAATAAATAGGTAGGTACCTACATCAAAAAAAACATTGCAAATCTCTTCTTAATGAAAAATCTTGAAGTTTGATACCTCACATGCCCATATTGAGGTAAAAAAAATAGGTAGGTACCTACATCGAAAAAAGTGCTAAAAACCTCTTCCCAATGAAAAATCATGAAGTTTGATACCTCGCATGCCCATACTTAGGTAAAGAAAAAATAGGTAGGTACCTACATCGAAAAAAGTGCTAAAAACCTCTTCCCATTGAAAAATCTTGAAGTTTGAGAAACCTCACATGCCCATATTTCGGTAAAAAAAATAGGTAGGTACCTACATCGAAAAAAGTGCTAAAAACCTCTTTCCAGTGAAAAATCTTGAAGTTAAGAAATCCTACATATTTTTGACACCTCACATGCATACATTTATGTAAAAAAATAATAAGTAGGTACCTACATGGAAAAAAGTACTAAAAACCTTGTCCCGATGAAAAAGCTTGAAGTTAAGAAATCCCACATATTGGTAGGTACCTACATGGAAAAAGTGCTAAAAACCTCTTCCAAATGAAAAATATGTGAGCTCGACACCCCGAACGCTCATATTTTATTTAGAAAAATAGGCGGGTACCTACGTGCAAAAACTACTAAAAACCTCATCTAAATGTAAAAACTCGAAGATTGTCATCCCAAATTTCTATAAGAAAAAAAGGGTAAATATCCCATTTCGTGAAAAAAATTGTAGGCACATAAATGTTAAAATATAATTTATTGTCCACATTCGAATTTGTATTTTTGGTTTGCAGTACATAAATGGGTATTTGAGAGATTTGCTATGAAATTAAAAAAAGTCAAGGATAAATTGTCACCTATGTACTCTATATTCCCAAAAAAAAACCTTAAAGAATGGATGTATCTGCATCCTTCAATATTCAAGAATATTTTACTATCAAATATTTCATAATGCATGTAAAAAATATTAGGTGAAAATAAATAGGTTCCCACTCATTGAAAAATCATTTAACATTGTTTATGGATTTTATAGGTAAAACTATTATTATTCTACAGTGTGGCCAATTCTGAATCATAAAATAGTTTAGTTGCACTAACTAAGTCAACTAAGTGTGAGGAGATAGTTGAGTCATGATAATTAGTTCTAATTCGTATTCACAGTTTTCCGTACTAATTTAGTTAATTAGTTCATTTTGACACCTTAATACAACTATAAATTTCGTCGCTCTATGGATTTCGTATTCAGAATGAAATTTTAGTTGACAGCCGACGACTAAAATAAGTTGGATTTGGCAGAATTTTATTCGCGACTTTTAATGTGCGAATATTATTAGTTGCTGTCATTTTACCGCATAATTATGCCGTATTTTGGAAGTGTTAAGTTGTTTTTTTCAATTAAAAGTAAAAATTTATATTTTTAGGGCCCTCGCAACTATTAGCATGTATATATATAATGAGTTACAATCCACTGGATTGGTCTGCAACGAGTTTGGTTTTTCTTCTCCATTCGTCTCTATTCTCAGCCAGTCTTTTTAGCCCTACGTATGAGCCACAGTTCATGTCTCTCTTCAGTTGGTCCATATATGCGTCTCTTGGTCGGCCTCTGCCATTTGTCCCCTCGGTCTTACCCTCTGCGATGGCGATGAGTAGTCCTGGATGCCTGATGTTGTGGCCAATCCAGTTAGCTCGTTGTTGGCTGATTTTCTTAAGGAGTTGCCTTTTTTCGCCTACCCTGGTTAATACTTCTTCATTTTCGACGTGCTCCGACCAATGGATCTTGAGCATGCGTCTGTAGCACCACATCTCAAAGGCCGCCAGCCGTCCGCTTTCACTCTTGCTGATGGTCCATGTCTCACAACCATAAAGCAGAATGCTCCATACAAAGGCTTTAGTAAGGTTCTTCCTTACGCTTAAGTCAATATTTGGGGATTCCAATATCTTTGATTTTTTGTTAAAGGCAATCCTTGCCTGGTTTATTCTGCTTACAATTTCCGATTTGGAGCGTCCATCCTGGTTTATTCTGCTGCCCAGGTACACGAATTCACTTACTTGTTTGATGCTCACTCCATTTATGGCAATGTTCGCAGTCGCTTCTTCTTTTCCAACGACCATACATTTTGTTTTTTCTTTATTTATTTTCATGTTGTACTTTGACAACAGAATACTTTCCATTTTTCCTAAGGCTTCGTTCAGCTCCATCTCGGAGTCTGCGAGCAGTGCTATGTCGTCAGCATATCTGATCATGTCGACCTTTTTCCCATTTATTTTGACTCCTGTCCAGTTCTTCATTTCTTCTCTCAGTTCATCAATGGCTCGCTGTATATAGCAGTTAAAGAGAGCTGGCGACATTGAGCATCCTTGTCTTACGCCTTGTTCGACCCTTGCTTCTGCGCAGCTCTCTCCGCTTTTAATTACGGCCATTTCGTTCTTATATAGGCTCCAGATTGCTCTTCTGTCTTTGTAGCTCATTAAATTGTAAAATTACACCACCACCGACGCAAATACGAACGCCAAAATATATCGGCAAATCTGACATTTCACAATTTTCACGCTCGACAACTATTAAATTGTTGCCAGAAGTGTAAATCGGAACGTGAAAAACATTTTGTATTGCGGCATCACTGACTAATATTAGTTTGTCCCATAGATTTTACCGTTTGCACTTGGTGGTTTTCGAGTTTATAGTTGTTTATAGTTCATAACTAATGCTAAATACTATATAATAACTAATATTAATCAACTTTTTAGTTAGTTAGTTCATTAAGATTCAGAATTGGCCCTAGTATAGTTTTCTATGGTTTCATAATGTCTTCCATTATGAAAATAACCCAATATGTCAAAAATATGCAATTTTAATTCACGTAATTCAAGAGCTTTTCTCATTAGCAAACACGATATTTTATTACGAAAATAAACCCTAATTATTTAGTTTCAGAATTGTTGTATTTATTGTTACATCCATTTTGAAATTAATTCAATACAATAAAAAATGTTTGACTGTGAATATTGCTCTTTTACTAAACCTTGCATATATTCTTCATATATTTTGTAGCTAATTTTGTGATATAGTCGTATTAAAATTAAAATATCTTTATCAGTACGTAAGATATTTAAAATGTTTTAAGCCTTAAACCTGCCCAGAAGATGAGACCTCGTATAGACTGTATTATTTTACTTCGGTCTTTCCTAATTTCCGAGTCCATTAAGGACATACGAACATACATACATACGAACGGACTCAAATATTTATGTGTGGATTTATTCGTGAAATATATGGCTTGCGCCTTTTTACAATCAACATGAACAAGGAAAATACCTATACAGTCTTCAATTACAAAAATAAAATCAACAAATAAAAAACAAAAAATATGCAAACATATGTAACTAGGTAACATTAGTAGTCTATTAACAAATACATATTGGCATACCTACATGTATAGTTAGCTCAGGCACATGGTACATATTTACCAACTAAACATAGGCATAGGCGGGTATCTATCCATAAATTTTTCACTATGCACAAGAGGTGCGCGGTTCTATCCTAAGTGCCAGCAAGTTCTTCATTCACGACACAAGCTTTTAGCTTATTCGGAAAGGTCAATATGGTGTAATTTGGATTTAGAACAAAAACCCAGATACATATATACATACATCTTCTTTCCCTTATCCTAATTAGGTCGGGGGTCCATTGCGCCTAGGTACCTCCTCCAGAGATCCCTGTCCACCGCTGCTTTCAGGACCTCTGGCCACTCCAAACCAATTCTTTCAACACACAAATTTGACACCTGCCCTTGCCAGCTTCTTCTAGTGCGGCCCACCGGTCTTCTGCCCTCTCCCACAGCCTCCAAATATCTAAGTGGTAGTCTGTCTTCTGGCATGCGGAGAACGTGACCCAGCCATCGCAACTGCGACCTCTCTATATGCAGAAGTACCGGTTCCACCTTGAGAGCGTCACGAACATACGTATTCCTTATACGGTCTCTCAATGACACACCAGTCACTCCCCTGAGGAACCGCATTTCCGCTGCCTGTTATCTTGATCTCACGCTCTCCGTGAGCATCCAAATCTGGTGTCCATATGTGTGACCCAGATACTTCTTTTTTTATATACGAAAGTACATGTTGGTTACGTATTTTTAAAAATAAATAACAATAATAATTAGATCTTGCAAATAAGAAATTCTGAGGTGATTTCGTCGTGTTAGTACCCATAATACAAGATTCATGTATTGAATTGTCCATGAATGTTACCTATGTTATTTAAGATACTGTGTGTTGGACCTATTTTTCCCATAATAGAATATGTGTAGGTACGAGTATCTATTGTGTGTATGTATTATTGTTTAATGTACATATGTGTGTAGAACGGACGTGACAAGAGATGAAGCGGAGAGACAACACTGTGTATGGTGCGGCTGCGAGGAGTGGTGGCGCAGTCTGTACGAGCGCGGCTGGTGGCTCTGGGGCTGGGCAGCACCCATCATCATCACTCTGGTCACCCTGGTATTGGACAGAACTCCTGGACTCCCAGTCACATTGCACAAACCTAATTTCGGAGCTGAAGCTTGCTGGTTTCAATGTAAGCTATATATTTATACACACAAGTGTATTGTTTCCGAATCTAAACATTTTTCTTTTTCTTTCTCTCCTCAAAACAAAACTAACAGAGGAGGCAGGACCGTTCAAACATTTATTTACATTTTTGTATAATATGTGCCTACCTACGTAGTGTTTTATATGATGATAATGTAAATACTGAAAATTTCTGCGCGTTCTATACCATATAGGAAATCTTCCATACATAAGTGGAATAGCAAGCAGATAATAATAATTATATTGATATTCGATTAATGTCATTATTACATATTATAACTATTAGGTATAACTGTATAATCTTATTTGATATTATTAGTCATAATTTGTTCAATTGTTTTTTTTTTATTTTTATTAAAAATAATTGTTTAGTTTACTTAGTTTATTCACAAATATTTTGTAGATATATGCAATATCTGCACTATATATTTATACATAATATTTGTGTATATTTATATAGGTGTGTATACATATTTCAGCTGACGCATCGACGTGGTTTTATTTCTACGGTCCTATATCTGTTTTGCTAGTGGTGAATATAGGACTATTTATAGCCACAGCGCGATCCCTTACTAGACAAAACAGAGTGCTCAATCCTCTGGCCAATATGGGGAGGCACTCCTTGCCGCTCACTGATCCAGATGTAGTGCACGATGGCACCACGGGGAGACAGCGTTGGAAGAAATACAAAAAAATGTTAGTATTTAGATTGTGCAACTGTAAGTTACATATTAATATGATAATATTACGAGTTAATAGAAAATGCGAATATCTATGAATAGGTATATAAAATTGTGGAGGGCCAGGTTTAGAAATGAGATTTCCTACCGAGCCGTACAACAATACATACGTACTCCATATTTCTACCCCCCCCCCCGGTCGCCAAATTTTCATAATGTTATAGGAATTTGAAATGTTTCAAAACTCCTCGGTTTTCTTTAAGCCTCGCCTCCTGATATATTGATATGTATATTAAACTCGCGTGCTATATTTACCTACCTACATATTATTAATAAGTACCTACAAACATGTAGGTAGGTACATGTTATTCATATGCAATAGATAGATGATTGAATCAACTACCTAATGATGTCGTCGCGGGCCGGATTTTTTTGTTTTTTGAAGTAAAAGATATATCTGGGTTTTGTTATAAACCCAAATACACCTTTCACAGTAAGGATGAAGGACTAATGCTGGCCTCATTGTGGCCCGGGGGCCGTATGTTGGACAGGCCTGTCCTAATGTCTACCCAGTTAGCTGTTATCATGACACCTCTAACAGACCACTGGATTCCTAATACATACATTCATATCTACATAGGTACAATGTGTAGGTCACGATATCCTGTAAACATTAGGTAGGTAGGTAAGTACATAGGTAGGTACCTACCTATTCACTTTGATTTCATTTACCTATTGTATTCCAGATCTAAGATGTGTTTTGTACTTTTCCTTGTGATGGGTATCAGCTGGGCCCTAGAAGTGCTATCCTGGGCTACGGACGGAGATTCTTCCATCTGGTTCTTCTCCGATTTATTCAACGCTCTGCAAGGCATTGTTATATTTTTCATCTTCATGAGGCCTCCCATTCCGTACATCGTGTGGAGAAGAGTCACCAGGACTGTGAGTATAAGTTAATTAATTAGGTATATTTTCAATACGTAGATATAATATATTCGATTACTTCATAATACCTACGTATAATAGATAGCTATATGTATGTAGGTATAAAACATTAGTAACTATTATCTGGCAGCGGGCCGAGTCTCGTACCATAGTAGTCCGCGGACACAGGGTAAGGAAGTCTTTGCATATTATGCAAAGACATGAGCCAGGTCTCTGCCCGACTGTACGCAGGGAAATGGAATAAAACCTTCACCTCATATTATTTCCTGCGTAAATTCGTATCATCTTTCATTCCAGCAATGCATGTGCATCATGCAGATGTCTATAACATTATATACCACTATGTATGTTATTTACTCTGTTATAAATGAACATTTAGAGATAGGCAATTTAGTTTCTGGTAGTAGGTAGTACTCTAGTACTCCGAGGTACAGTCACATTATTTATTCCGCTGGTCGCACAACAACACTGAATATTTACTACCTGCGTAATTTTCATGGTACAATTTTCCACATGCGGCCGTGAATTAATTTCATCAGCATCATTCTTTAGAGCGACATCTTCGGAATAACAGACTGCACACTTCACACGTAGTGCTCAGTGCTCAGCTGTTCTTTTCTGCATTTTGTATATATTTTTTTTTTTATTTCTTTATTTATCTCTTGGTACAATTATAAATACAAACATATGTATACATTTCATTATTATATATAACGTGAGCTCCCGTGGTAGTACCTTGCCACGGCTAGCTTGGGGGCCACGTTACAAGAAAAGTTCCTCTTAAGTAGGTGGGTACTAATATACAAAATAAAAAAAATAATAATTATAATTATAAATACGATTTATTCAAGGGAATAATTTATATTATGCATGGACCAATGCAAAATAAACACAAACAATAACACTGACGTGTTCACACAGTAAAAAAAAAACACATGTAAGTACTATTATCATATAGTAATAGAACATAAGTAATGTACAAAAATTATAAATAAAAAACAATTACTTCTTCGATGCGCTGGCTACACGCGAGGGCGCGACCCTCAGCGATTGTAGTACAATTAACACAATGTCCATATATGTGTCACGAAGAGTCCAGTTGCAGTGCACAAATATAGTTCCCGATGAACAACTTCACAATGGAATATTTTATCAATAGTCTATTAATCACTCGTCGAATATATGATATTGCAATCAAATTAAAAAAATAGTCTCAGATGATAGTAATGAAATTCACTTTTCAATTTATTTCTCACTTTCGATGAATCACTTCTCACTTAGGTATTTGTATATCGTAAATACCTAGCAGACAAGGCGAGTACTATATCGGTGTTACGCGCACGGATGTTGAAAAACTTCTGAACTCTCGTCCTTGAACTGCGCTGGCTTATATAGTTCTCCGGGGCGGCAGACAGAGACAGAAATAAAATTGTTCTGTCTCCTTCTATGTCCTTGTACTTTTCTTCAATGGCAGTATGAAATAGTATGTATTTTAAATTTGATTGCTTTATCATAGTATGAAGAATATTAAAATGATTAAAATGCGATGTTTTTTCTTTCTTGAAGTTACAGCCGTTTTTCGGGAAATAATTATCAAACAAGATTATTTACATACATTTGAATTATGGAACAAATACTTAACTTATCTTAACATATGCAAAATTATTTACAATCAATTTTCACCTAGATATCTTCATCTCTAAACAACAATTTATTTAATTAAATACATTTTCATGTTCTTTTGATATACATAGGTATCGTAGGATTTTAAAACAATAGTTATGACTCTAAGATTACCATAAAGTTTGATCCTATACCTACCGATACTTTACATACTCGATCTACTTTAAATATAAAACAAATCTCAATTGTAACATATCGTCATAATATATTATTGAAATCATTAAATATTATTAGTGTACACCTCTGTCTATCAACAAGCAATTATTTACATATCAAACATTATTTTTTTCTTATAATATCCAATTATTTACATATGTCCTTAATCAAATTTATAATTACAATTGTTGTTAAATATGCAAAACTTTCTTTATACCTATCTCAATGCCAGATATTAAGTCCAAATTATATTTTTCAATATAATGACAATATCCCATAAGTCGTGTGACTTGATAGATATTTATTAGATGCAATGAATCAGTGATACAATTAATCATTGGATGGACACATCTATATAATTATAATAAAATTAATTCTTTCCGTACTAGTAAATATTAACTACCTACTATATTATTTACATTTTTACATATTTAAACATTTCTTTTACTCAATAAATTACTATATGCAATATTTACACAGGTTAGGTATATTTTAGTATCTCTCATAATGTATTATCACATACATCATATCAAAAATCATACAAAATAAATTACAATTAAAATATTACTATACCTAGCGCGGACATTAGTCATTATTATTAAACAGGTGTAAAAACAAAACACTTTGTTAAACAAAAGGGAATATCATAAAGCCATTAAGATTTTTGTAGAAAAAGTTACAACAAAATAAAATTACCCAGCGGCTAAGTGAGTAGTCACCAGAACTCTCATTGTTATATGGGATAGTTATAATCCTGCCATTGTTTATTTAACTTTCACTAATACATACAATAGTATCTAAGTGCAGGTAGATATATAGGTACATAAAAATAGATGCATCAATATTTGGATTTTTCTAGACTTTTTTGCGAACTCTATTATTTGAAATAAATATTCCCGTATCAACAAAACAATATTATATTCATCATAATGTTTTCCGTCATAATTAATTAGCAATGCATATCAAATTCGACACCCCCTTCTTGACGGAAAAATTATGTTCAATGACACCTTAATTATTTTTAACCAATTACAAGTCCCGAAAAAATTACATCATTCTTAAATTATTACATATACAATCAATAATGTGTGCAAACTAGATAACCAAGGTATGAACCGATATATTTAAAAATTTACTCTAAACCCGATAGGCGCCAACTCATTCTTCTTATTTAGATGTTCGACGGAGAATGAGTAAGACCGTCATGCTCAATGATAATTTTATCGGTAACACACCTGTATCATCCCATCTGCACACCACATATTAGTCAAAAATTAAAACCATAATTATTGCCAACTTATAGCCTATATACAGATCATCTTAACTAATTTTGTGTGAACACGTCAGTCCTACCTATCTATTATATACAATTATTTACAACTTAACACTAATCTTACATACATGTTATCCTAAGCTTACCTAAACTCTACTTAAACTGCGCAGTTTAACTAATATTTACACTAACTACCTTTCTACATACACGCACCTACCTAACTATTTATATATTTACAATTGATTAATTATGAAAGAATTATTTATATTGAACTCATATTTACACGCGATGATTTAAGGATACTAGGTATTTACAATTACAATTTACAACGATTATGATTTTTTTTAAGAGACACGTATAATATATTTACTCAGCCGTTTCTTCTAATAGCTCTCCGCCAACTTCCTCTTGTACAGACTCGATGTCTTCCGTAGTGTTTGGGGCTGATCGAAGGTTATCTACGTGAACCTTGATAGGCTTTCCACGTCTGTCAATCCAATATACGTTTCCTCGGCCAACTGACATCAAAACAGAGTAAGGCCCGGACCATTTTGGCGCAAAACCTCCATGAAACCCAGCTAAGTGATTTGAAAGAGGATGTTCTTTCATCATTACCTCTTGGCCGGTGGTAAATTTAGGTATGGTGGTCGTCGCAGACGCATATTTCTCACAATAACGTGCTTGATTTAGACGGATCAAATTATCCTCGGCTGTTCGGTCACGTACTTGTTCCACTTGATCGTTATCCGATGTAGGTATATGTGCCCATTCTCCTGGCTGCTTCCGTTCATATCCTAATAAGGCCTGTGATGGAGTTACTCCTGTAGCGTCGTTACGTCGTCCTCGAAGCGCTCCGATTATTCGAGGTAAACACTCATCCCAATGACGATGTTCTCTATTGAGAAGATGAATTCTTAATCCCTTCTTGATTTCCTGGTTTCTTCTCTCCGTTATGTTCGCTCTGGCATGGTAAACTGCAGTGGTCCAATGTTGGCATTGCCAACGCTCGATGGCCAACTTCCATGATCTATGTATAAATTGTCGTCCATTATCTGAGAGTATGGCCCTAGGATAACCATATCGTGAGAATACTTCCGTTTCCAGGATCCTTACGATTTGAGATGCTTGTCCAGTCTTTATTGGAAATGCTTCCACCCACTTGGAAAACATATCGGTGACTACCAGTAGGCACTTGTTTCCTTTCAATGATCGTGGATAAGGCCCCATTAAATCTACTGCTACAATTTCAAAAGCCTGCTGTGCTTGGTATGCTCCTAAGGGAGCATGTGGACGGTCGGGCAAAGCTCTTGCTTTTGCGCACACGATGCATCTTTTTACGTATCGCCTTATATCACTGTTCATTCCGGACCATAAATAGTATTGTCGGACAGCTCTGATC
Source organism: Athripsodes cinereus (assembly GCA_947579605.1). Classification (NCBI taxonomy): domain Eukaryota; kingdom Metazoa; phylum Arthropoda; class Insecta; order Trichoptera; family Leptoceridae; genus Athripsodes; species Athripsodes cinereus. The sequence goes on from OX388319.1 coordinate 44,753, forward strand.
GTCTCTTTCTCTCCAGGATGTCCTGCTCGACACCCATTATGATAACTTTTGATCACTTTCGAGATCATAAATTTAGGTACGATCATTTTCTCTGTCTCACCATCTTCCATAGCACGATAAAGGCAACCGTCACGTAATCGATAAAATTGATTTTCTGTATTGGGATTGGAATTGTCCGCCGAAACTTGATGCTCTAAGCTACTGATGAGCCTCATAATCCTAACATCAGATCTCTGAGCCATACGCACTTTATCTGCTAATCCTATGGTAATATCTTCGTCACTGGAAGCTTGATGTTGACGTGACGATCCTAATTCATCTTCAATATGCATCACTTGTGGAACATTGGATCCTGTCTTCCAGCCTTCCTGGTGTACTGCTGGATACATGGCTCTACTAATTTCCGTATCTGGGTAAGTAAGAACTTGCTCGGGGCTACGAGAAAGATAATCCGGAAGTTGATTCTTCTCGCCGGGACAATGTTCAATGGTGAAATTATATTCTTGAAGAAGCAATGCCCACCTTGTAAACTTGGCTCGTTCATCCTTGGCGCTGTCCAACCATGTTAAGGCTCTGTTGTCGGTCCTCAAGATAAAATGTCTACCTTCTAAGAAGGCACGGTATCTTTTGATGGCCCACACTGCGGCCCATGCTTCTTGCTCATTGGAGTGCCATTTTCGCTCAGCGTCAGTAAAACGAGCACTTGCATAAGAGATAACATCTCTACCACCATCTGAACGTTCATGAAATAATACTGCTGCAACACCCAGCATGCTTGCGTCCGTTTGTAAAATAAACTTTCGGGTAAAATCAGGTCTGCATAGGGTCTTTGGCTTAGTCATCTCAACCTTGATACGCTCCATTGCTTGGTTAGCACGTGTATTCCATTTAAATGGTCTTTTAACACTTAACAAATCTGTAAGTGGTGCTGCTAATTCAGAGAAACGAGGTATATACTCCCGCAACCAGTTGCATAAACCTAGAAAAGCGCGTAATTGTTTTCTGGTTGTTGGGACAGGAGTGTCCATTACGCTAATCTCGTGAACCTTTTGTGCCTGGTTTCCGGAAGCTGTTACAACATGGCCCAGGTAGTCTATTTCCTTGGTGACAAGTTTACATTTATCGGCCGCACATCGAAGACTATACTGTTGTAATCTTTCCATAACCAACCGTAGATGACGTTTATGTGACTCCCAATCTGGTGAATATATTATCAGATCGTCTAAGTAAACAAGCACAAATTCTCGTAAGTAACCTGCAAGCACTTCCTGCGACATGATCTTCTGAAAGGTTCGAGGAGAACCCTTCAAACCAAAAGGCATAACTTTAAATTGATATGACGCGCCATCAGGCGTGGTGAACGCAGTATAAATCTTGGAATCCTCATCCATTGGCACCTGCCAGTATCCCTTCTGTAAATCTATTGTTGAGAATAACTTTGCGTTGCCCAAGTCTTTAAGTGTCTCATGAATGATAGGTAAGGGAGAAGCTGCATCTTCGGTGACGTCATTCAGTTTTCGGTAATCTACACAAAATCTATACTCGTCTTTGCCTTTCTTGGGAACCATAACGATTGGAAAGCTGTACGGAGATCTGCTTGCTTCAATTACTCCATCCGCTAGCATTCCTTCAAGTTGGGAGTATAAGTTACGTTTCTTAGCATCTGACAGCTTATAAGGTGGAAGTCTAATAGGTGCGTTATCCCGCAGTGTGATGGTGTGAGGTTGTAACGGCGCAGGACCAGCATATGGCAAGAAGATATCCTTAAATTCATCCAGAACCTCGTTCAGCTCCTCATGTTCGGTCCTAGACAATGTGGCTGGTAGTTCTGGAAACTCTACTTTTCTTGAATCGATACCAGCTCTTCTTACTGGCAAAAGGTGCGTTGTCATCCGTTCCTCTCTTCCAAAATGTAAACATCCTCGATACAGGTCCAAAACTGCCTGATGTTTAGCCAACCATTCTATGCCAAGAATTATGTCTTCACGGAGATCTTCTGATACCAAAAACTCCTCCTCCATTATTGCCTCCTGTACCTGCATCCTCAATGAAATCGTTCCCTGTACATCCATACGCGTACCGAAATTTGCCAACTGCAATTTTTTTATGGATGTATTTTGTACATTTCCCTCTACCAGGGATAACTTGATAAGGTTGTGGGATGACGCTGAATCCACCAATGCAATTCGCTCCTTGCCGCTTATTTGTATTCTTATCTTAGGAAGAACGACACGCCCAGGGTTGGTGATGATATTACACTCAGGAGTTACTTCAACTTCAATGGCATCGAAGTCTTCTACAGGCAGCCTCCTTGGAACATGCATATCCTCCACTTGGATATGTCCGTGGAATGTGTTATCCACGCTTTGTTCACTCTGGAGACTCCTATTTCCTCTTCCTTCACCATCCGAGTGTATCATCGCTTCGACAATAACTGTCTGTACTGCTGGCTCTTCGTCTGGGTGGGGTTCTTCGATGGTGGCCGTATCTCTTAATCGCGGTGCCCTTGGGTTGGACGAGGTCCGAACTGTCCTTGACCCGGGCGTTGTCCGTTTAAAGGCCGATTATTAGATTGAGAAGCTTGTCCGTTATGTGGAGAATTTCGTCCGTTTCGTCGAGAATCTTGTCCGTTATGCTGAGTGTTTTGTCCGTTATACTGAAAGCTTTGCGAGTTTTGTTCGTTGTTCCAGGAGTTATGATTGCGACCGTTATTTCGATAGTTACGATAATTGCGTCCGTTATTCCGAGAGTTATTTCCGTTGTACCGTGGGTACTGTCCGTTCCATCTTGTATTGTGTTGCACATTGTTATCGCCTCTTTCCATCTGCTCATCTTCTCTCTCCTCCCTGTGTGTTGTTTCCTGATGAAGAGCTTCGATTGGCGAGTCAATGTCATTCACCTTTGTCCATAATTCGTCAACACTACCCCCGACGTTTCTTCCGATTCTTTCGCGATATTTCAGAGTCATAAGTCCGACAGTATGTAGGAGTGATGCGTGTTTCCAAGGTTTATCCCCATACACGTTGGAATATACCCGTGCTTTTCTTCCGAGAAATGCAATTCCTGACTCACGATTGTCTTGTTTATTTGTCAAGAAATGTGATTTGAGGCTCTCCCTGTATTCCTCACCGGTGTATCTTGTTAAAAAGAGCTTTTTGAATACGTGCCACCTAAAATGGTTACTTCCTATTCTCTGCCACCAAAACATAGCCGATCCCTTAAGCTTTTTAGCTACTTCTGCAACACGGTCATCTTCATGTACATCTACTTTATTGAAATAGGCCTCACAATACCTAATGAATTTTTCCGGAGATTCTTCAGGCCTCCCCTCGAAGTTCATTGGAACGCCGTCCCTCCTTTCGTTCATTACATATATGACCTCGCGCTGTATCGTTTGACTCTCCTCTTCATGTTGACTTCTAGACGTATTTGAATTTTCCCCGGACTCCGTGGTAGTTCTCCCCGAACTCCTTAAGTCCTCACGAGATACGACAGACATAAATACATATTTAAACAATAATAAAAATCCACCGATGCCTATAGTTGCACCACCCACAATAAGAGGAAACATTTTAAACGATTAATTTTATAAAACAATAATACAAATAATCAGGTTCGTTTTAGCGATTATACCGATAATAGGTATTTTTTCGCTAAATGCCCCACGTTGGGCGCCAATATAACGTGAGCTCCCGTGGTAGTACCTTGCCACGGCTAGCTTGGGGGCCACGTTACAAGAAAAGTTCCTCTTAAGTAGGTGGGTACTAATATACAAAATAAAAAAAATAATAATTATAATTATAAATACGATTTATTCAAGGGAATAATTTATATTATGCATGGACCAATGCAAAATAAACACAAACAATAACACTGACGTGTTCACACAGTAAAAAAAAAACACATGTAAGTACTATTATCATATAGTAATAGAACATAAGTAATGTACAAAAATTATAAATAAAAAACAATTACTTCTTCGATGCGCTGGCTACACGCGAGGGCGCGACCCTCAGCGATTGTAGTACAATTAACACAATGTCCATATATGTGTCACGAAGAGTCCAGTTGCAGTGCACAAATATAGTTCCCGATGAACAACTTCACAATGGAATATTTTATCAATAGTCTATTAATCACTCGTCGAATATATGATATTGCAATCAAATTAAAAAAATAGTCTCAGATGATAGTAATGAAATTCACTTTTCAATTTATTTCTCACTTTCGATGAATCACTTCTCACTTAGGTATTTGTATATCGTAAATACCTAGCAGACAAGGCGAGTACTATATCGGTGTTACGCGCACGGATGTTGAAAAACTTCTGAACTCTCGTCCTTGAACTGCGCTGGCTTATATAGTTCTCCGGGGCGGCAGACAGAGACAGAAATAAAATTGTTCTGTCTCCTTCTATGTCCTTGTACTTTTCTTCAATGGCAGTATGAAATAGTATGTATTTTAAATTTGATTGCTTTATCATAGTATGAAGAATATTAAAATGATTAAAATGCGATGTTTTTTCTTTCTTGAAGTTACAGCCGTTTTTCGGGAAATAATTATCAAACAAGATTATTTACATACATTTGAATTATGGAACAAATACTTAACTTATCTTAACATATGCAAAATTATTTACAATCAATTTTCACCTAGATATCTTCATCTCTAAACAACAATTTATTTAATTAAATACATTTTCATGTTCTTTTGATATACATAGGTATCGTAGGATTTTAAAACAATAGTTATGACTCTAAGATTACCATAAAGTTTGATCCTATACCTACCGATACTTTACATACTCGATCTACTTTAAATATAAAACAAATCTCAATTGTAACATATCGTCATAATATATTATTGAAATCATTAAATATTATTAGTGTACACCTCTGTCTATCAACAAGCAATTATTTACATATCAAACATTATTTTTTTCTTATAATATCCAATTATTTACATATGTCCTTAATCAAATTTATAATTACAATTGTTGTTAAATATGCAAAACTTTCTTTATACCTATCTCAATGCCAGATATTAAGTCCAAATTATATTTTTCAATATAATGACAATATCCCATAAGTCGTGTGACTTGATAGATATTTATTAGATGCAATGAATCAGTGATACAATTAATCATTGGATGGACACATCTATATAATTATAATAAAATTAATTCTTTCCGTACTAGTAAATATTAACTACCTACTATATTATTTACATTTTTACATATTTAAACATTTCTTTTACTCAATAAATTACTATATGCAATATTTACACAGGTTAGGTATATTTTAGTATCTCTCATAATGTATTATCACATACATCATATCAAAAATCATACAAAATAAATTACAATTAAAATATTACTATACCTAGCGCGGACATTAGTCATTATTATTAAACAGGTGTAAAAACAAAACACTTTGTTAAACAAAAGGGAATATCATAAAGCCATTAAGATTTTTGTAGAAAAAGTTACAACAAAATAAAATTACCCAGCGGCTAAGTGAGTAGTCACCAGAACTCTCATTGTTATATGGGATAGTTATAATCCTGCCATTGTTTATTTAACTTTCACTAATACATACAATAGTATCTAAGTGCAGGTAGATATATAGGTACATAAAAATAGATGCATCAATATTTGGATTTTTCTAGACTTTTTTGCGAACTCTATTATTTGAAATAAATATTCCCGTATCAACAAAACAATATTATATTCATCATAATGTTTTCCGTCATAATTAATTAGCAATGCATATCATACTTATCAAAATTAAATTACAAACAAATGTTACTATTACACTAAATATACATACATACATACAATTATATCAGAAAATGAGATTACAACTTAATATTCTAATACATACATATATACATACAATAGAACCATACATCATCTACCATGAGATCCCACCAGGCAGAGCCTGTATGTGGGAATACCTACTAATATCAAGTTTTATATTCCTACCTGTACGTAAGTATAAACAGAGATGTGCAAAATACTTTCAAAAAAGTATTTAAATACAAAATACAAATACTTTTGAATTTTTGTATTTCAAATACAAAATACTAAATACTTTTTCAAAATGGTATTTAAGTACAAAATACAAAATACGTATTTTCAAAATACTTTTTTAAAATACCTTTTTAAAATACTTTTTACAAATAAGGTGTAAGACAAAAGTATTTAATATTTAAACCATTGATGAATGAAAAAGAAATTAAAAACTGGACAAAAGTATACATAAATGGAGAAAGGGTTGACATGATTCGATATAGCATTGCTTGCAGACAATTGATGAATGCCATTGATGAATGAAAAACTGGACAAGAGTATACATAAATGGAGAAAGGGTTGACATGATTCGATATAGCATTGCTTGCAGACAATGAGGATGAGCCTTAGGAAGAACTCTCAAAATAGAAAAAAAAAATTATTAAGTCATGACAAAATGTACGGTTGTTAGAAGAGATAAGCCGAAAATTGTCATAAATGGATTGAGTATCATCAAGCAGGTAAGAGAATTCCTGACTTGGGCTGCAAAATAAATCAGAATGGATAATCCAAATCTGAAATCGTATGGACTACTGTAACATCATATTATATACAGGACTGCTCCAGACTCTTCCTTATCGTCTTCAGATGGTTTTTAACCCTTAGCAGGAATCGCTATTTTAGGCAACGTAACTGGAATCGGGGGTCAAAAATGACCCCAACAGAGTTGTTAGGTATCATATTCACACCATCAACATATTTTTAATTTTTCGTTTAATTTATTATTAAACAACTTGTTATGCCCGGTATAGTAGGTATTGTGCCGAAAAGTTATCATTAAAAATAATAATTGTTATGTAGAAAGTGGTACTGAAATACCGAAATAAACAATGCAGTTCATGAGAACTCTGAAAATCCGAACATTAAAAATATCCCTGCACTTAAAAGGTACCTGCGTTAATATTGTTCTTAATTGTTTACTAATCTTCGTACCTATATACAAAATATCATTGTTTATTTAAATTTGTACCTACATAGCAACAGGGGTAATAAAATAATAATAACTCGACAAAAGATTAAGGCGCATTCATTATGTATCAACTTAAGGCGCATTCATTATGTATCAACTTCGATTAATTGTTTTTAAAATGAATATTCTAGAATGCGTTTGTATTGTAATTATTTAGTATCGGCTTGGTTGGATTTTTTTATACCTACGCTTCGAGATATTGAATGTCGATACCGACGATATGTTTTGAATTATGTAAACGACTCTTTAGGTATGAATTATTGTTTTATTGTAACATACGTATTTTGAATAATTATTTAATTATCTACCTAAAGGGTTGTATTGTGTTGCTATGTAATAGAATAAGGTGTGTTATTTTGTGTTGTGCGAAAAAGACGCTATAATTATAAATGGTGATAAAGGACACAAGAAAATATGATATCAGTGAAAGAGACACTTTAATTATTTATATGGTAATTAATTATTTAAATCAGTGCATTGGACACTATATAATATCGTATTTATTTATAAATAATCATTTTGTTATTTCCATAATTCTTGGAATAACGGTCCATGCGGACCCGTAAGACAATGATACCTGAAGTAGGCGTGTATTGGTACCGTGATTAGCCAATCACGGCGCTGCACGTAGATGCATAGGACCAACCCCCTACCCCACTCAAGGAGCAGTGGAGAAATGTCCTTGAAAGAAGTTAGTCTCCATCAGCCATCAGTGGTGAACAGTTATCATCAGCGAGTCGTAGTGAGCAGTCAGTTGTCCTTGGTAGAAGGATCGCTCCTGCCATCACTCATCATCTGACCTTCAGAGAGACAAGTCTGTCTCTGGCCACTGGACTTCAGTTGAGTCGAGATATTCTCCTCCTGAAGTCATGACGAGCCAACTCTGCACCTGTGTAGGCTGGTAATTGCCTCCAGGAGCCTCGGACGTGGGACTTCGCCCTACCAGCACTGCGCCAAGGGGCGCCTTCTTCAACTTGTTTGTCTCTAGGCATTTTCATGCCAGAGGCGCCCTCATCGTGGGATCCATTACAATCATCGCAAAGTGAAATTTAATTATTTTAAAAGTGCTACGTTTTCGTTTTATTGAAATAATAATCAAGTGTGTTTTTTTTATATTGGGATAATTACATGTACACAGACAATACGGGGTAGTGAGTAAGTCGTAGTATTGTGTTGCTGTTTAAACGTGTGTTTGTAATAGTGGTAAGAATTTTTTTTATTTTTAATTAAATGTTTATTTGAATCTAAATTTGTCTTTTACACATTTGTCCATTTAATTACAGATAACTTGTCGTCTCTTAATTTATATAGCCTCACTGTATAATTTAATCGAGACCATTTTATTGTTTTAACTCCTGGAGTGCTGTAAGTAGCCCAGTAGAGTCTCAGCCGTTGGCATTTTTGGCATAATTTTTATTTATTTTATCCTCAACCAAAACCATTCTTTCACCATCCCTCTCACCCCCCCATATCATATTGGCTTCCGAACGTGGGTCCGTAACGAAAAAATGCACTCCTGTGCATAATCGTTACAACGAATCCGTCCCTGAGATTTTGTAATTAGTTTTTTTTTTGTGATATCGGAGGAGGGTGTATATTTTTTTTTTTTTAATAATGAACTGACAAGTTATCTGTAATGGCGAATGTGTATTGTTTTGACTTTTGGCCTTGTTTATCTGACATGTGTTTATTGTGTATTACGGTATGATTCGATCGATGGATAAGGTGTCGTATATCAGATGCTATGTGCGCGAATTTTCGCTTTCGTTCGGAGGCTGGACTGATGAAGGCCCCGAACGGTTCCTCAAAGAATGCGAGGAACGCTGGAAGCTTGAGTGGGATGATGAATTTCCAAGGGAGGCTGTGTATTGCTTGCGCGGCGACGCAAAGCGGTACTGGAAGTCTCTGGGGTTTCGGTATTGTCGATGGGGTGTATTCAAAGAAATAATTTTGCGAAGGTTTGGTGTGGAAGGGCAGATAAATGCGATCTATAATGACCTGTTGACAGTGTGTCAAGGTCGGGATGAACTGGGGAGTGATTTTGTTGACTGGAAGGTCAGGATAAACAATCGTTTAAAAGGGTATGGCCATGTATTATTTAAAGATGAAGGACCAGCAATGAGCGTATGGAAGCAAATGACATCCTGGTATAGGACGAGGTTTAATGGTCGGGAGTTAGTTAATCTGGAACATTTGCAAGAGTTGGTATGGCGCCTGGACTTTCCAGAATACACTCCGGAGGGACAAGTTGTGTTAGATAATCTTCCAGACATAGCATCTGTTCGCGATGAAATTCGGTGTGATGTACCTACGCTAGGGAGGTTGAGGTACCCGCAGAGGATGAGGTTTCCCTCTCGGAGGAACAGGTTGAGGATGATATGGAAGAAGACACCGAACGGGAGGCACATACACCTCCCTCTATTCACGAATGGGTAAAGTCTTTCGCGTGGGTTTTAAAATCAGTTTTGGCAATGCTGATTATCGCCGGTTGCATCGTCGAGAGCTGCATACGTTTGCTAGTATGTACAGCTATGATTTTGTTTAGATTCGTGAATAGAAAAATATCGCGTCGCCGTAGAACAGCGTTGATATTGTTCGAAAAGATAAAATGTGCGTCCATCAATCGAATCAACTATGAATGTTATGCTATCGATGATTATTATTATAATTTGTTCATCGATATGGATTCTCGATGCTTGAAGTCGAGGAGAAAATTCAATCAAGCCAGATAGTCACATGTGTGTGTTAAATGGGATCAGGATTGACTTAGGCTTGTTATAGGAAAATTGTTTTTGTTTAAATATTTTTAAATGGTTTGAATATTTTCCGTAAAAATATCTCTGGCGCCCAGAATTAAAATTAAGAAAAGTATAGGTATAGTTTGTGTAAAATGTTTTAATTACGTAGGTAGGTAGGTGCAACTTTCGTTTATGCCTACGTGTGCATTATTTTTTGTAATCGTTGTAAAATGTTTTAATAATTTTGAAAACGGAAAGAGAATTTGTTTGGTGTAACCAGCGAGTGTAATGTGAGGAAGAGCTATGTAGATGTTGGATGTGTGAATTATGAAAATATTATGTTGTTTTTCTGAAAAGGAGAGTTGTAGTAGAGGAGAGAGTTGCTTTGTGTGACAGAGATGTGTGAGGGATTCTCAGTTGGCACTGAGAGTTATTTGTAAGAGGAGAAAGTAATGCTGCGTGTATTGAGTTGTAATTCTGCGTGTATGAAGGGTATGTTTTTTATTATTATGGGATAAGCACAGAGGCGATGAGTGTTCCGTCCAGCTGATTTCGTCGTGGACAGTGAGGTCCATTTGTATTGAGTTTGTGAGGGACATGGAGGTCCGATGTTTGTGTAGAGAGACGTATGTGCAACTGAGAGAACCAGTCCCCCAGTCTGCTGTCACAAAGCATGCTTGAGGAGTGGAAATGTATGAAGAATATAATATTTGTTTTGACATTGTGAGTCACATCTACGTTGTTTTATTTTGGTCACATACGAGATGTATGTTTGACAATGTGTTTTTGTAATTCAAATTTAGCTGGTTTTAAAGGAAATGTAAAGGAAGAAGAATCGCGTTTAAATGTTGTTAATTATTTTATGGAAATGTGTGTGCACCTACCTACTTGCTAATTGTGTTGAATTTTATAGATAGTTTCATATAATATAATTTGTTTTGAATTTGAGAAATCAATTGTGAGATGTGTATTATAAAGAATGGATAACTTTTCGTCAAGGAATGGGTGGCGATTTGTTATGCCCGGTATAGTAGGTATTGTGCCGAAAAGTTATCATTAAAAATAATAATTGTTATGTAGAAAGTGGTACTGAAATACCGAAATAAACAATGCAGTTCATGAGAACTCTGAAAATTCGAACATTAAAAATATCCCTGCACTTAAAAGGTACCTGCGTTAATATTGTTCTTAATTGTTTACTAATCTTCGTACCTATATACAAAATATCATTGTTTATTTAAATTTGTACCTACATAGCAACAGGGGTAATAAAATAATAATAACTCGACAAAAGATTAAGGCGCATTCATTATGTATCAACTTAAGGCGCATTCATTATGTATCAACTTCGATTAATTGTTTTTAAAATGAATATTCTAGAATGCGTTTGTATTGTAATTATTTAGTATCGGCTTGGTTGGATTTTTTTATACCTACGCTTCGAGATATTGAATGTCGATACCGACGATATGTTTTGAATTATGTAAACGACTCTTTAGGTATGAATTATTGTTTTATTGTAACATACGTATTTTGAATAATTATTTAATTATCTACCTAAAGGGTTGTATTGTGTTGCTATGTAATAGAATAAGGTGTGTTATTTTGTGTTGTGCGAAAAAGACGCTATAATTATAAATGGTGATAAAGGACACAAGAAAATATGATATCAGTGAAAGAGACACTTTAATTATTTATATGGTAATTAATTATTTAAATCAGTGCATTGGACACTATATAATATCGTATTTATTTATAAATAATCATTTTGTTATTTCCATAATTCTTGGAATAACGGTCCATGCGGACCCGTAAGACAATGATACCTGAAGTAGGCGTGTATTGGTACCGTGATTAGCCAATCACGGCGCTGCACGTAGATGCATAGGACCAACCCCCTACCCCACTCAAGGAGCAGTGGAGAAATGTCCTTGAAAGAAGTTAGTCTCCATCAGCCATCAGTGGTGAACAGTTATCATCAGCGAGTCGTAGTGAGCAGTCAGTTGTCCTTGGTAGAAGGATCGCTCCTGCCATCACTCATCATCTGACCTTCAGAGAGACAAGTCTGTCTCTGGCCACTGGACTTCAGTTGAGTCGAGATATTCTCCTCCTGAAGTCATGACGAGCCAACTCTGCACCTGTGTAGGCTGGTAATTGCCTCCAGGAGCCTCGGACGTGGGACTTCGCCCTACCAGCACTGCGCCAAGGGGCGCCTTCTTCAACTTGTTTGTCTCTAGGCATTTTCATGCCAGAGGCGCCCTCATCGTGGGATCCATTACAATCATCGCAAAGTGAAATTTAATTATTTTAAAAGTGCTACGTTTTCGTTTTATTGAAATAATAATCAAGTGTGTTTTTTTTATATTGGGATAATTACATGTACACAGACAATACGGGGTAGTGAGTAAGTCGTAGTATTGTGTTGCTGTTTAAACGTGTGTTTGTAATAGTGGTAAGAATTTTTTTTATTTTTAATTAAATGTTTATTTGAATCTAAATTTGTCTTTTACACATTTGTCCATTTAATTACAGATAACTTGTCGTCTCTTAATTTATATAGCCTCACTGTATAATTTAATCGAGACCATTTTATTGTTTTAACTCCTGGAGTGCTGTAAGTAGCCCAGTAGAGTCTCAGCCGTTGGCATTTTTGGCATAATTTTTATTTATTTTATCCTCAACCAAAACCATTCTTTCACCATCCCTCTCACCCCCCCATATCAAACTTATTAACTAAACTATTAACAATTTTTATTACACATTTTACCATAAACTATATAGTTTTTAGCAAAATCAACTTCTGTCTAATTATTTTGACAGTATCAACTACAGAAGGTTTTATTCATTAAATAAATAAAAATAACATTAAAACATTTACTTTTATCGCTTTCTTATATAAACATTTAACAAAAAAACAGGAACTTCTCTTGAGATCAACTCAAACAAAAAAAAAACAACCTAAAACAAAACTCCTCTTATAAGTCTTGCATTTGGTAGGTACATGTGATATTTTTGGCACTATGTTTTTTATATATAAAAAGCAAGCACTTGCTACACTTTAGGGAACCTTTCAGGTCCTTTTTACGATGACATAAATAACACCTTCCTCTCTTACGACTGTTTGTTTGAGTGGCATTAGTAGCTACGTCTTCTTCTACTTGATGTTCTTAAAAAAAATACCATTCTTGTTTTTAGGTCTAACAAAAAAAAATTATGTTGTTTTGTACAAAAGGCATGACAAATTCGATGCCAATTTTTTTTTTATATATTTAGTTCTCTTTATACGCTTTTCTGGCTTTCACGCCTTCCAAAAAACGTAACAAAAAAAAACCATTCCCGGACTCGGGGGTCATTTTTGACCCCACATGTGTACATACCTCCACTTCTAGAAATATTAGAGCGACGCAAGTTCGTCACCAGCTGCACCCCATGACGTTATGAGATTACGTAAGCGCCCAAGATTGCAGGGCCTAAGTCTTCAAAGTTATTACTTAGAATTGTGTCGTTGGGGTCATTTTTGACCCCCGATTCCAGCTAAGGGTTAATGTTGCCTCCGGATCATTTACAGAGAGAATAAGAGCTGCCACATAACTTCACTACTAAGAAGTCTACACTAACTGAGAGTCCTAGAGATACTGGTGTTTAAACTGTGTCTCACTGTCCACAAAGCAGCACACCACCCACTGAGCTGTTCCGCTGACGAAAATGTGTGGCGAAGGCTGTGCTCAGCTTCTTAAACTCGTTGAACTCAAAAGGGCAAATACCTCTAAATTTGCAGAAAGAAGAAACAAAGTCGCAGCGTCATCTGCCTGGAATAGATTGCCTTCAGACAAAATTGAAAATGCTACCATTCAGGAGAAATCACAGCGCCCTTGAAATGGCCATGGATCATTAAACGGCGTCATGTATAATTTGTTCAATCATCATTATTATGTGTGTATATCTCAAACATGGAGTACTCTAATGGAAACGTTGTATTTGTAATTCAACAAATTGGCAAAAAAAGCTTGCGTACGCGCATATCAATTAATGGCAGAATTTTGTTTCAAACAATAAAAAGGTATTTTGTGTAAAATACAAAATACTCAAAAAAAGTATTTCAAATAAAATACAAAATACTTTTTACAAAAAGGTATTTGAAATACAAAATACAAATACGTATTTTGTATTTGTATTTTAAATACTTTTATTTCAAATACGTCACATCTCTGAGTATAAACATGTATGTGTCCTTTAAAAGATTAAATAATTGCAGTGTACTGTGTACCTTGTAGTATACTCTACATATTATATACACACAGATAAACATATACCTATACATCGCTATGTTCGCAGGCCCACTCAGTAGGCTTAGTGAACAATAAACAAGAAATTCACTATCCACCCTCATGGCAAAAAATAACAATGTTACAACTAAAACATTAGTACTTTGTCAATCCAGCAAATCATTTAAAATTAATGTTACAGTATCACATTGAAATATGACTTATTCATGAAATGCCTACTCACCAAAACTATTAAACTGTGAGTTAGTAGTTTTATTCAATCTTACTACTACTACTACTACTATACCATCACGGCATATCCCACAAGTGGGGTAGCCAGCAGATCAGCTGTATGTAAGAAACATACAAACTGTCCTCTTCGTGCCAGTATAAAATCAAGACATTCAGGATGGGTGGCAAACCTCAACGCTGAATTTAAGATGTAAAATGTCTTATTTTTTTTTATTCAATCTTACATATACTTATATACAAAAACAAAAGAATCAAAGAAGTAAGAGTGTATCTTCCTCTTTAGAACAAATTTATCCACACTCCTAACCCCGACATTGCCAAAACAAGTAAATATTATAAATGTTATAAAGGTTAAAAAATAGTTTATCTCCCGTGACGTCTTTCCTGGTGTAAGTACTTTATAGCAATAACGCGTCTCGCTCTTGAGACTTTATCCATTGCCGTATTTTACTAGAAAAAATCACGTAATTTCGCATCAACTTGTACTCATTAGGAAGAAGATTGAATGTTCTAGGAGCGACATAAAGAGAGTGTCGCTGAGTGAATCTCCTTTTACATTCAAGAACAATAAATACATTCTGCAATCTACTACTAGTTAGAACTTTTCCATGTGAAGATTAATACTTCGGATGTTCATATTAACCATTGTAAAATTCGTATCCTTCATCAACGTGTTTATTTCTTCGATAGTTCCGTAATTCAGGTCCATAGATAGTCCGAGGTCAATTGAGTCGCCCTTTTCACCAGATACATCTATTACCGAGTGGGTATATCATTTGACCCCCTGATAACTAATGGTTTTTCACCTTCGGACTTCTTGATATAAATATTTCCGTGTCTGTACCATGCAAACTTGTAACCAATTGCTCTGGTGGTTTTTGCCAGCCACAATAAATGCTTATTATAGCTCGTTAGTCTTTCATTAATGAAGATTCTCTCAGGGTCTTCTCGTTCCGGGGTTTTCAGACCCAAGTGTTGAGCTGTGAAAAATCCTTTAATTTTTTTCTGTTTCATCACTTCATCACGTATTGTTTTACTTGCAAATTTTACGTTAATATTTTTCTTCCTCGAAAAGATACCTCTAGACACCTCCAAAATATTTTCAACTGGAAACTCTTCGAAACCAACGTACTTCAGAACAGATTGAATCTTCGGCAGCAATTGTTCATTCACTTCATAAGGAATCCCCTGAATTTCAATACTAGTTTCCAAAGACTCTTGCTCTATTCTGTTAACAGTTTGTCTGAGTGATATGTTTTCCTTCTCTATATTTCGTACTCTTTCATTTATCTTTTCAATTTCATCATGTAGCTTAATTTGTAGAAGATCAGTTTTTTCACTAATCTCATTGACCTTAGCAGTACAATTCACCACAGACTCGTTGAGCATTAAAAATTCCTCTCTTTGCCTCTCAAAAGCACCCTCAAAATATGTTTTCAGCTCAGAAATTTCCCTTCTTATTAGGTTTAAAGACTTTACAACGTCAGCATCCGGAACTGCAGATACACCCTTTGGAGAATCATTATGATGTGTTCCCTTGCAAACCGTGCACTTCCACTTAGCCTTATTCATCTTGAGCATATTTTTGAAATTTGACTCGGTCAGTCCACCACAAGAATAATGATACTTTTTTTGGCACTTCGAGCATACCATTGCATCCTCCAAGCCCAAAAGAGCCGTACACTTAAAGCAATCCATGGTATAAAAGTTTTTTTTCTAAATCAGAAACAGATAAAACAAAAACACTAGTCAAATTGATTATTGTCCGAAATAACTATTTTGCTCGTAACCTAGTTGAAGTAGTACGTCAGTGGCACGTTGGCGGACTAAATGGCATTTATAACAAAGTATTTTTAAATTATTTTAAAATTTAATTTTTGCCAAGATGCAGAGGTATTGTCCGAATTCTCACTCACCAAGTGGTAACCAGCGTTATGTTTAATCCGACAAATACTTTTCAGGCACAAAAGATCACTTTTAGAATAAACTATCAAGTAATTTACACAGAGACACTGATAACAAACCAGTTAACCTGACAGTAAGGTAGGTAATGGAATATTATTAATATTATTAATTTAATGTAAATAGATCCTTCGTATTCCAAATCAGGAACAAGTAGGTATATTTTTCTTCATTCAAAGGACGCTGACCGTTCATTCAATTTTACCTTCAACACAACTATACTATATTATTCAATGAAATTATGCCATTAGTTACACCGTTTACCGATTTTCGTTTTTCGTCTGTTTGTCGCGTCCAACAGTTTTCTGTAACAAAACTATTTTGACGCGTGAACTATATTGTCAAATTTTATACGAGTATAAAATTATTAAATGATTTGAATATTCATGTCGATATTTTCAACATAACATAGGTACAGTGACTTTATCGCCAGGATAGAGGCTCTCCTTCGGTTGTGTTGTTTATTTTTTATGAAGTCTCTTTTGTGATTTTTCTACCTTGCATTGGGTGACATTTTAAGATAAATATTTTATAGGACACAGTGGAGCCCAAATTTTAAAATTACAGTACCTACTTGCAACTTGGTATCAATAAAAATGAGTTTACTTACTTACTTACTGCTAGCCTTCTTCTCTCCACTGCTGAATATAGGCCTCTTCAATAATGGCCCAGAGACGCCTAAAACTGAATCCAACCAAAACCGAATTTATGTGGGTTGGCTCCCCAGGACGTCAACACCTCATAGACACCAAACAAATCTCTGTCACGCTGTACACACCTCAGTTTCCGTTTATTCTCAAGTGTTAACGTCATAGTCTCTAGCTCATATGTAATCACCGGCAGGACACACGAATCATAGAGCTTTCTCTTAAGACTTATGGGGACTTCATTATTATTAAATATATATTTCAGTTTAGAGAATGCAGCCCATCCCAGTCCTATTCGTCGAGAAATTTAGCTGTTTGATTTTCCTTGCCGAGTTTTATTTTATGACCTAGGTAAACATAATCATCTTCAGCTTCTATTATTTTTCCCTTTATTGTTATGCTGCTGTTTTTTGGGGACATTATATTAATTTCACCTATGTTCATTTCAAGGCCAATTAGGGATGATGCTTGTTGTAGCTCTTCAATCATTTCCTTTAATTCATCCATATCCTCACTAATGACAACTATGTCATCTTAAAAAACGAAGGTGCCTCAGATAATTTCCATTTATTTTTATGCCTTTTCGCTCCCAATTTATTCTTTTAAATACATTTTCCAAAGCTAGAGTAAACAATTTTGGTGAGATCGTGTCGCCTTGTCGAACGCCTTTTTCTATTTTAATTTTGTTCGTTTTGAGGTCATCGTGCAGCTTAACATCTATTGTGGCATTTTCATAAATGTATTTCAATAATTTAGTATACCGTGAGTCTATGTTCGCGTCATTTAGAGTTTCTAATATTGCCCACGTTTCTACAGAATCAAATGCTTTGCGATAGTCAACAAATGCTAAGTGTATTTCTTTGTTGTACTCAGTTGCTTTTTCTATTAAGAGCCTTATACTCTGAATGTGATCCGTGGTTCCAAAACTCTTGCGAAATCCAGCCTGTTCCGGCGGTTAATATTGGTGAAATTTTTGTGTGAGCTATTTGTAAGGATTTTGGTTAATACTTTGTACAGTTGCGACAGTAGACTAATTGGTCTATAGTTTTCCAAGTTATTAGGGTCACCTTTTTTGTACAACAATATAACTTCAGCGTTTTGCCATTCATCAGGTATTTTACCCTCTTCGATACATCTATTCAGCAGGATTCGTACTGCTTCTTTAAGATCGTTACCTCCAAAATTTAACATGTCACTTGTGATACGGTCCTCCCCTGGGGCTTTGTTATTCTTCATTTGGTTCAATGCATTGTTTAATTCGTTTAGATCTATCTCAGGTAAATCTTCAGATCCCACATTAAGTATGTGTTTGTCTTTTTCATGATGTGGTTTTTTCATGCTAGATGAGTACAAATGTCTATAGAAATCTTCTACTATATTGGTAATTCCTTCTTTATCACAAACTATATTTCCGTCTTTATCCTTTAATTTAGTTATGTGTGTTCTTTCATTTTGGAGTTTTGACTTTATAATTTTCATGTTTTTGCCTTTTTCTATAGTTTGATTTATAAGGCTTGTACGAGTATTATATTTCCTTATATCTCTACCTATCTCTTTTTTAATAATCTTATTTATTTATTTATTGTAAAAAGAAGCAATGAACAGCATTACAACAAGAAAAAACCTTTTCGCTGTCATTGTACGTAAACATTTAACAATCACGACAAAAACAAAATATAATAGATAAATACAGATATGTACAAGTACATAGAAATTCTATGAAACAAATACACAAGAAAAAGGGATACCTATTGACCACGGCGAACCGCGCATTCCCCTCCCGCACGCAACATTTGGCGCGCAAGAGAGAGACGCGCGATCCAGGCACTCAACAGGTACACACACAAACACCTACAATATCAATACAATATATAATACAATAGAACATTAAATCAAAATAGGGATGCAAAGTCTTCATATAGCAATCGCATCGAGTCGACTGACAAATTAATTATAAGTGACGCCAAATAAATCGATGTGCTCTGTCAACTCGTTCAGGTGTCGTAAAGCTCTTCCCAATGGAGAAGTGAATATTATTTTTTTTCTCCCCGATGGGGCATAGAATGAATATAATGCTCTGTATTCGCTATCGTCGCGAAGAATGAGTTTACGACGATTTAATAAAAGTTGTGATATTGTGATCATACAAATCCATTATTTTTCCGATTGGCCATACTTCCGAGCTCCCAGCAGCGAGCGCACATCTTCTCAAAGCAAACAATTGCACTCAACTGAAGACGGGAGATAGGATGAATATATTTTTGACACCTATATGTATGGTGGTGTCAGTCAGTACTCATGATATAAGATTCATATATTATTTTGGGACTAGCTTGATACGTGTGAACTGTCTATGCATGTTAAAAAAAAACCGAACGCCACATCTATCCTTATTCTATATTTATACAATGTCTCAAATTTGAATTTCTCGAATGAAAATCAAGTCACATACATAGACAATGTAAGGTGAAAACTGGCTCAGTCTACCTTGGTACGGGCTCATGCCCAGTTAGGTAGACATTAGTGACTTATCTTTTAAAATCTGTTTTGTAAATAAAATAAATAAATAAATAAATAAATAAATAGTTCTCGGATCCTAGCGCTTCCTCACACTACTTCTTTCAGACAAGTACATAATATATTATCCTCTTCGTCATCCTTTCCTCATCCATTCGTTCTACATTTCCAAGTAGATATTATATCCATAGTAGTATTGTATATATAAAATTACTGTACCTACCTAGATTGAGACATAAATGCATCAGTGTATAAATGTAATACTAAGTAGAACCTATACACAATAGTTCACAAAATAATGAGTACATAAAAGGTTGCGCGTGAAAACATAAAAACGTGCGCGACTAAAAATACAGAATAAAGTGGATATAAAATATCTTTCTAACCCCTCACCTCGCGTCCTGTGCAGAAAGCAAAGGACGCTCGACTAAGCTACCCTTGGACGTTTCTTTCCCTCCTTCACATTTGTGCAATATTTTTCCTATTCGACACATACTTAGATGGCCCAATTTTATAGGAAAAATATTTTTGAATATACCTACCATAGACTTTTTTTGTGTTATTTATTTTTATTATTTATTTTATTTGAATAAAATATACCACTGCCAGCTTGACAGTTGTGAAACCTAATTGCTGGACAGTGGACAACATATACATAACAATCATAAACAAATATGAATCTCTCTCTCTCTCCCTGGGCAATTATTAATCCCACATGATGGTGGGGTCTGCCATTTTTGTCTTTCGCCGCCACTCGGCTCTATTCTGTGCGTCCTCCGGGGAAGCTCCGCAGTCTCTCATGTCTTGCTTCACAACCAAATAAACAAATATGAATCTAAGAATCTAAAATAACAACCATACGAATATAATCTAGATAGGTATATGTCATCAAACGGAAAGAAGTAGGCTTATGTTCGAGGTCATAAAGAAGTTAAAAATGCTTTGTGAAAAAACCTATAACTTGATCCGTGTAATTCCAGGAATAGAAAAGATTCCCGATTATCGAGTGATTTGTAAAAAGCAGGTATTCCTAAAACATTACGTATAAGACATTAATAAAATGGTACGAAGAAGACTACTCCTATGCTGATTTTTACTGGTTTGTTGAATATTCGGCTTAAAAATTAATTTACGGGTCATAAGGCTTTCAATAAATCAGATGCAATACATACATCTAATGCAATGATATAATTTCGTTGCTAATTACATGCGAAAACAATACGCATTTCGATGGATGAAAGATCATTTCACCGGAACCAAAGTAATAGTCAACGGTTAAAATACAATCATGAGATAAAAATATTCTTATGTACCTACCTACTTATTACAAAACAACTGAATATTATCTCATTAGATTCTTTTTAACAATATAATTCTTTTCAATAATTTATTCATAGAAATATGCGATACGTCCACCCTCGTTGACATTCAGCTCGATACTAACATTTTTAACACTTGTAGAGAATTGTATGGAAATTTCGGTAAGCGAAAATGATATTGTTTTAAATACACGTTTTTAGCTATTTTGAAAAGAAATATACTTAAATTAAAGAACGTCTATAACTTTAAAACAAGATATTAACACATGTCATTAATCAAACCAAAAATAAAAATTATGCGATAAAGAAAACTTGAGATTTGATCCTTACAAGTGTTAACGAAGCTTATTATCTGATTTTTTTTTTCTGAAAAACTAGTAATACTTTTAAAAAATGTCTAAAACTAGACTTCAAAATAAAAGATAGATCTATATTATATTTTTTTTTTCATGAATATTTAATGAAAGTTATGCGTATTTCAGTAGCTGAAAGACAGCGAAATTTGCGGAGCGGGAGTCCCGTAGAGCCTTAAAATGCAAAAACAAACGTGGGCAAATAGATAATAGTCTATCCCTCGATATACCCAACCTATACCTTCATATAAATATAATATGCCGAATGTATATACCTAATAGGTGTGTAGGTACCTACATAGTTAGGTTTAAGTAGGTATTATAAAATTAGTATACAGCGTTCACACTTTTGTTATGATTACATAGAGACAGAATAGTATAATATAGTAGATAGGTAATATAGATATTTGAGGTTAGGAGTGTTAGGACCATCTCAGTTCCGCCTCTTCCTTGTTTTCCCTCTCCCTCCCCTTACTACCGCGCTGCATCGCACCCCCAACTCATCATTCTGCCTCGAACCGTTCCGTACCTTAGAAACTTTATCAAAGTGTTAAAGTTCCAATAAAAATAACCCCCATATCTCCGCGAAGTAATATATATTATATAAGATGCATTGCTTGGTGGATATAGGTAGGTAATTATTATAATGTTAATATATTACTGCTCAGTAAGTAACAAACAATTCACCGTGTTAACTATGTAGCTAATATTAACCTTTTAATTCATTTCTCCCACCCATGCACCTACATATTTATGTATATATTTACATTAGTCACTATGTATATGTAATAGGTATATATTCGTGATTACAAGGAACAATATGTGTTATCTAACATTTATTTAATAATTTTTTTTTATATATTTATTTTATTCATAAATACACAGTATACATTGATATTACATTAAAAAAACAATATCCTAACACACAGTAAAAATGCTCCCTCCATAAGCAACTAAATGCTTGTGCGGAGGGTCGGATTTCAATTATAACATTAACACACATATAAGAATCAGCTAGAAATATTAATACACATATAAGAATTTGTTACAAATAGCAAACTTTCAGTTTTCATGTACGTTCATCAAACGTTCAACAAAATCTACCAGCACAATACAAAATTAAACCAATACAATTATTCACAACGTCAAAACAATATACAAATCAGTTGGATCAATTTTCCTCTCATCAACATCGACACAAACACACATACACAGAAATATCACTTTTACGAAATTCAGTGCTCAATGATGACATCATGAGCCTGAATCTCAAAATTGTCGCTGAAAGTGTTATCCCGTCTTATCCGGCTTGTAGCGCTTCTTTATTATTTTTATAAGTTCGTCGCCTCTTGGAGTCTTTCTCACGTCTAATGGCAGGTTATTGAATTGGGTCTCTCCGAAATATGTGTAATGCTGCTGACCAAAAACTGTGCGTTTCTTAGGACGAACGAATACATATTTATGTATGGTACGATTCTCAGTAAGAAAATAATGATATTCCGGTTCTTTGAGAACCTGCAGAATACAAAATTTAGAATAGAGGTCTCTAAATTAATGCATTTAAATATTATATCACATATGTACATATATATTTAGGTACTCATAAGTAGGTATATATTTCTCGTATTTACATGAATTAGTTTGGTACTTAGGTACGTTTGTTTATATATGTAGGTATGTATGTATGATTTTCAACAGACATACTGTGATATCACATATTTAATACAAATCCATTTGATGGGTAAAGAAGGAAATTGAGAGATCATTGAGCGTTTCCAATGCTTAAAATAATGAAAATTCTAATGCTTAATCTAGCCAAACCCAATTCGTAAGCATTTGAAACACTTGATACTCTCTCTCTACGCTCAAAGGGGTTTTTATTAAATATGTGATTTTAGTATGGCTGTTGAAAATCATTCATACATACTATATGTACATAGGTATTTACATCACTGGTAAGTATTAGAAGAGATTCATTGGCACAGATTAAATGTTCCCTTATATTTGAATACGCTCTGATTACTTTACCTGTTTAGGCAATAACTGAATTAATTACCGTTAATTCTGTCCGCTATTATGTATGTAGATATGTATATATGTATGTATGTAGACCAGATATACTAGCAGAGAGCTTTTGTCTATCTACGGCTGGTACCTACCTACTTACCTAATAATATTATGTTGATTAAGTTCGCTAATTAGTTGTTTGTTTGATTTGACCCTCAGTTCCCTTGGCTGCCGTATCATATACCGGACCAGGACATGGAAGTGGTGAGTGAGAGAACCAGCATAGGCTGCAACGGAGCAACAAGACTGCATCCGGCCCTTGTCTGAATGAAAGCTCTGGTGAATCCTGTGGACTGTGGATGATAAGAAGCGGGCACAGGCCTGGAGACATCCCTCCGCGATGTATTCAAACTTACAACGAGACTATGGTGGCCGCAGTTCAACGTACCTATTATAATTTTCAGTTTACTTGTGAAAACTGTACTTTTGTCTTGAGAAACTCGTCTTCATTTGATTAGGTATTTCATAGAATATCAGTTAAACTTTCATAAGAGATAATATACAGCTACAAGTACATACATACATACATACTCGTGTATAAGAGGTAGGTATATATATGTACATATATTATATTACACTGCGATGCTTTTCATACATTCATGAGGCTATCTATATACCTACCTATGTATGTATGTATGTATGTGTATACATAACTAACTAGCGGGAGGTACCTACACGATGTGAGATGTTAAACTATTTAGAAAAGAAATTATGATTTTCAGCAATGATGTGAGATCTTTGACTGCTAATATTATGTAAATCAACTGCATTGTGATATACACTTAGAGATAATTATGTATCATAGGTATAATAGGAATGTAGCGCTTATTGTTATATTTATTTATTTTAATATTACGTACCTACCTACATACATAATGTATATAATTATGTTACTATGTATGATGTGTATTAGTAACTATCTCTACCTATGTATGTATATTATTATATATAGGTATGTATATATAAATATATGTATAATACGAGTAGGTATCGGAGAATCCCCTGTCATGTTGCATGTCTAGGACATAGGTCATACCTGTAAGGTTACTATAATATTATATTGTATCAAAGTCTGGACCGGACATGTATTAAAAGATAAATACATACATTATTATGCATATTATGTATCTATGTAGGTAAGTATACCTACTTATAGATATGTGTTAATGAATAGACTGTACCTACTACCTACATATTAATTAATTATACATGTGTGTAAGGGTGTGTGTGTGTACCTTACTACATTACTGTTATAAGGGATGAGTATAGGTACCGTACCTACCTATGTATGTATGTTATTAAAGTGATAATATTGCATTTGTTATAATATTAAAGTTGTTGTTACCTATCCTATACATAATAATAATTATATCTAATATAATACATATATGTAGGTACCTACCCTTCCTAATATTGTGTTGCATGATATTATCTACCTCGAATAATAATGATAATATAGTTTAGTGTTTTGTTATACATACCTACCTAATTACGCAATCCTACGTAAAGTTAAGTAGGTAGGTAGGTATGTACCTAGAGCTATTTACATATATATTATATATTGGTAGGTAGGTATGTAGGATATAATATGTAGCAATTTAGTTGGACATATGTATTATATTTTTAGGAGAGCCACACTGTCTATGTACATAATACATACCTATTACCTACCTGGGTAAATATTATAATAGTGTTGCTGTGTATGTATATAGGTAGGTAGGTGAGTGTACATACATACATTATGACAATACAATATGAAGATTGGACACGTGGAATATGAATTATTGATCTCAATATATTATGTGGGTATTGCTAAACTTATAGGAGTAACAATTGTAATACTATATCATGTACCTGCCTACCTACCTACCTACCCAATAAGGGATGAAACCAATCGGCCTAACAATACATCGAGGAGACAAGCGTACAGTCATGATTAGGTACAATATATGTAATATGTTATTTAATTAATTATATTTTGTTGAACACACCTGCCTGGATTACACTACACCCTGCTAGTCTACCTATGTACCTAGTACTTACTATACATACGTAATAATGTTAGGTAGGTAGGTAGGTAGGTACCTATATATAATTATGTACGTATTATATATTATACATACCTATATATAATATATAATATTATTATAATATTGTGTATACCTATGTATAATGATTGTAACTACTGTTCACTTTGTTATCAATAAACATTCTTTTGTTATACAAAATTCGCTGTGGTGTTTCACTTTCATTGATTCCCACCGCCACCCCATATATACCTAATGGATGCGTAGTAGGTACCTACCTACACTCTATTATATCCGCACCTACATGGGTTTCTGAGAAGCGAACATTCTGTACATTGATTACAACAGCACTTACCTACAATATACAGAGTATAATATTCAAGTTAAAAAGAGTGTTGAGTGTTTAATTAAAATACCAAAAATTGTTCGATAAGTTTATTTTCCCCGTGTAGAAAACAAACTCATCGAAAAAATAAAACAGGTGTTTTATTCTACTAAAGATATTATTTTGTGAGAGAGACGTCTTTCGTCTTATGAGGACATTGTCAATCATTGACAATGTCCTCATAAGACGAAAGACGTCTCTCTCACAAAATAAAATCTTTAGTAGAGTAAAACACCTGTTTTATTTTTTCGATATGGAATTCTACTACCTAAACACCGACACAGTGAATAAACTCATCGAACTTGGATGTTAGGAAGGAATGCTGGATAAAGGATATGGAAAAAAGACTTACCGAATCACAGGACTTTCCGTACCGATATACGTTCGACCGATCCGAATTGATGATCCGAAACGAAGTTTTCTCATTTAGCTGGATTTTTGCACCTGCGAGAGTGAAGATATTAAGAACATCACTCAACAGACACCTCATCCGCACAACCAACAGACTGTGCAAACTCCCTTTTGTATGAAACAAGAAAGGTGTCCCGATGCTTACGAATCGGCTTAGGCTGGTTTAAGTGCACTTTACCCATGGTACGTTCACCAATCCCATCAATTCCTGTTTCAAACTACCGTGTTCGACATCTGTTGAGCATACATGTCAACTAACAGCAACCATCTTTATGATTGTGTTTGAGGTTGTTGACAATCTATCGTTGATAGTCAACCCGAAACACTAAATGGCGCACTAAACACTATATGAAATACTAATATATATATATATTATTTAAACATAGACGGCGAATGCCTTTTACATAAAATTATAGCATAATATTAGTTAAAAAATCTAATATACCTACAGCTCATACAATACGCAAATTCTTGTAATTACCCTCTCAAAAATTTTAAAATTTGACTCGGACAGTAAGAAATTTTAACTACCTATAAACGGAAAATCTAGACCGAAAAATGTCTTTGAGATTTGAAAGCTAGAAAAAAATCTGAGACCCAAAAATAATAAGGCTCACAGCACACATCTTGATATAATAATAATATATTGATCAATAATACCAAACTGAAATAACATGCTCATGACTTACTTACCTACATACATAATAATAGATATAAATGAAATGTACATGAGGTGTTATTTAAAAGTGGATAGGTAAATAGCTACATCGGGCCCTGATCACTACGTAGCTACATAACTGTTCATATAGGTACTAGTGATGTAACGAATATTCGCATTCGCATTCGCATTCGCGAATATTCGCATATTTCAAAGTATTCGCATTCGCATTCGCATTCGCAAAAAAATATGCGAATGTTTTGCGAATATTATTTTAGTAATAAAGTATCTGGTCTGTTCCGTGTTGGCCACATTTGTTGTATTGTTTCCTGTGTTCGTTTGCTTGATGATGTTATTATTATTAGGAGAAATATGCATTTGTGGAGATTTAATTTATATGTTTGTTTTAAGTATTACAACTGCTATGAGTATAGGGCCCTACAATAATTTTATATTCTATTTAAGGAATATTTATATCATACTACAAGGTGAACCACACTAAAGTATTCTCTCAGAATTTTCGGGGCTTGAAGACTAAGATCGAGGAGTTTAGAGCAAACTTATTTGCAAATAGTTATGATATAATTGTTCTGACGGAAGCTTGGCTAAATTGTGGCATATTTGACAGCGAACTTTTTCAAAACGAATATACAGTTTACCGCAAGGATAGGGATTTCATGTTGAGTGGTGAAAGGGATGGAGGTGGGGTCTTAATTGCTGTGGATCGGACACTAGGATATTCATCCACTCTTGTTTGGGATGATACTGGTGAAAGTTTTTTTTACCAGTATTCGTTTTTCATCGGTAACGCATGAAAAAATGCTCACCGCTACTGGGTGTAGTATATGTATATACCGCCTTCCACATCCTTAGATACTTAAAACATCTTTTTTTAAAGTATATAATATCTGAACGTTTAATCAGCTATTACGGCAAAACGGATATTTGTCTTATTGGAGATTCCAATATCCCAACAATCCAATGGAAAAAAGACCCCGATGTTGATTCAATCTTTGTTCCGTATTCTTATTCGTGTCCTGTTGCGCAGTATTTGATAGAATCTATATCTTTTCTCAATATGTTTCAGTCTAACGGAGTTTATAACAGCAATCAAGTTATCTTGGATTTAGTTCTTTCAACTATTCCGTGTTCTGTTACCAGATGTGACTCTCCACTGGTTGGTAAGGATTCACACTATCCTTCACTATTGATAGATTATGAGTTTGAAATTGCTGAGGATTTGTCTCAAAATATGATCCAGAAATTAATATACTTTAAGTCAAACTTTTCGGAAATAAATTTTGAACTACAAAGTGTTGATTGGGTCAGTGTTTTGGGAAACGGACCGGTGAATAAGATGATTGAATCTTTTTATGGTTATGTTTTGCCAATAATTGAGAAGCATACACCTACATATGAAGAGGGTGTCACCTAATAATTTTCCCAAATGGTTCTCTAATAGAATTCTGTTATTGTTTAAGAGAAGTCTAAGGCTTGGCGTAAGTTGAAGATGAACCGTAATGATTCTGACTACAATTTATTTTTTCAACTAAGAGCTCAGTTGAAGTTGTCGCAGAATCACGATTATAGGTCTTTTATTAATAACACTGAGAAGTCACTTAAGGGCAATGTCAAGTCTTTCTTTTCATTCGTGAATTCCCTTAAAGAATCTAGAGGCTATCCAAGGGTAATGGGTGACGGTGACCAGACTTCGAGCGATCCAGAGGGAATTGCAAACTTGTTTTTGACGTTTTTTGGTTCTGTATTTTCACTGAATAATTTGCATGATTACTAAAGAATTGGAAAATATTTTAACTAACTCATGTTTATCCATGGTTAATATCTTGAAATCTGATATTCATAAACGTTAATTAGGTATAGATGAGACAAAAGGAGTTGGCCCTGATGGTCTAGCACCAATATATTAAAGAGATGTGTAAGTCATTTAACCAAACCATTGTATCTGACATTTATTAGAACACCTTGCTGCAGGAGGCAATCTAGACTATGGGACATGGAAAAACCTAAATCGACTGAGATCTGGTGTAGGAAACTGCCGCGACAATAGAGAACGATTGGGCTTCCTACAGGACGAATCCGGAGCGTGTGACTGTGGTGCAGCACAGACTATGCCACACTTGTTGGAGTGTCCATTGTGCCCTGTCACTTGCACTATGGAGGATATTTTTGACGCATCTCCACCTGCTGCGCGTTTTGCGCAGTACTGGAAATCAGTTTGATGGGTTTTTTCTCTGGGTTTCGACACGATAAATAAATTAGGAGTTTACAAGAAGGATGCTTTCCAAGCAAATGGAAGATGGCTAGTATTATTCCTTTGCATAAATCTGGCAGCAAATCGGACGTTCGTAACTACAGACCAATTTTAATTCTATCACCTATTTCAAAAATATTTGAGGGTATGGTTCGTGAACAAATTACTTTTTTCCTGAAGCCGTATCTTCTTGTAGAGCAGCATGGATTCATGCGTGGAAGATCGACAGTAACAAATCTGATTTTTTTTCTCAGCTATGGACAATCGTATACAGTTGGATGCCATTTATATCGGCTTTCAAAAGGCATTTGATAAAGTAGAACATCGACTTTTTTCAACTAAGGTGGATTGACTCATATATTTCTGATAGATTGATGACAGTTAAACTTAACGGTTACTCATCTGGCAGTGTCAGTGTTACATCTGGTGTCCCTCAGGGGTCTTCTTTGGGTCCTTTACTTTTCACGATATTCATAAACAACATAAAAAAGTGCTTTGACCACTCAGAGCTTCTATTATTTGCGGACGATTTAAAAATATACTGTCAAATTCAATTATTGTTTGACTATGAAATGCTTAACGAGGACTTGGAAAGACTACACGAGTACTGTAAAAGAAATAACTTGCACTTGAATCTGGAGAAGTGTAATCTGATCTCTTTTACCAAAAATAGAAACAAAATAAAATACTGGGATTTATTCTGAGATCTACAAAGTCATTTAGGTTATATGAATCGTATTTGTACTTGTACTTATCGTTGTTTCGCTCCAAGCTGGAGGACTGTTCCTCTGTATGGAATCCACATTTTAAAAAATATGTCGATCAAGTTGAGAGAACTCAGTCTAAATTCATTCGTTTGGTTAGGAAGAGATTGCATTATCCTGTATTTATTAAAGATTTGCCTAAATTGGAATTGTGAAGAGTTTTGCTGGATGCATGCAACCTGAGAAAAATATGCTTGTCCGAATACGATGTGCCTAATATCTTAGATAGGATTAACTTTAGAATGCTTCCTTTAACAAGATCTTGTTTTCCGTTCTACA
Source organism: Athripsodes cinereus (assembly GCA_947579605.1). Taxonomy (NCBI): domain Eukaryota; kingdom Metazoa; phylum Arthropoda; class Insecta; order Trichoptera; family Leptoceridae; genus Athripsodes; species Athripsodes cinereus. The sequence goes on from OX388319.1 coordinate 74,709, forward strand.
TTAAAAAAAAAACAAAAACGATTGCAGACTCAAGAAACCCTGTTTATAGAATTTTAAAGTGCCAATTACGTCAGGTTTGTGAGAAAGGAGAGTTGAGGGTAGAATAAGATGAAATAAATATTAAAAAAAATGTATATGTTTGATAAAATGTGAAGTGTTTGGGATAGTATTAATTTTTAGACTGTTTTTTAAATTTTTAAATTTTTGATTTTTCTTTTTTAAGAGTTTTTTTGTATTGTTATTGCATACATTAGTGAAGTGTGAATGTGTTTGTGCGAATGAATGTATTAGGTATGTGTGCGAAATTGGGTGAGCAGCGATTTGTAATAGGAATGGGTGATTGGATGTATTGTGAATTAATATCTATATTATGTGTAAGATTTTCTATAATTGTTTTGTGTGTTATTGCTGAAGTATGCACTGTTTCGATGTAAGACTATTGGAATGTTTTTGTCGCTTACATGTTTATATTTATATGTCTTTCATCTGTTGTGTACCATGTAAATGAAGAAACAAATCAGTAATTCGGTGAAAGTACCGGATACTTACCCGGTACATTGTGGAAAAAGGTACTGCAAGAAAATATTCTTTAAGAAAACCGAGGAGTTTTGGAATATTTCAAATTCCTATACCATTTTCAAGTCAATATTCGCATTCGCATTCGCATTCGCGAATGTCGGCATGAAATATTCGCATTCGCATTCGCATTCGCGAATATCCAAAATCAGACATTCGTTACATCACTAATAGGTACATAGGTACGAGTTCGTCGGTAGCCTGGAGGTAGAGTCTCGGACTCGTGAACAAGGGGTCCGTGGTTCGATACCAGGTGCCGGCAAACCCTCCGACTTCGTTCAGCCAACCGCAACGACTGGGATTCGAACTCAACACCCCTGTGTTACGAGTTAGAGGTGGTGTAGATGAGTATAATAAAAGGAGGGATGCGGGAGGGATTTGGAAATTCTTGGCACTTAACCAAGGCTCAAGAGCGGAAGATACTAACTAAGCTTTGAAAACAAATGTCTTAGAAGGATTTTGGATGTCAAATGGTATGAACATGTTACAAATGATGTTGTGCGCCGGCGCACCCAGCAGAGATCTGTAATCTCCGTAATACAGGAGTGACGATGGTCCTGGCTGGGACATGTTTTGAGAATGCACAATGATAGTTGGACAAAAAGAGCACTGTTCTTCCGTCCGCATGGGTTCCGTCAGCCCGGGTGTCCCTCTTTCACAATACACCGTTCCTATGACAACGATATCAGAGCGCAGGGAATGTCGTGAAAAGAGGTGACGTAATTGGCGCAGAGACGCTTTGAATGGAGGAGGCTGGTTTCTGCCCTGTGCTCCCGAGAGGAGCGTTGAGGGCGAGATGATTTTTTTTTTTTTTTTTTTTTCATATTATATAAACATTAAATACAAATATACAGTCGCGCCAAATCCATTAAAATAGATTTGTCGGCGCGTTCCTTACAAAATAACAATATATACCTACATAATTTATTTCAATCTAATCCAAAGCATCGAACATGATGATAGATTTGTTATAGTTAATGTATCATCCCTTGTTATTAATTACCTACTTCCTATGATAAATACATTACCTTTAGATAGGTATAATATGTTTAGTGAGATATAGTAAGTACCTACATGTAGGTACCTACTCCTCATCTACACGCACTAGGTATCAATGTCACTATCACTATAGATATAATATTATATACCTACAGTACTGAGTGCATGGTCAGCATTGCACTCGGCCCGGCTACGGCGACGTCTGGACGCCTCCCGGATATTGCATTGCCCAGACCAGCAGCTCCCCCCACATCCTACAATGTCACATGGACTATAGACTGTGTACTATTATTGTACCTACATACTTATATATTATACCTTTATCATATTATTTTGTATTACATCTAGATGTGCATGAACTTTTACAGATACAGTAGGTAGGTACCTAGATATATACATATTATATTATTATTAGATACGCACAACTCCTTAGCATTTAGCTACCGGGTATTAGGTACCTACCTACCTACATAAATATTTCATTCGTTTATTATTTAATCGCTTATGCGATAAGCCCGCCTTTTTCTATTCTTTGTTAGTTACTTTTACTATTTTGATGGCAATAAAGTTTCATTTATTTTATTACTCCTATGAGAAACCAAACACGAAGCAGGAATCAGTCACAGTGGTGAAAGAAGCCACAATACACAACATTTCAAAAAAACGTCACGATTAAGAAAAGCTAATTTTTCCTCCATCGCAGTTAAGAGTCAAATAGTTTGGGTTAAACAGAAAGTTAAAGGTGGATATAAAATATTTTCAGAGAGATTGTAATAGATATAATATGTAATTCAGTTGCTGCACTCGTGTATACACACTGTGGGTAGGTACCTACCTACTTACCCAGGTACAGCATATTCCTACAAATAAACATACCTAATAACTTTTAGTATTTTATACAGGTACCTAAACATTAATGTATACCTGCTTATAAAATAATAAATTGTAGATATAGGTATGTGTAGGTATAAACATTGTTGTACAGTTATAGTGTGATGTAGGTAGGTATATAATTATGTGACAAATGTTAAGTGTATGTGGCTGGCAGCTGGCAGCACAATCTCATTAGATGAGATGTGATCACTGGACATGGCCACCATCATCCAACAGTACAGTCTCTGGATGACCGCAACCAGCGCAGTGCAGATTGGTGGAGTGCCTCCCTGCCTACCCAGCCTATATAGATGTAGGTATGTATGGATATAAGTTACATCAGCTATACCTATGTGTGCTCATTATAGTGAAGAGTTGTTATGATTCTACAGTATTTTGTTGTTGGAGAGTTGCTCATTATTGTTTATTATTCAAGCGTCACCTGGAGGGGGGGGAGTAGAGCAGAACAGGGTAGAGTTCGTGTGTATATATAAGTGAATCTCGTAGACACCCACTATTATATTCATATTCAATAATGTGATATCAATAAATTCTCTAGTTGTGTACATATATGTATATGTAGGTATATATTCTCTACAAATCCAAACTGCATATTCTGATGACGGGCCTAGTCTCGTTCCGTATGCAAAGACAAGAAAATTTAACTGTGTGTTTATTTATTAGATACTTATGTATATGTAAGTAGCTACTTACTGTGTATGGTTATATGGATGATACCAGCACTCAGCACCCGCCCAGCCTACCTGTAGAGTGTAACGTCACAGTATTGAGTGAGTGATTGAAGGCTAGAGATACTCCCCAGGAAGGAAGGATTCCCCAGGGCGTGGGGTCCTGCTACTGAGAAAATCACTTGGCACGTTCTCTTCCCAAAGGGGTCCTCTTTAATAAATAAAATCCCGAGAGTTGTCTCAGCGGGGAGTGCGGACGAGTAGGAAGAGAGTACGGGAGGGAATACCCTCGCGCTACCCTCGTCAATAATTCAAAGGCAATTCCGATAACGGGACCGTGGTGTATGTATATGTGTGTGTGGGGGGGGGAGAGAGAGAGGAGGGGATTACTAGATATTATTATCTCTTGTAAAATTAATCTCCCATACACACATATTAGCATAAGATATTGGTACATATACATACGTCACACACACACACACACAATCATAGGTACCTATGTAAGTATACGTAGGTACTTATTATATCGCCTGTAAAAGTTTTGTTTATGTAATTATGTTTGATCTGCACTCGATCCTATTTATTATTTACTAGCTGGCCCGGCGAACTTCGTACGTGTGATTACATACATACATCTTCTTCCCCTTGTCCTAGTTCGGTCGGGGGTCCATTGCCCCTAGGTATCTCCTCCAGAGATCCCTGTCCACCGCTGCTTCCAGGACCTCTGGCTACTCCAAACCAAGCCTTTTAACACACAGGTTCGACACATGCCCTTTCCAGCTTTTTCTAGGGCGGCCCTCCGGTCTTCTGCCCTCTCCCACTCACTCTATGAATTATTAATATTATTAATCTCTTTACAAACTCCCGTAATTGTCCAAGTGTGTCTTCGTAGGTAAAGTGTAAAAAAATAAAATTCATTTGGAACTTTCACAGTTTAGCGGCCCCACCCGTTGTCGAGTACTTTTTTTCCATAGAAAAAATAATATTTTCGAAATTTGAGGAAATTGTTGCCATATGTTGCAACTATGAAACTTGAGCGGCCCCACTCGTTGTCTAGTAATATGTACGGAACTTTAGGAAATAAATATTCTACGTAGATTTTTTTTGCAGGCAAATTAAAATAATTCTTCATATGGCAACAATTTCCTCAAGTTTCAAAAATATTACTTTTTCTATGGAATAAAAGTACTTGACAACGGGTGGGGCCGCTAAACTGCGAAAGTTTCATTAATTTTTCTTACATAGACAATTCACACACATCGAGCTAGTCCCAAACTCAGATGAATCTTGTATTATGGGTACCAACGCGACGATACACACATATGCAATGCACTATACATACATACATATATGTAACACCCAGACCCAGGACAATTTGAAAAAGGTATTCTTCATTTGCCCTGGCCGGGAATCGAACCCGGGACCTCGTGACTCAAAGGCAAGAGCGTTACCTCTGCGTCCCACCTGGCGACATGAACAATTTATGTTGAACAATTAACTTAACTCAGATTTGTTTATAAATTATCTGCAGTACGTAATATAATTATTTATTTATTTTATTTTACAACACACGGCGTGAGCCTTTTACATGTTAATCAAGTAGTATAACAAACAACAAACACAAACAGATATATTAGTCAAGAAAACATTATTATATACATTTGAAGTGAAAAATTAATGAAGCAACAGTCAATAATAAAAAAAGGACAAAGCAAAACAAAATGTCAACGATAAAAAAAATTGCATTAATTATATCAATTCAAACAAGCATGAATATGTCAAAATAATAAAAAAATAAAAAAAAAATCCGATCAGAAAGATAATATTTTGACAATATGCAATTAGGATGATTAGAATGTAAGTTAATTATGTAAGTTAAAACCTATTTATTTTAAATATATAAAAATTCTTTCCATGATTTTTTCAAAATTGAAATATCAGAACCACAGTTGTTGAATTGTGTGGATAACGATTATAATTTGAAAATGTACACAAAAATTATTCTGTTAATAAAATAAACTTCATCGTTGATTCTGTATAATTCTCCATATTGCATTTTTTATTGAAATTAAAAATGTATGGCGTAAATAATTTTCTTCGTAATTTTTCTTCTCTGTCTACAAATTTCACAACACAATCTTGCATCAGAACTACATGAACATATTCTTATTTTCATCTTTAATAGCACAAATTTATGGTTCAATAATAACTTTCCATCTGCAATAATAAACTACTATCCCGTGGAGCACCCGGTAAAGAATTGGTCTCCCACTCTTCTCCATAAGTTTTCGAGTGTCCTGTAAAAGCCAGGTGTTTGTGCGATGATGTTTGCCACCCATCCTGAATGTCTTGATTTTATATTGGCACGGAGAAGACAGCTTGCATGTTTATTATATGCAGCTAGTCTGCTGGCTGCCCCACTTGTGGGATATGCCGTGATGGTATAGTATAGTAATAATAAAATACAATTTCAAATAATATAATATGTGCACGTCCACATTTATGTGACAGATTATAGTAAAAAAATATTAGTTCATCAGTTTTACACACCTTGTTCATATTGGGTATAGTAATTTGATTCTTTATATAACAGAACATAAGGATTATTTTAGCACAATGCAACAGGCGACGCAGAAGCGCTTACAGCGCCATAATTCTCCATATTGTTTTTACTTTTGAAATTAAAAATGTATGGCGTAAATATTTTCTTCATAATTTTTCTTCCCGTGAATTTGTAAGATATTTTAATAGCCTATCGGCTATTCCCGGCGGAGAAGAATCCAACAAATCAGAGATCATTCAAATCGGTACAGCCATTCTTGAGTTATAAATGGTGTAACACACACGAGTTCCTTTTATATATTAGATGTATGTATTAAGTAGAACATCAATAACAATCTACACAAACATCTACTCTTATAATATCATTATGTCATGTGTATGATTAGCATCAATCAAACAACATGTAGTTTTTCAACGACATTTTAATAAGAAAAATTAACAAGCATCTGGAGTAAAGGTTTAAAACAAATAAATAAACTAATATTATGAATTTTATAGGATTCATACTTCTGATTAACAACTGTCTGCTATTATCATCTATGTAACTTAGTAATTTATTTATTTATTTATCCACGGCGTGAGCCTCTTACATGTTATACAAACCACAAATAGCTAAACATTTTTTCTTTCAAAACGCTTCTGTAAAAATGTGATTTGTGTGTTTAGCTAATAATTATTTAGTAATTTTTTCAGAAAACCTTTGCGATAAACTCGCCCTCTGTATATTGATAATATCCAATTTGAATGAATTTTCCCATAAAATCGTATGTACCTATTCTACCTATTCTGATGAATTAACAGTACAGAATGAATAAATAATAATAAATGTACATGCAGCATAAAAGATTCCCACGAGGCGGTATTGGCCAGCCAACCCTTCGTGCAGCCCATTACGGCCCGCCCGTGAGGTCAAATATTTTGCTTGGAAGAGCGGGTAGTAAATAATAGAAGTCCTCCGACTTCAGAGATATCTGATTATGGGCGGGAGTCTTCAATGTGACTTAAGGACGATAGTTTGTCATAATAAGAATTGAAGGTGGCACATACGTACGTACTAAAATCCTTAACACTAAGGACAACATTTAACAGCTTAAATAATTTCTAAGTAGAGATGCAATTCAAATTAATAATAATGTCTATACATACTGATCATACTCGTCACTGCCAAACATGGCATTTCCTTTTTGTTGAATTGGAAGGGAAAGAGATAGGTAGGTATGTACAAGTACATGCATCCTAATAAGGGTGTTTCTTGTTTTTGTTTTTAAGTGCGCGCAAGATGGTCATGCGCAAAGTGGACGACTCCGTGTGAGACAGCATAAATCACAGCTGACCACAGGAGCACATATGTATGTAGTAGTGATGTAACGAATGTGTGATTTTGGATATTCGCGAATGCGAATGCGAATGCGAATATTTGTTGCCGACATTCGCGAATGCGAATGCGAATAGCGAATATTGACTTCAAAATGGTATAGGAATTTGAAATATTTCAAAACTCTTCGGTTTTCTTAAAGAATATTTTTTTGCAGTACCTTTTTCCACAATGTACCGGGTAAGTATTTTTTTTTTTATTTTTTATTTTATTTTTACAATGTATACAGGATCAGACAGTCGATTATAGTACATGATAACAATTTACAAAATCAAAAGGTGGACCAGTGAAGATCCTAAATTTACCAGAAGGGTTTCAAAAAATCATCAAAGTTAAGAACAAAATACAAAGAAACCACAACATGCATTTAAATTAATAAATAAGATAAAATTCAGGTGAACGAGTTAATTAAGACTAAGTGAACAAAAACAAGACTAAAAAATCAACGTAAGCAACAAAATAAAGCAATAAATACAAAAATGTATTAAAACAAATCAAATAAAATGAATGGATTCCAATGAATGTACAGAATAGCAACAAATGAATAAGATTAAAAATCAGACAAAAATGATAATATGTATTTAAACAATTTTTATGGTGAAAGATTCAAATAAATTAATAAAATATTACAAACAAACAAAGTAAGATTAAAATTAAGTAAAAGTAATAAATCATGATAACTGTAATCAAAAGAAACAAAATAAGATGAGCAAATTATAATGATAGACAAAACAAGAATAATACGGTAAGATCAAAAATTAAAAATCAAAAATCAAAATAAAACGTCATGATCAAATGTATTTACAACAAACAAACAAGACGAACAAAGTCAATTAGAACAAAACAAGAACAAGATAAGATCAAGTGAATAAAATAAAATTAAAAACCAATGAATTTTTAATAAAAATTGATAAACTATGATTAAAATATATTTAAAAACAAATATTACAATATGAATAGAATCAAATAAATAAAACAAATAAATAAATAGATAAATAAATAAATAAGTATCCGGTACTTTCACCGAATTACTGAGTTTTTTTTCATTTACATGGTACACAACAGATGAAACACATATAAATATAAACATGTAAGCGATAAAAACATTCCAATAGTCTTACATCGAAACAGTGCACACTTCAGCAATAACACACAAAACAATTATAGAAAATCTTACACACAATACATTAATTCACAATACATCCACTCACCCAATTTCGCACACATAATACATTCATTCGCACAAACACATTCACACTTCACTGATGTATGCAATAACAATACAAAAAAAAACTCTAAAAAAAGAAAAATCAAAAATTTTAAAAACAGACTAAAAATAAATACTATCCCAAACACTTCACATTTTATCAAACATATACATTTTTTTTATATTCATTTCATCTTATTCTATTCTCAACTCTCCTTTCTCACAAACCTGACGTAATTGGCACTTTAAAATTCTATAAACAGGGTTTCTTGAGTCTTCGTTTTTGTTTTTTTTTTTAAATGTAGAACGGAAAACAAGATCTTGCTATCTAAAATATCTAAAATATTAGGCACATCGTATTCGGACAAGCATATTTTTCTCAGGTTGCATGCATCCAGCAAAACTCTTCTTTATTCCAATTTAGGCAAATCTTTAATAAATACAGGATAATGCAATCTCTTCCTAACCAAAAGAATGAATTTAGACTGAGTTCTCTCAATTTGATCGACATATTTTTTTAAAATGTGGATTCCATACAGAGGAACAGTACTCCAGCTTGGAGCGAATCAACGATAAGTACAAGTACAAATACGATTCATATAACCTAAATGACTTTGTAGATCTCAGAATAAATCTCAGTATTTTATTGCTCTCTTCGATAATTTTGTTCACGTGATCATCAAAGTGAAGTTCAGAGTCAAACACCACACCTAAATCTCTAATCTTATGTACTTCTTTTAAATCATGATTATGGATATTGTAAATTTATCGAATTTTGTTTCTATTTTTGGTAAAAGAGATCAGATTACACTTCTCTAGATTCAAGTGCAAGTTATTTCTGTTACAGTGCTCGTGTAGTCTTCCCAAGTCCTCGTTAATCATTTCACAGTCAAACAATAATTGAATTTGACAGTATATTTTTAAATCGTCCGCAAATAATAGAAGTTCTGAGTGTTTAAAGCACTTTTTTATGTCGTTTATGAATATCGTGAAAAGTAAAGGACCCAAAACAGACCCCTGAGGGACACCAGATGTAACACTGACACTGTCAGATGAGTAACCGTTAAGTTTAACTGTCATCAATCTATCAGAAATATATGAGTCAATCCACCTTAGAAGATTCCCATGAATTCCATGAAATTCTAACTTCTTAATCAAAAGTCGATGTTCTACTTTATCAAATGCCTTTTTAAAGCCGATATAAATGGCATCCAACTGTATACGATTGTCCATAGCTGAGAAAAAAAAAACAGATTTGTTACTGTCGATCTTCCACTCATGAATCCATGCTGCTCTACAAGAAGATACGGCTTCAGGAAAAAAGTCATTTCTTCACGAACAATACCCTCAAATATTTTTGAAATAGGTGAATTGAAACTGGTCTGTAGTTACGAACGTCCGATTTGCTGCCAGATTTATGCAAAGGAGTAATATTAGCCATCTTCCATTTGCATGAAAAGCACCCTTCTTACATTGAAGGAGCGCAGAAGTCTGGGGACTTCCATTTATCCGAATTCTACACTACATAAATTTTGTCCATACCGGAGGCGCCATAGTGGGCAGCCTGAGGGGCTGGCCGGCCAAAAACCTCCATGTGTGGAATCTTTTGACTACACTCCTTCGATGTCCCTCTAGCCGAGAGAAGCAAATACATTCACAATATAAAACTAACAATATATTTACAAAGGCATTTCCTTAACCTAGAAAAACAAATCAATATTCAAATAAAATAGAAATAAAAAAACAACAAATAAAAATTTAAGAAAACAAAGAGAAAATAAAAATGAGCAGAGAGCCGAGTTGAGGTGTCCGGAAACTTCTTTTGGTATTCATGCCGGTGAACCTGAGGGTCGCCGGTGCCGGAATCTTCGTAGACACGCTTCCCTTCCCAAGGGACATCCCTCCCTGACCTAAGACTCTCCACCAAGGGACTCCCACCCTTCTTGTAAACTCCTAATAAATATCAGATACAATGGTTTGGTTAAATGACTTACACATCTCTTTTATATTATTGGTGCTATACCATCAGGGCCAACTCCTTTTGTCTCATCTATACCTAATAAACGTTTATGAATATCAGATTTCAAGATATTAACCGTGGATAAACATGAGTTAGTTAAAATATTTTCCGATTCTTCAGTATTAGAATCATGTAAATTATTCAGTGAAAATACATAACCAAAAAACGACGAAAACAAGTTCGCAATTCCCTCTGGATCGCTCGAAGTCTGGTCACCGTCACCCGTTACCCTTGGATAGCTTCTAGATTCTTTAAGGGAATTCACGAACGAAAAGAAAGACTTGACATTGCCCTTAAGTGACTTCTCAGTGTTATTAATAAAAGACCTATAATCTAAATTCTGCGACAACTTCAACTGAGCTCTTAGTTGAAAAAATAAATTGTAGTCAGAATCATTACGGTTCATCTTTCAACTACGCCAAGCCTTGGACTTTCTCTTAAACAACACAGTTCTATTAGAGAACCATTTGGGAAAATTATTAGGTGCCACCCTCTTCATAGGTGTATGCTTCTCAATTATTGGCAAAACATAACCATAAAAAGATTCAACCATCTCATTCACCGGTCCGTTTCCCAAAACGCTGACCCAATCAACACTTTGTAGTTCAAAATTTATTTCCGAAAAGTTTGACTTAAAGTTTATCAATTTCTGGATCATATTTTGAGACAAATCCTCAGCAATTTCAAACTCATAATCTATCAACAGTGAAGGATAGTGTGAATCCTTACCAACCAGTGGAGAGTCACATCTGGTAACAGAACACGGAATAGTTGAAAGAATTAAATCCAAGTTAACTTGATTGCTGTTATAAACTCCGTTAGACTGAAACATATTGAGAAAAGATATCGATTATATCAAATACTGCGCAACAGGACCCGAATAAGAATACGGAACAAAGATTGACTCAACATCGGGGTCTTTTTTCCATTGGATTGTTGGGATATTGAAATCTCCAATAAGACAAATATCCGTTTTGTCGTAATAGCTGATTAAACGTTCAGATATACTTTTAAAAAAGATGTTTTAAGTATCTAAGGATGTGGAAGGCGGTATATATACTACACCTAGTAGCGATGAGCATTTTTCCATGGAACTATGTGTTACCGATGAAAAACGAATACTGGTAAAAAAAACTTTCACCAATATCATCCCAAACAAGAGTGGGTGAACATCCTAGTGTCCGATTCACAGCAATTAAGACCCCACCTTCATCCCTTTTACCACTCAACATGAAATCCCTATCCTTCCGGTAAACTGTATATTCGTTTTGAAAAAGTTCGCTATCAAATATCCCACAATTTAGCCAAGTTTCCGTCAGAACAATCATATCATAATTACCCTGAAAATTCTTAGAGAATACTTTAGTGTGTAGTATGATATAAATATTCCCTAAATAGAATATAAAATTATTGTAGGGCCCTATACTCATAGCAGTTGTACAATACTTAAAACAAACATATAAATTAAATCTCCACAAATGCATACTTCTCCCAATAATAATAACATCATCAAGCAAACGAACACATGAAACAATACAACAAATGCGGCCAACACGGAACAGACCAGATACTTTATTACTAAAATAATATTCGCAAAACATTCGCATATTTTTTTGCGAATGCGAATACTTTGAAATATGCGAATATTCGCATCGCATGATTGTATGTAATTTTGATGTATACCTTTTATGTAATTGTATTTTATCAATGTACAGTAAAGAATAAATAAATAAATAAATAAATAAATTCGCGAATGCGAATGCGAATATTCGTTACATCACTAGTATGTAGACATAATAAAGCCACATCTATGTGACGTGAGATGTGTTCGGCAGGGGGGTGTGAGAGTGAGAGTGAGAGTGCAGTCACGTGTGAAGATAAGACGACTCACTATACCTATACATACCTATATATTATAGATAGGTATATCTAACCTACGCAACATTTGAATATAGCACATATTATGTAAGTTATAATATATGTACATATGTGCCTGTGGAAGTAGGCAGATCCTACATAGTAGGTAGGTACTCAGATATCTTACAATACTCAGTTCAACATACAAGTCCTATTTTTCATGCCAATCAAATTAAAACATTCAGGCTGGGTGGCATACTTCATTGCCACCCAGCGATACGGTGAATTTTGTCTACCGACTGACTTTAGCGATGCTACATCCATTTCTTTGGTCGATTTTATGTCAATCTGCGATCTTAGACAGTTCAATCCTCATTGTAATCGGGGAGGAAGGATTTTAGACCTTGTTATTTCTAATATGGAAAACATTTTGGTGTCTTTGTGTCCAGAACCTCTTACACATGAAGATTCGCATCATCCCTCTCTAATTTTGACAGCAAAGATTGCAAGTGATCAGGCTGTGGTAGCTCCATCGCGTGAGGTGTTTCTGTTTCACAAGGCAAATTATAATGAAATCTAGTCTTGTATTGAAACGTAAAAGGAACTTGATTCTAGGGGTGGCTCTGGTCCTGATGGCATTCCTACAATATTTGTAAAGAATTATGCTGAAGAGCTGTCTGTCCCTCTTTCTCTTATATACAGACGCTCTCTTGCAGAGGGATCTTTCCCGAGTGTATGGAAGAGATCCTTCATTACACCAATTCATAAGTCTAGTGACAAACACAATATTGTTAATTACAGACCGATTTCTAAAATATCGTTGTTCAGTAAGTTGATGGAGAAATTGGTTGTATCATAGTTATCTATTGAGGTAAAGTCATTTATAATGCCCAATCAGCATGGTTTTGTTCTTGGAAGGTCGGTGGAATCGAATCTACTTGAGTTTAAAGATTATGTGACACGAATGATGGGTCGAGGTGGACGCTGTATACACAGATTATGCGAAAGCTTTTGATAAGATTAGTCACCAGGTCCTCTTACATAAGTTGCATTGTTACGGAATACATGGTGATCTTTATCGATGGTTCACTTCTTATGTTGAGGGGAGATCGCAGACTGTAGCGATAAGTGGCTCAGTGTCACAGTTTCGCCCTTGTTATGTCTTTGTCAAACTAGACATAACGTGTCGAAACCTGGTTACTAAATAAAAGTACAAACATAGTAATACTCTACAAAGTTTATTGTTTTTATTTCCTACATTAAATTATGGAGTTCTACAAAATATACAGTAGGTACCTAATAAAATACAAGTCTAAATTTTGTTTTAGTTGCTTTGAATTTTTTATACTGTGGTAATATAGGAGGATTCTTGTGGTCTATGTTGCATTTAATATTAATTTTTGTAATACTTGTTGTGTTGACTGTTTGTTCTCTACCCGGCAGGCTGGTACAAGTCGAAAGACAGTCGTGTAAGTGAAATAAAATATTGAAAGAAATAATATTTAGGGACCATCTATAGGTAGACATGTATCTGTGTATTACAAAACGAAACAATAACTGAAAGTCTGAGAAACTATTCACATTGTTCCTGTACCCTTTTAACATAGTAATATTATTATTGTGCTTGTAAATTATGCTAAGGCGATAATGTAAACATACTAGTTACTTGGACGTAAAATATATTTTATTTATTTATTTATTTTATTCTCACTGGTTACAATATTACATAAAAAAATAGTGGCATAAAAATAATAGTTATACAATTCAATGTACAGAGGGCGAGTTTATCGCTAAGAAACGATGTCTTCCAACTAATCCTCAACTCCTACTACTCAAATAATAATTCTGCTGCTCAAATAACAATTCTGCTGGTCAATTAATTATTTTGTTGTGCGAGTATTTATTAAGCTGTTAAAAAAATTAACAAAACTATAATTGTTAATTTGCCGATATAACCAAGTTTGTTTATAAAACAAGTGTTGCGCTTATTTTTTATTTATTGCCGATGAAAACATTGTTTGCTGTGACTTAAATGCTTATTTTTTCTTGCCGAACGAATGGATTAATAGCCGGACAAATAATTAGTTCCCATAATTTATTAATAAATATGTACCTACTTAATATTAAATTTGTTTTCATTTCGACGAAACCAAAGTGCATATCATTCTGGAGACGGGGTGAGTCTCTCACCATAATATTATGCAAGGCATGAGCAAAGTATCTGTAGACTGGAGTAAAACTTTCACCTCATATATTTTTTCTATAAATTTATAGTACCTACCTACACAATTTTTTTATGCATACTAATTAATATTTGATGTACCTATATGTATGTACATAACAGGTAGTTACAATGTCACTTAAGATGATAGAAAGAGAAAGTATATAAAGTAGATAATATTATTTTCACGCACTCTCCCCCCCCCCCCCCCCGATCTGCTGAGGGTGGCTTGGTTTGGCCAATATAAAATTTCTCATGAAAAATGTTCTGGCAATAATATTGAAAGGAGCGGGGCGAGAGGGTGTGGAGGCGCGGGGAGGTGGATCTTTACGGACGATTAATTGTATCATTGTCATATAAATTGTAAGTTATCTGATGTGTGGTATACCTACTGTGAGCTGAGCACTACACGCCTACCCCACCAGAGCACGGACAAGGCAGCCGGGGAGAGCCATAAATATTATTTTATCTTCACTCATTTTTTCTCCGATGTGACAGAAGGCATTGTGAGGTGAGGAGTGGGTGGGTGGTGCGTGTGTGTAACCAGCCAGTGCCTTTGTAAAAGTGTGTACATATATGTACATATGTAGACTTCCAGCACACTGCACACTGCACAAGTCTACATATGTACATATATGACACACACTAGACACACATAATTATTAGAATAATAAGTGACACTACCTGGTAGGACACAGATTCAAATACCTGGAAAGTGGACAGTGGACACACTCGCACGCCTCCACTTGGGAACCACACAAACTAATATTGTATTATACATGGGTACATATTATGTTATACGTACCTACCTACCTTCACCTACAAGTAACAAGAGAATAATATATTTCAATTGAAAGAAAGAGCGTGAAATAGTGCGGACGTCAGAGAATCAATCGGATCAAATTCTCGGGGATGGATGTGCGTTATATATATACACAATACACATAATATGTAAGTAAGAGAAATAATCGCGCGTGTACCTACCTGTACGAAAGAGGTAGGTAGGTACCTGGTAGGTAGGTAGGTAGGTAGGTAGGTAGGTATATACTGTGTAGCCCACCACTCTGATTATCTCACATATTATTATGTAGGATACGGCGTGATGATACTATTATTTTATGTTTAATGCTTTGTGAGCATTATTCTATTAATTTTGTTAACATGATTTACTCTATTCTATTGTAATTGTTGTTTGTTGTGTTTAGTTAAGTATGTTTTGTGGAGCACATAAGGGTAATATAGGGATCTTCACTGGTTTGCTTATTGCTAAATATGTTATAGACCATTGTATTTTTTGTATCAACTGTATGTATCCTGTAAAATTGAGATAAATTGAAATAAATAAATAAATTATTGTTTAGTATAATATGTAACTACCTATCTAGATACCTAAGTGTATCAAGTTTAGTATATTAGATAGGTATATAGTATATATAAGTATATAGGTTCTTACTTAGGTATTTAGGTTATATATTTATCTCGCAGGAATCTTCTTATAAAGATGATAAGTTTTCTGTGCGCGTTATTTATGTAGGTAGTTATGTAGGTAGGTATAGGTATAGCTACCAACTTAAAGTGTTTTCCCGCGGAGAGACTGATGTCCTCAGGGAGATTACGTAGGCACCTACCCATACAATCCTCTATAGAGGTCTGCTACCACAACCAGCCGATGGCTGATGGCGCTACACTTGAGAAAGTTTTAAGTGGACTGGCTGAATTTACCATACGACACCAGGCGATAGACACTTAGTAAGTAGAGGTAAGTATAAAGTAGGTATCTACATTATTAAGTAGGTAGGTACTTCAACACCCATACATCAGCAGCACTTTATAAGTAGGCACCTGTACCTACACTATGTTATTATAGAAAATATTAAATTCAATTCTAGTGCTAGGGTAGGTGTGGGTGTGGACTTAAAATATCTTAAGAGGGCTCAACACCCGTTCTTTGTGATTTCATGCAAACGAATTAGCAAAATTACTACCATTTTATTTTTAATATATTTTAAAATCTGGATAATATTTATGTTGTTTTTCATATTTATATAATATTTTGAAAATTTCTTAATGCGATTTTAACATTTTAGTTTTATTTTGCTGCGAGAAATATAGTGAAAATAATTTTTGAAAATTGCCGTCGCAGTGATGATAGGTTGAGTGGTGCTATTTTAAACAAATTATCCTTAATAATACAAGAGTGTCAATAAAATTTTAAAACCAAGATTAATTTTAAAATATCGTGAATTTTATGATGCACCTTGATTTATTTATTTACAGCCCTTGGATTTTCTTAATTATTATAAAAAACTGCATACACATAAAAAAAAATTATTATCAAAAAAAATATAGAAAATTTTAATAATTCAACCATTTGTTTTATTTATATAATAATATGGTATGTTGTTTACCATGCATACTGCATATATAACGTCATTATCTGCAATAATCAAGAATATAGCGAGTTTCACAAATTTTTAGATTCAGAAGGCATTCTCTGTGCCTAGGGAGAGCGTGTGGGGGTATACTGTCTCTGAATTAGGACATAAATAAATGTTATTTATAGAATAAATACAAATTTAATTTTATTTATATGTGACAACATACTATTTTTTTATGCTCATGAATATTTTTGCATATAAAGTTTTGGCTTATACCTATTTATTAATATACTATACTATACTATACTATACTATACCATCACGGCATATCCCACAAGTGGGGTAGCCAGCAGATCAGCTGCATGTAAGAAACATGCTAACTGTCCTCTTCGCGCCAACATAAAATCAAGACACTCAGGATGGGTGGCAAGCCCCATCGCTGAATTTAAGAAGTAAACTGTCTTAATTTTTTTCGAACACCTGCCTTTTACAGGACACTCGAAAACTTACGCAGAAGAGTGGGAGACCAATTCTTTACCGGGTGCTCCACGGGATATTTATTAATAAAGCTATGTATTTCATTTATTATTTAAATAATTTTCTCTGCGCCTTCTAAAAATTGTTGCCTGAAACCACTAGAGCTAAATCTGATTTGTACCTTAGGTAAGAACGGCTGTTAAGTATTATTCATATTACGTACATAGTGTTATCATTATACCTAATATAGAGTACCTAATAAGATAATATAGGTAATTATTATTGTAAACTGAGAGGGGGTAGCTTGCAGATCAGCTGCGTATAATAAACATGCAAGCAACACTCTCCGTGTCCGCAAAAATAAAGCATTTAAGATGGATGGCCAACCTTATCGCTAAATTTAAGATGTAAACTTTTACCTAGTTATTATAATAATTATATGAGTTGAATAGAATAGTATTATTTTTGGCATAGTGAATCATAATTATGTAAAATCAACATGAATTGAATCATATATATGTGAAAATTAAACAGTGTTTTAATATTACATTTTTAAACTTTATTAAATTTCATTGAATACAATGTATCTTCCTGTTGTCAGATTGCACTTGTTTGATATTATTTTTAATTTTAACAAAGGTAATCTAAAAAAACGTCGTGGAGTGGGAACAAGACAGATGTCGTTGCTGCGTAATATACGGCAGTGGATCGGAACAACCCAGGAGGGAGAGCTGGTCAGAGCAGCGCGGGACAGGGAAGCAATCTCCAGAGTCGTCGCCAACGTCGTGATGACCTGATACGGCGCTAATAGAAGATGAAAGCTAAAAAATATTGAAACCACGAGCTCTACTCAATAACAATGTACCTATTTAAGTGTAGGCCGAAGTATTTTGAGAAATAAAAAATAATTTTTAAGTTGATAAATTATATACCAAACTATATGTATTCGTTATGGAAAGATTATTTATGTTGAAATATATTATACATAGCTACCTACCTACATAATACGTATGTATGTAGGTACCTACCTACCTAGTCACTATTCGCAGAGCTTATATACAAACACCTCGTGTAAACTTCACTAATATTAATTAAATTATATTGTGAACCCTCGTAACTTATTAATGCCATATACCTAATATTACATATGTACATATCCCGTGGAGCACCCGGTAAAGAATTGGTCTCCCACTCTTTTCCGTAAGTTTTCGAGTGTCCTGTGAAAGGCAGGTGTTCGAAAAAATTAAGTCATTTTACATCTTAAATTCAGCGATGAGGTTTGCCACCCATCCTGAATGTCTTGATTTTATATTGGCACGGAGAGGACAGCTTGCATGTTTCTTACATGCAGCTACATCGCCCCTCCCCCCCCCTGAGTCAGTTTCTGAGCGTATCTGAATGATAATTGAACTGTAAAATTACTTAGATCTAGTAGGTACTTACATCATTATTAATGGATGCAATTATCTAGGTATACCTATAATATTATGTACCTACCTAACACAATATTAGCCTAAAATATATTTACCTACACAGTGATATGGTGTGGTGTTATGGAATTCTTACTAAAGGGAAACGACTTCTAAACTAAATCAAAATGTTGTCTACTTACATATAGGTTACCTACTACGTATATTGGATATTCCACTAATGCGACCTCTCTACCCAATTCTAAATACCAACACCATACACGAGATTCCATCGCACGCGTTACGCGGGAAAACCAGATAAACATACATACATACATAGGTAATATTGCATAGGTATCTAGCTGTAGTTGCCTACGTAGTATATTGATAGACTTGTAAGTATATTATTATAAGAATAATAATAATAATTACTATTCTATGTTAGATCCGGTGGCAGTGGATTGCGGTAATCCACTGTCAAATATTCCGTATAAAATAATATCTTTAAAAATATTATTATTGTATTAGGTACCTACCTGCATCACAATTATTTTTGTAAAGAATTAGAATAGGTACCTACTCACTTAACGTACACATACATAGATTATATAGACGATATTCATATAATTACTGAAATGTGATTTACTATTCAAATTTCCCATTATAAATTAACTATAGGTATCGCTCTTATTCATCCACCTTATTTACCTACACTCTGAACTCTGAGGATATAAAAGTGAATTTAATAGATAGTTAAGAGAGATATAAACAACAACAATTAGATAATAATATTATACATAATAAATGTGTATGACAATAACCATAGCTATAGGTACATGATGAAATATTCCCAATATTATGTATGTAGATAGGTAGGTGCCTGGTTCATACTACATACTTAGATGATGAATAAGATGAAAGTAGTTTATAGTAGAAAACCCTCTTGGCGATTTATTAAACGACCTCCTTACAGAAAGCAGACACACACACACACACACATATTCAAGGACACCTACAACAGTTTACCTACACTGTACACTGTACATATACAGTACTTAGTTGCTGCCAGACTATCCGGGTGCACGGTGAGTCTCTTTTAATGCTGTTTCTCTATAATTATATAATATGTACCTACACTATATATATATCACCTACAGCAATAATAATATTATGTAAGTAGGTATATATCTATCTTCTCCACTTACCTACCTACATGTTCACATCATCACACAATAACATGGTCCACAGACAAGTTTAATTGTTAAGATTATGCCCTAAATTCGGCGTTGAGGTATGTCATCCATCCTGAATGTCTAAATCCAGTGAGGACAGCTTACATGTTTATGCACTTGTGTGATATTCCGTGATGGTATAGTACTATGTAGTTAGTATGTTATACTGCATTAGGTAAGTGCATCTATTTATAAGAACTGGCACATTAATATAGATATGTATATATATATATATATATAGAGCTTCGTCAGGCCATCTTTCGGATATGATGTTATTCAGCAGAATGTTTCGCATTAAGAGAGACGTTACAAAAATGTTTAACTATACCAGAACAAAATATAATTGTCTTCTCAGATTCACTTTCCCTGGTGAAATGCTGAGCATCCCAACATTCTCTGTTTTCTCGCAACCAACTCATAATTGACATCAGATTGCTCATCCTAGAATTGCAGAACATGAATAGAGATCTGGTGATTGCCTGGATCCCAGCACACTGCGGTATTTCTGGTAATGAAAGAGCGGATTTGTTAGCCAAGGAGGCCGTTAATCGCGGCAGAACTCCTGATGACTTCATTTTACCCGAGTCTGATGTTCTAAATGAATTGGAATGCATTAGCTTCAAAAATTGGTATTCATCCTGGCAAAATAGCCCAAAAGGATCTCATTATAAAAAAGTTCAGCTATCTATCCCATCTCGACCTTGGTTTCACAAGAAAAAAATATCCAGACACCACATTGTCTGTATTTCTAGACTACGTTTCGGCCACACACGCCTGGATTCACACTTGTTCCGAATCGGTTTGGTTGAATCTCCCGATTGCGAGTGTGGTTGGGACGAGGAAACGCCGGATCATAGCATCCTGGGATGTTCAATTAGGGACGCCGTGGACATATATTTTTAATTCGTGAACGTTGAGTACCCCATTCATATTGTTTACCTTCTTGGGCTGAACTCTCAACAAGTTAATGAGATTATTTTTGAGTGTACATATTCAAAAGAATATGATCCTTATATAAATATTTTTCGTTCTCTCTTGTCCTTTTTTTTCTCGCTTAAAATATAATATATGATGAATTGTATGGCCATAACATCCAACGGGATGAGCCGCCATATAAATAAAAAAAAATATAGATATATGTAGTTTCGCACTAAAAATACACTTGTATAACTGTATATGACATATTATATTATGTCAAGTATAGAGAGTACAAACGTCACGTGGTTGGATCCAGTGTTGAACAAAAGCTAAATAAAAGATGAGATGTTGAGTTAATCGCGAAACTAATAATAATTACAAATATTCACAGGCTTCCCACACACCTCTGTGGCCTAATGGTTAGAGCACTTGACTCGTACCTATCACAGGGGTGCTGGGTTAGATTCCTAGTTAGTGCCATTGGCTAAATGAAGTCGGTCCCTTGCTCAGAAATAATTGATGTGAGAGTCAGAGAGGCAGGTGGAATTGGTGAACGTTACCATGGTATAAACCAATTTGCAAGCGTCGGGACACCTAACACACTCTCTCTCTTCCTCTCTCTATCCCGCAAGTGATGCATATCTTCGGATCAAAATCTATCGTGATACACATCACATAAACATATACATATACCTTTATAAATATATATAGAGGATTTATGTCCTTATTAAATTATGTGAATTGCAGTAGGTAGTAATCTAAGCAATTGTACATACAATAATTATTATATTATAGGTAGGTAATAGGTATATATCACTCATCGCATGCATAGCAGTAGTTACATACTTATTTATTTCTTTATTTTTTGATTAGTTATTTATTATTTATTTATTATTTAATAAATTGCAATATTACATAAAAAAAATATTCAATACAATCATACACAAAAACAACTTCAAAATTACGAACATTTATTAGAAAATAAATAATACAACATCACATAATTCCCTGCAATAATAAATATTCTAACGAAACTGACCAACTTGATAATAAATATTATAAACATCTAAATATGATATATGGTAGTTATGTAGTTTAGGTAGGTATATATGTTATTGTATTGGTATTGTTTACACATACATACATACATAGGTACATTTATAGTGGAGTTAAGTTGTACAGAGTCATCTCTAAATGTGTATCATGCAAGAGAGGATATAAGAGTGGTGACATAACAAATGATCGCTTTAATTGATCAAGTGTGTGGGTGTGGGTGTGTGTGTGTGTGGCAGGTCAAGTGTTCCTCCCTCCCCCCTCTCTCTTACCTCACAATACCTTCATTCACACCACAGTGAATGTGTGCCAATTTATTTATTTAAGCAATTAACAACTTTTGCCTTTTACAGTCTTAAAATTGTTCAAAATAATCATAAAATTAGAAGATGAAAATAAAACAAAAATTGTATCTGTGTTCAAGACAGAAATCAAGTACAAGTTTACAAAATTAAATAAAGGAAAATATTTTAATATAGAAAATAAAAATAATTAAAATATCTGTACATAAACATCCGCACCCGAATAATAATATTATTCATCCATCCCACGGTACCTAATCCACATTATACATACCTATATACTTATAGTACATTTATCTACATAAGAGTTCGTCGGTATCCTGGAGGTAGAGTCTCAGCCTCGTGAACAAGGGGTCCGTGGTTCGATACCAGCTACGGGCAAACTCCCCTTTCACGACACAAGCTTTTAGTAGCTTACTGTAAAAGGTGTATAAGGTTATATTTGGGTTTATAACAAACAAAACGTGTATATTTTAAAAAATATAGGTATATAAAAAATAAGTACCTCCACGTGTAGGTATGTAGATAGGTATGCGTGCAAGTGGGCACAGTGTGTTGTTTACCATTTTTTCAGTTTAATGGGTTCTGAAATAATATAAAAAGTAAATAATAATAATTACCGCCCGTTCCCTACTAATATCAAAGATTGGTGACAATTTTTGATAGGTGACAAGACATTTTTTTATTAATTAAAATAAAACACTTATTAGTAGTATATCCACGGTGACTTTTTATTGGACGCGAGTCGGCTTTCAAGAGCTTCCGCTCTCATCATCAGGCCTTTTCGCCAGCCTGATGATGAGAGCGGAAGCTCTTGAAAGCCGGCTCGCGTCCAATAAAAAGTCACCGTGGATATACTACTAATAAGTGTTTTATTTTAATTAATTCAACATGAATTTCCACCAAGTACCGTCGGTTGAAAATATCAACTTTACATTTTTTTATGTTTTTATTAAGTATGTTCAACTGTGTTGTTATGAAAATGTAAAGACGATATTATTTAAATATGTAAAGATTATTATTATTATTAAAATAAATGTAATACATACCAACATGCACCTACTCAACAAAATGAAAAGATCTTTCACAAAGCAAGAAATTATTTATAAAGTGATTGAGTTATCATTATTGTTAAATTCTTTACAGTGTAAAGGACAAAACCCAATCTTTTTAATACTTTTTAATGCTTTATTCTGTTATGTGGCTCACAAAAGATAATTTCTCATCAAAGATAACCCACAGATCGCTTATTTTTCTTACACTGTCTAGTTTGTTATTTTCGATACAATAGTCAAAGTGAATGGAATTTTTGTTTCGTGAAAAATTATTCATTCACACTTTTCAACATTTACTAATTACATTGTAGGAATAAATAATCATTTCTATGACGCCATCTGCTCAGCTCATTCAAATTATTCCGAAGTGTATAACAATCGTCTACATGTTCTATTCATTTGAATATTTTGAGGTCATCGGTAAAAAGCAGATATTCTACATCCCTCATCTCGCAAGCCAGATCAATTATGAAAATGAGGAAATGTATTAGTGCAAGATGGCTCCCTTGCGGCAAGCCGCTTGTTGTCGCAAAACCATTTGAGGTGTCAACCTTCATCTTTACTGGCAACGATCGCTCCGACAAGTAAGTCCTAAACCATTCCAGCAAGGCATCCGTCAATCCCAAAGCTGATAGCTTATTGTCTATCATAATTATTATTATGTTAGAAAGTGATAAACATATAGGTAGATACATATATAATGATATTGAGATCCAATCACCACAGACTTAATAGCCATCTCCGTAAGGTACATCTGATTCTATCGGCATATTGTGAGAGTGAACTGGACATATTGAAGTCGGCCCGTGTGCTGTTTGGTTGTCCTGTCCGGGACCAAGAACATACATATTATCTATTTCTGCTTCCAGGATGTAGTAGGTATGTCTTTCATTAAATGCGCCGCTTATCTATTCTGTAGCCGTAGGTAGGTAGGTAGGTATACAAAGAAAAGTCAAACTTTATTAATAAATTAAACTATGTTATTAATTATGTGTTCCGTGGAGTACCCTACCCGGCAGAAGAATATTGGCCTCTTCACTCTTTTCCGAAAGTTTTCGAGTATCCTGTAAAAGGCAGGTGTTCGAAAAGAAGAGACATTTTAAATATTAAATTCAGCGATGAGCTTTGCCAACCATCCTGAATGTCTTATTTATTGTTGGGACGGTGAAGACGGCTCGCATTTTTATAACGTGCGACAGATCTGCTGGGTATCCCACTTGTGGGAGATGACGTGACGATGTATGTAGTAGGTAGTAGTAGTAGGTAGTAGTAGTAGTAGGTAGTAGTAGTAGTAGGTAGTAGTAGTAGTAGGTAGTATGTTTTATGAAAACATGTAGTTTTAATGCCACAAATCAGCTGAATTGTCTGGATTGCCTAGTAAATTTAATAAAAATGTGTTGTAACTACCTATGTAAGTACCTTCACCACAATTAGGTACCTACGTAAATGAATTTAGAGTCCTCCTATATTGCACTGCCACTATACCTAATACTTGACCCTCTTCACACAACACAAGACACCCACTGTGTACCCTCCTTTATACATACATACATAAACAATATTACATAATAGTCTCTTCTCTATAGTACCTCCTACATACATACATACATACATATCTACTCTACACTACAATACAATACAGTAGGTACACTACAATACAATACATACGTTTATCTCAAACACAATAAGTAGAGTTGGTCACACACAATAATAATATGTAAAATAGACAAAAATTAATAACAATACAATATTATGTAGAATGGTGGATTCGTTACGAGAGCAACGTCTGCCAGCCAACTGTACATAAAAGTGAGAATGGGAACAGTATAGTATGTATGTAGGTAGGTAGGGTTGGGTGGGGTGGAATGTGTCATTTTCCACTATTAGTCAAATAACATAAAATCTGAACTAGTAAAATTAATTATTTTTTACAATCTGTATAACTCCATCATTCCTCTATGCTTTTCGGTAATAAAGTTTTTTTTAACTATAAGCACAAAAGAGATCTTATGCGTTTTATTGACCCATGTCGACTGGAACTTTTTATCCCACCAGCGCAGCGAGGTGAAAAGTTCCGGGGTACGGGGTTGAAAGTTTCAAGCGAGCAAAATAGTGAAGTACCTACCAAAACGTAGTAAAAAAGAATTATATTAAATTAATCATCGCCTGAAACACAATTATGTATTACAAATAAAACTACTTGTGAAATACATTTCTAATAGGCCCAGTTTTTACATGAAATTTTTACTAATTTTTACTCCCGGTACACTTTCTGCATAAGATTCTCGGTACATAGTGGCAGTACCTCGCCCAGTGTTTCTTTGGTAGGTTTGTGGCATCCTAATTTCTTTTTTATAGAAAATCGTTGAACTGGGGTAAAAATTTCCATCTGTCACTTTTCACCCCACCCCTGACTATCAATAAAAACACGTCACGTTTGTTTCTAAATACTAACAATTAATATTTTAAACAATTACCACCTCAAACATAACAATAGCTAGTAGTAAATATAACTAACTTTAATCACCAATCTCAACACATTCAGCAACCAAAAAAGAAGTGAAACAAAAAAAATACTTTTGAGGCGAAAAAAAATAACTCTTCCATACAACCGCTATAGGCGTCATACACTAACTAAACTTGTACATGCATGTCCCAGGGCATCTCTCTGCCGATAGAGATGGCTCGAGCGATTTTAAAATTGTGCTCTATAGGAAATTCGATAAATGTCACTTTTGCCCACGCCACTTTCCACCCCACCCAACCCTACCTTTATTTATAGTAAAGATAAAATATTATTAATCAAAAAATAATGAAGAGTATCTAATGAATGATGAATATTTAAAATTAATATTTCATACACAAATGCTAATGTATACAGTCTAGGGTGCTTCTTATTTTTCAACTTTTGAAAAATTACTGCGCCAACCCGCCATTCGGTTCTATCACCTAAAAAACGAACCTATGATTTTTATTTATTTTTTAGAAGAGGTTTTAGGGGTCGCTACCTCCAATCAAAGTTTAAAAAAATATGATTATGATAACTTCCAGCTCAATGTACATAAAACAGTTATATTATTCATTCAAATGCGATAAAATTACGGAACGGAACTCAATCCATGGTAACATTATACCGTGATGTACAATGATGCCCGTATCCTACCCCTTTCCCCCCTTCGCATACACTTGTTACTCTTTCCTTGGCGTTGGTTAATTAGTAAATAATTAGTAACAAATACGCTGTTATAGAGTCTACATACATTCGATTGTGTTTTAACGCGCATCGCGTTTTATTACATCATGGCTTCCTCGTCTAATTCGACTTTGTTGACTAGAAACAAAACAGACGTTTGGCTAGTTGGACAAACCTCTGACCACTTTATTCAAAGCAAGTTGCCGACGACCAAAGAAGTGTTGAGTTTATTTTTTCATTTTAAAATCGTAATGAAGCAAACCAATCACATTTCGGCTAGTTCTACTGCTTGTGACGTCATGGCATTATGGGAACGAGCGGGCATTCCAACTAAACTGAAAAAACATGTTATAAAGAAGATAGAAAACAAGTTTAGTGAATGGCAAAAGTTGAAAAAAAATAAAGAAAATAAAGCCAAACGCTCTGAAAGTCTACAAAATAAAGCTACAAAGCCTACAAAGCAAGACTTGTTTGACATAGCACACGCTGATGCTCTAAGCAAAATCACCATTGAAGAAGATAAATGTTTTTTACTGAATCAGAGATCAAGAGGACGCCCATGTGTAATTGGTGGTGTAGATAAATTAAATTTTAAAAAAATGGCAAAAAAAGAAGAGAAAAACGCTCGCCTTCAACGTTATGTAGATCGAGAAAAAAACTACACTGAATTCCTGCAAAAAAAGTGCATACTATCCTCTTCGAGTAGCAGTGGTGATGAAACGTCTGAAACTTTAGTGACGACAGGACCTTCAACGGCAGATTTAGAACCTCCATCTAAACGTAAACGCGGCAGTAAAAACATCTTTGATGAACGCTTATCCGCAAGCCTCGACTTAGCTAAATTAAGTGACAGAAAAGCAACTGTTGTATTGATATCAACGCTCAAAAGTGCAGGTACCGATCCCTCAGAGTACAATATAAATTCATCCTCAGTTCGTCGCCAGCGTATGAAGCAAAGGCAAAGGGTAGCGGAGTCCTTAAAGAAAGAATTTATTCCTAATATGCCTCTGACTGTTCACTGGGACGGCAAACTAATCGAAGACATTGCAGGACACGAAACAGTGGATCGTCTTCCCATTTTAGTGTCAGGACAGGGTGTGGATCAACTTTTGGCAGTTCCCAAAGTCAATTGTGGAACTGGGGAGGCGTGTGCTTCAGCTATTTATGACACTATTCTTTCTTGGAACGTAAGCGACAAAATAAAATGCTTTTGCTTTGACACCACTGCGGTCAACACTGGTTTAAGAGGAGGTACTTGCATTCTATTAGAGCAGAAGATGGAAAAAGATGCTCTTTGGTTGGCCTGTTGTCACCATATAATGGAAATAATGCTAGAAGCAGTCGTAGTTCAAGCACTAGGTCCGTCAAGTGGACCAGAAATATTGATCTTTAAAAGATTTAAAACTGCTTGGCCTAACATAGACCAGAATAAGTTTAGTACAGTTTTTTCAGACCCTGACGCTTTAAGATACGTAGAAAATGTTGCAAGTAGCACAATCTCATTCGCTGAGAAACAGCTATGTGATTTTCAGCCACGGGACGATTACAAGGAACTGTTGAAACTAACAATAATATTCCTTGGAGGTGTGCCTAATAAAGGGATATCATTCAGAGCTCCAGCAGGTCTTCATCGTGCACGATGGATGGCAAAAGCAATTTATTGCCTTAAGCTTTTTATGTTTAGAGACCAGTTTAAAGTGACAAAAAAGGAACTTAAAGGGATTACTGAAATTTGCGTTTTCATTATTAAGATTTATCTAAGATGCTGGTTTCAAGCTCCTTTGGCAATTTCAGCACCAAGAAATGACTTGTGGCTATTGAAAAATCTCAAAAAATTTGAAAATATAAACAAACCTTTGTCCAAAAAAGCTCTCACGAAATTCCTGGGGCATTTGTGGTATATGTCCGAAGAACTTGTTGCGCTTGCTTTTTTTGATGACGAAGTTTCTCTTGAAAGGAAACAAAAAATGATTATTGCATTGAATGAGGAAGGTTCAGATTATAGCCCCAAGCGAATTACCTTGGATCTAAGTCACATCGAAGAAAAAAATATTGAGGATTTCGTGTCCAGCAACACCTTAAGATTTTTCCAAATCTTGGGAATTTCGTCTGCATTTTTGCAAAAAGAACCTCATTTTTGGGAAGAAGATGAAGACTACAAAGCTTCCAGAGAAATTGTACGCTCTATGAGAGTGGTGAACGACATTGCGGAACGAGGCGTAGCATTAATTGAAGAAAATAACAAACTAATTACCGTCGACCAAGAACAAAAACAATTCCTTCTTTTGGTTGTGAAAAATTTCAGACAAAAGTACCCTGATACAAAGAAAACTACGTTATTAGCATAAGTTTCCATTTTTTCCATTTCTATAGTTATCTAATTTGTGCATGCTTGTCTTTTTTTGAAAATGATAAAATAATTTTCAAAAATACTTTTTTTTATTTTTCAAGTCCTGGTAGCGACCCCTAAATATTAATTTAAAAATATGAAAAAAATTACATATTAGTTTTTCGTATCTTAGAACAGAATAAAAGGGTGGCACACAACAAAATACAAAAAAAAATTTTTTGGTCCAAATAAGAAGCACCCTAACACACATACATACATTTCATTGTTATATCTGTTGAATAAATTAGTATTATTATTGTTAAAGGTACCTACCTAGGTACATAGGAACACAAATATAGATGACCTCTAGCAGTATACAAACTGTAACATTCCTAAGAAAATGTTTAAACGTTAAAACATACATATTATCCTCGTTTGGATATTTTATTGATTTTTTACATTTTTTTTTATTTGATCAAGTACCTACCTGTCCCAGAATAAGGTGTGGCTCGTGCTCTGGGACAGGCTTTGATCCATCTTAATATATTACCGCACTCCCTTGATTCTCCAGCATCATTAATTTAGTATTTTTAAAAACAATCAACAAAACATTACTTCAACCATCAAACTGTCATTCACTAATTCATTTTCTACTTTCCATTCTCTAACTTAATTTTAACATCTGAACATCAGTAATTTAATCTTTAAAAAAAATTTCGACCAATATTCAAGTTTGAATAAACGATATTGCTTTATTTATGCATATTGATACATTATACATATGTATAATCGGGGAAGCCCATGCACACATAACAAGATTGCTTAGCTTAGCAAACTAGTTTTACCTGCATAGCTATCACATGCACCGACAACTCTTATATGACAATCACTTAAAACATTTTACATAAAATACAAATGCTTGCATAATTATGTAATAGTATCATGTGTCGATACATACGATATTTGATCAAATAATAGAGTATCATGTGTCGATAACCTAAATAAATTATTCACTTCGCAATGGTGAATATAAATGAATAAGCATTTTATAATATTACATTCGGAGCACTGTCAGGCCATACAAGTGAAGAATTCTATAATATTACATTCGGAGCACTGTCAGGCCATACAAGTGAAGAATTCTATAATATTACATTCGGAGCACTGTCAGGCCATACAAGTGAAGAATTCTGGACAATGCTAGTCTCCAAACTTTTTATAAAAATTAATACCAATATTTTACTTGAACAAAGAAAATCTGAAAGAGAAAGTCCGGGATGCCGAGAACCACATGGAACAAATTCTCAAGGGCCGCCAGAAATTTTATTAATAAAGAAGAAGCGATTTTTTTTAAAGATAGATCTTTATGGGATTCCGATCTCTCGGGTTTTGTTATAAACCCAAATACAACCTTATACATCTTTCACAGTAAGCTACTAAAAGCTTGTGTCGTGAAAGGGGAGTTTGCCGGCACCTGGTATCGAATTCACTTGCCGCCTCATTGACTATTACTAGGTAGGTACTACTATGTAATATACCATCACGGCATATCCCGAAAGTGGAGCAGCCAACAGACCAACTGCATATAATAAACATGTGACCTGTCCTCTCCGTGCCAATATAAAATCAAGACATTCAGGATGGGTGGCTAACCTCATCGCTAAATTGAAGATGTCAAATGTGTTATTTTTTAAGAACACTTGCCTTGTACAGGATACTCCTATTCTTTACCGGGTACCTACTGTACCTACCTACTGTATGATGGGTCGATACTAAATAATATTTATTCATTTATATCAAATCCTCTGGTGGTTTTTAAAGGGATTATTAAGGGAATCACAGAGGATGATCTAAACACTTCTTTACGTGGGCAGAATAAACACATTAATATCGAAGAAGAGCTCAAGATTAAATTCAGAAAGTCACACAGAAATAATCTACTGGCTAACATAGTTTGTCAGGTAACTCCTCAAACATGGAAAACATTGACGGACTGTGGTAAAGTTTGCATCGGTTACCAAAGAATAAGCGTGCTGGATCAGAGTCCATTGGTACAATGCTACAGATGCCTAACATATGGCCATATATCCAAATACTGCGAACATCCAACAGTACGATGTGCCTATTGTTATGAGAACCATGATTCCAGAGAGTGTAATAAAAGAAATACAAACAATTACACATGCACGTTATGTAAAGAAGGTAATAGAGAAAATACTCAGCATTCGGCATATGACGCTACTTGTCCAATACGTACAGTATATGAAAAATTTGCGAGAGATGCAACACAATATTGTTGCTGAGGTTGCAATGGACGATTTCTTGGCAGATGTGGACGATGCGTACAAGGTCAATGAGATTGCCTGCGATAACATACAGCAATGTAATCTTGCATTAGGGAGAAGTGTAAATAAATTTAATGTTCTATTGATGAATATCAGAAGCCTAAGAAAAAACTTTGATGAATTTGTTGTACACCTTAGTAACATGACGATTTTACCTATGTGTGTAGTATTGACAGAAACATACAATTGCGACCTAATATATAATATACCGCACTATAATTGCTATGGCACTTCTAACAAAATAAATAAGAATAGTGGTGTTGTCGTATACATACATGAAAATTTTATGAATGTTAGTGTGAATGAAATTAATAACATAAATTTTAGTAATTGCCTCCATGTGCAAATAACTCTTGATGACAAAGTAACATACCACCTATATGCCATTTACAGAACACATGAGTCAAATCCTTCTACATTTATAGAAGATTTACGAGATATTTTAATGCATACAAAATATGCATTTACTATAGTGCTAGGTGACATTAATATAAATATCAATAACGATACTTCAAGCAACATTAAAGAGGATTACTTAAATATGATGGCCGAATTAAACTTCAAATCATGTATAAATAGCAACACCAGAGAAATCGCCGGGCAACAGCCATCGTGTATCGACCATATTTGGTGCAATACAAAGCACACTGAATGCTTAAAGAGCATAGTCTGGAAAACAAGTATCACTGATCACTATACTTGTATACTACAATGCACCCCACCGATTGAAAAGTCACTTATAAATACTAAGAAGCAGGATGAAATGAAGAGAAAAATTATCAATTTTGGAGTTCTTAAAGACAAGATAAAATTGGAAACGTGGTCTTCTATCCTCTCCGAAAAAAATGTTGACATAGCGTCTTCTAATTTTGAAAATATATTGGAGTCTTACGTTGAAATTGCCTCCCGTGAAAATAGAATAAAGAGTAATAAAAATAAAAAATTGAAACCCTGGATAACTAACGGATTATTGAAATCGATTAGAGAAAAACAGAAGCTCTTTATATTAACAAAGAAAAATCCAAATAATGAGAAAGTATTAAAAGACTACAAAAATTATAGAAACAGACTAACGGAAACAATAAGGGAAGCAAAAAATAAGTACTTCAGTGATCGGATCGTTAAATCTCAAAATGATGCAGGAAAAACATGGAAAACTATAAACGAAGCGATGGGTAATGTGCGTAAAAAGACACATATCAAACAAATAAAGTACAATGATAAGTATATCCAGGTATCTAAAGAACCAAAAACTGCAGCTAATATCATGAATGAATACTTTTCTAATGTGGGTAGGAATCTTGCAAATAATATAAATATCTGTGAAAACGATTTCGATGAAC
This sequence comes from Athripsodes cinereus, assembly GCA_947579605.1. NCBI lineage: Eukaryota > Metazoa > Arthropoda > Insecta > Trichoptera > Leptoceridae > Athripsodes > Athripsodes cinereus. The sequence continues at coordinate 107,122 of OX388319.1, forward strand.
CACATGTACCAAGTGATACATATCCTTGTCTAAAGGAATACGAAGAAGTATCCCAAGGAGATGTTGAAAGAATAATAATTGAATTGAAAACAGGATCAGCGCCAGGTTTTGATGAAATAGGAGCAAATCTATTAAAGTCCGTAATAAAATATATTAGTAAACCATTAACACATATCATCAACTTAAGTTTAAACCAGGGCATATTTCCTCAAAATTATAAAACAAGTATAATAACACCAATACATAAAGCCGGACCAGAGGATGACATAAATAATTACAGACCAATCTCTCTTATTTCTAACGTGGCCAAAGTTTTTGAAAAAATTATTAAGAAACAGCTAATGGATTATATTGTAAACAATAAGATTATTAATGAAAGACAATATGGTTTTATGCCGAAACTTGGCACACAAGACGCAATCGCTAAGCTCACAACTGAAATATATAACGCCTTAGATAATGGAAGTAAATGTATTGGTACTTTTATTGATTTACGAAAGGCATTCGATAGCATTTCACATTCGAGATTAGTAACAAAACTATCTCATATTGGAATAAAAAATAAAGCACTCACATTAATGCAAAGCTACCTTGATAATAGAAAACAACACACAAAAATAAATAATGTAATTAGTAACTCAAATACCACTGAATTTGGTATACCGCAGGGAACTGTTCTTGGACCTGCTCTATTCATTGTATATTTAAACGACATCTTCACCCTGCCAGTAAAAAGTACTATAATATCATATGCAGATGATACAGTCCTGTTCACGAAAGGAAGAACATGGGACGAAGTTAATGACCGAGCTAACCACGACATTAATAAACTCAAAAAGTGGTTTGATCATAATCTTCTGTCACTAAATGCAGACAAAACAGCATGCATCGCATTTACAATAAATCAGGCAATCACTCCAGGGGACATCAGCATGATCATACATTCGGATCCATGTGGAATTGACAATTGCAACGACAGTTGTAATAAAGTTAAACTTGTTAAATCAATTAAGTATCTAGGGATCACTATAGATCAAAATGTTAAATGGAAGGAACATATTGCATTAACAACTAAAAGATTGAGAAAATTGATTTATGTCTTCTTGGATTTAAGAAACTTTCTGAATCTTGCGCAATTAAAAACAGTCTATTATGCGCTATTTCAATCAATCATTCAGTATGGTATACTAGGATGGGGAGGTGCTTACCCAACAAATCTTTATCCTCTTGAAGTAACACAGAGACTTATTCTCAAAATATTTATGAAGAAGCCTAGAGATTATTCAACGAGTAGACTCTTCTCGGAAATAAAAGTGCTGACACTAAAACAAATCTTTAGAAAATACGCGTTGCTACAAGTGGTGAAAGAACGAGAGTCGCAGACTACCTCCAGTACTGAAACCTCCAGGATTCTTAGGGCGATCAACTGTATACCAATTCCACTGTGCAACAAAGATATAGCCCAAAGACATTACACATACCTGGGTGTGAAATACTTCAATGATCTGCCCAGTGAAATGCGCGCTATCAAAGACTACGAGAAACTCAGGAAAGAGGTGGTGAAGCGCATCCTGTCACCGATGATGAGGTCCGAGTGAATGAGTTGGTATGTCAGTGTTCAATGCATGTGTGTGCTTGTGCGCGCGTTATGCGCGTGTTGTAAGTGTATGTGTGTGAGGGTGTGTGTGTGTGTGTGAGGGTGTGCGCGCGCGTGTGTGTGAGGGTGAGGGTGTGTGTGTGTTTGTAAGGGTGCGTGAGTGTGTGTGTGCGTGTGTGTGAGAGAGAGACAGTGAATAAATGTATGTTTATATCTTCATCATGTTAACCCTCCTTTACACGAGACTTGTCTCTATAAGGAGGATGTTTAGATTTAAGTTTTATCAAATAGTCTATGTATTGTAATGTCTGTATAATTATTGTTAAATAAAATAAATAAAAAAAATATAATACATAAACTGCTGAAACAGCCTTTACAAACATAATAACAATAAAACAATGCACATCATAAGGATAAAGAAAACGATATGATGTATAGAAACTGTTCATATTAAATAATATTTTATTGTATTTCAATACAGCCGATACGTGTTATAATATTATATCTTTAAACTTTTGTTATAATTAGAACCTGTAACAGCCCCATAACGGTAACGGTACCTTATGAGTGAGGTGACAGTCTAGGCAGTCTAGGCGTACTCTAACATCTACATTCACAGATGACCGCACCCCTAAAGATCCACTGGGGAAAACTGTGGCTTGTTTGTACATATGTAAATGAAACTAAAATCAATACATATATACGATAAGTATGTAATAATATTAATAAATAAATAGTGGTTAGTGTTTACTTTTATTATAATGTGTAGGTGGGTAGGTACCTACTAAACAATAAGTGAGAGTCACACCCCCCCCCTTCTAATACACCTACGTAGGTAGGTATATCGTCACACGAAACATTTAACAAAATATTAATTATATAAGTAGTAGCAGGGCGGGCGGAGCAATTACCATTTAATGCCGACCTAACTGCCAGCGCCTCTAATTAAACTTTGTAATTAACTCTTTATGCCTTATTTTTATTTCTTTCCTGTGCAAACAACTGAAACACATTACAATGTATATATGTAGTATTTAGGTAGCTAGGTACATTTTATGTCTTTAAAAAACATAATATAATATATAGGTATCTACGTTACACACTATTGTGCGTTGGCGTGGTTTCTACACAAGCCCAAAACCCAGGATTTTTAAATAATGATAATAACAAAAATAAAGATAATTTATAATTGGCGCCGTTTAATGATCCGTGACCACCTCAAGGGCGGCATGGCTTTTCTTGAAAACAGTGTTTTCAGCTTACTCCTGAACGTTGCAATGGGTTGGTTCTGTCTTAAATCCGCAGGTAATCGGTTCCAGGAAGTTGGCCCCGCAAAAGCTAAAGCTCCTATCTGCGAATTTGGAAGTGTTTTCCCTGTTGGATTCTACAAGTTTGTTGACAGCGGCGGAAGCTGATCGCAGTGGTCGCCTTAGAGTTTCATCGAGGAAACAGTGCAGCAAACTACAAAAATGCTGAGTTTTTTTCTGTTAAGTATATTTTGTTTACTCTCAGAGCACGCGGTATCTGTACTTACCGATATTGAAAAATGAACATGTATAACAATACATATATAGTAGGTACATAGGTACGGTATCTTCCTTACTATGTTAGAATTCCCAAAAACCCAGATTATTGCAGTTTATTTATTACTACACTGAGAAAAATACTCAAAACGAATCATTGGTACGTTACTATCAGATTAGGACCAGAGATCGTAAAAACGATTCATTGGTATAAATCTATAATATTAACAAATCATTGGTAAATTTATTTATTTATTTATTTATTTATAACAATACATACGGCTTACGCCTTTAATACATAGTTATAAACAACAATTGTACAACACCACCATCGTATCAAATTAAAATCAAAACAAAAGCAAAATATACTGCATCACTTCAAATTATAAAAATAAAAATTAAACACATTGTGTCACATAAACCACATAATAAATTTACCAACAACTTGGTTGCAAAGAGTTAATATAATAGATTCGTACTAATGAATCGTTTGTACGATCTCTGGTCCTAATCTGATAGTACGTACCAATGATTCGTTGTGAAATTTCGTTAGTATTTTTCTCAGTGTAGCTGACCCAACGAACTTCGTACCGCCTAGCAATCAATGAATGATTAATATTATTATTAATCTTCTTACAACCTCCCGTAATTGTCCAAGTGTACAAGAATTAAATTCATTTATGTTGAACAATTAAATTTAATTCAGATTTGTTTATAAATTATCTGTTGCACATAATATAAAATGTAGGTACTAATTAATTTTTTTAGGTAGATACCTATTCATTTTAAATTTATAAAAATTCTTTCCATGATTTCTTCTGTATTGAAATTTCAGAACCACAAATGTTAAATTGTATGGAAAACGATTTTGATTTGAAAATGTGTAGAAAAATATTCTATAAATAGGCCAACCTATGAAAAAACTTCATCCTTTATTTTGTATAATCTCCGTATTGTTTTGTTGAACACAACAACAAAAAAGACGTTGATATGGATAAAACATTTTTTTTTTAATTTTCGTTAGAGCAACACGTGACAGCGGAACTGTCATGCAAACCTCATTTTCATACAAAAATACAATCTGAAATTCAGACTTTTCCGTTGGATTTTTCAATTTTTTTTGCCGTTCTCAAGTTATGGAGTGACATACATGGTCAATCCATTTTTATTTATAAGAGAAGATGTAATAGTTGTGGATACATACCTACCTATATTAAAAGTAGGTACAATAGGTATATGTCATGTAGCAGTATGTTCGAATAACAAATTTAGTAATGTAAACGAAGGAATGTTACATCTAGATGTCAGGTATTTATCAAAAGTATATATATGTATGTATATGTAGGTAGGTACCTAATTAATGAATGGTAATAAATAAATTTGACAGTTATGTAGTAGGTAATAACACATAATACAATACAATAGTTAACTGTAATCATCAATTAGTGGGAAGAAAACAATGGCACGTGCTTAATCATCGGAATGACCTTGTGGCTAATCAGAAAATATTTATTTAGATATTCACGGCCGAAGCCTTTTACATGTAAAATAATTTAGTATACCTACATACAATACATGCATACAAAAAGTATTATTTTTTTAAAAAAAAAGACACAAAACAATTAATTTGATACAAAACAAGAGTACAATTAAATAATACCTAGTACAACGTAACATAAGTAAAAAAAAATCAAAAGAAAATAATTCGGTCAAGAGAAAATAATTGAAATTATATAAATATAAAATGTCAAACAGAAAAACAAATGGTCAGTAGGTTAAAAATCGCAATTTGAGGTCAAATGGTTGTATATATATACAGCAATACAGCAAATTATAAAAACTATTTTATAAATAAGAATTCGCAATGAATATATGGACACATCACATAATATTAAAAAACAATGAATATTACAGAATAAAAAACATAACAAGTAAACTAGAAACCTCGAATACCCATTGTCAGTTTGTGCACATAAAAATATAATGTGCACAAACTGACAATGGGTAGTAAAGCAAATATAATATATCTGCTTTACAATATTATATATAAATCGTATCTGTTCAATGTTCATGAGATTTGTAAAAAGAGAGAGAGAGAGAGAGAGACATGTGAAATGTAAGAGAAGAGCCTCATCAATAAGAAACGGAGTGACAAGACACCTTCAGAACACGGGTGTGACACATATCAGACAGCTAAGATGTCTGGACACATTTATTTATGTAGGTAGGTGGCTACCCACATTGTGATGGCTATTGTGTAGTGTATACTATGATAATAAAGTACCTATCTACCTAGATGATTTTACATAGATACATATACCTTCACATCACGCAGTATCACCTCCCTATGACACATCACATCACGTAGGTAAAGGCAACGCAACGCAAGACGTGAAACCCAACTGACCCGGATTACAGTCACAGAGCACACAACAGACTCACATAATATTATGTACATAGGTAGGTACCTACCTAGGTGAAATGAATGGCATTGTTTTTTATCGTCAGTTAATTTATTTATGATACCTACACGGCACCTACCTACTGACTAAGGTGAAATGTGAAGTACACTATGTAAGTACATAGGTACACATAATGTATGTACGATTATATTGTATGTACCTTGTACTTGTGTGATAGTGTTAGCTGGAATATGTACCTGCCTGTTCTCCCACCTGAATGTTATTGATACATAAATATATTATGTAAGTAAAGGGAGTTACTACTCAATATCAAATAAATCTATTCGGTAGCTATATGTGTGTATGTGTGTAGCGCATCAAACATCTCCACTCAGAAGGAAACATTAAGATAACAATAAAGTATGAACATTCGCACCAAATCGCTATATGTATACATATATTAATACATCTATACGTGGAAGCGAATCACTGACACATATTATAAGTATATATAATTATATACATTTACCCATGTACAATATTAGGTGTATGGCTCATTACTGAAGGTCATGAACTAATCAAATTAGATCGGATGATTGAATCTCAATTAATAGAGATCGTTGTGTGAATATTCACAACTCGTAGATACTACCTATACATAGTGCATGCTCTATACCTGCCTGCCTATACATACAGAGACAATGACTTAGTTTACATTGTATCAACACCTACCTATACACGTTACATAATAGTATGCGACTCTATAATAATCTCCCACCGCCTGCGTCTATCCCATTGTGGAGTATCACGAGGGGAGAGCGCCGAGCACCAAACTTCAAGTGAAAGTTGAACCGCCATTTCTGTTTCCAGAAACGGTGCTCATATAAAGCCAATTGACCGGCAAACGCTCGACACTGGCGGAAGAGAAGGCGAGGAGGATAAGAGGGGGAAGTCTCAATAGCTAGAGGCTATAGAGATCCCTCACTGGAGGCTACGCGAGCCTTTCAATGCTCAGTGTGAGAGGGAGAGGGAGGGGGGGAGGAGGCCATTGAAAGTTCTGCGAATTTATTGGTATTGGGTAAGATTAAACTTTTGTATGCAAGCTCCGCTCCGCTTCGGGTTTAATTCCAGTCTTCTCTATTCAAATGATTCAAACCATTCAACAAAACTAATCCAGATAATGCCGCGAAACGTTCAATTATTAATTAGGTACCTATCCACACGTACGTCTCTGTTTCTACCTAAATACATATAGGTCCTATTCATAATGTACCTATCTATTTATATACATACATATACATACATACATCACTATATACCTATAGGTATACTGCAATACTAGGCCTACAATAGGTGACTATGGATGCCGGCCTGGGCCGAAAGGCCAAGAGTGAAAATAAACTAACATATCATTATTTATTAGAGGAGCCGTGTATTGATAAGCAATTTAATATTATCGGGACAACACTACATACCTACCTACCTGCATGCACCTACCTAGGTATAATGTGTATGACACCATACCTACCACATTTACTTGTATAAAAGTTGAACACAATCATAATTATTATAAAACACATGTTGTGGCTGCCCCATTTTTATCATCCACTAGATTCCTAACTTACAATATTATGATATCGTTAGGTATATGTAGTAGGTATTATCCTACACAACACTATATTATACTCGTATTAGCTGAGTGTGATGATGCATGAAAAGGAGGATATCATACGCTTCCCCCACCCCACCCTCCTTACTTTACTTAGGTAAGTACATGAAAAATATTATCTAATTTATTGTTGAATAATTTATTTCAATAGTGTGACATAATATTTATTATTTTTTGTTTTTTCTTTTTAATATCTTGACTAGTGAATAAAATTTGTCTTTTAATGAATTTATTGTATTTGTATTTAAATTTTCATTTTTATTTTTTGACTTTAACTGGAGTAGGTAGGTACCTATGTTTTGTTTGTTTTTATATTTTTGTACATGTGTTGAATGATTGTGTGATGTTATGAAATTTATCTGTATACTTGTAAAGGCAATTGCCGTATATTGTGTTTAAATAAAATAAATAAATAATATGCTACTATAAAAATATTTTGTTATGGAGAACAACTGAGGTAAAAATAACCAACAACATTAATAAATTAACCAGCTGCAAACATAATTATTTAACTAGGTACGTAATATTATTAGGTATGTAACTATCTATAGGTAGAATTGCCTTCATCACTTTGGAAATTAAATTTACCTACCTACATAAAAAATTAAATTTACCTATTTACATTGACTACCTGCTAACTATGTTTTATTACATTATTCCTATTTTTTATTGATTTCTTCTTGTTAATATGTCTTAAATTCATTGTTTATTGATCTCTGTCTATATTGATTATTTGTTTGTGATGTTAAACATTTTATAATTATATATTTTAATAATCTTATGTTGAATTTCCCAATTTTGATGATTTAATGCTAGTTCTGTCTTTTATCAATTAATTTTTAAAAAGTTTTATTGAATGGTTTATACGTATTATATTTAGCATACTGTTTTTTTTATTGTGTATTGTCCTTTTTTCATGATTATTCTTTGTTGTCTAAATGTACTGTCTGTCATGCAATTTCTACAATTTTATTTTCTACATGTAAAAGGCTCACGCCGTATATTGTAATAATAAATAAATAAATAAATAAAAGTTCGATCCCAGGTGCCGGCAAACTTCCCTTTCACGGCGCAAGCTTTTAGCTTAGTGTGAAAGGTGTATAAGGTTGTATTTGGGTTTATAACAAAACCCAGATATATCTTTTTAAAAAAAAAAAAAAGAAAAAAAAAAATCTATCAAAACAAAATAATAAATAAATATCATCACATATCACTTGCGTATTAAATACCTACACTACATATAGGATGTTAATGTCATCCTCTTAGTGCCAATATAAGTTAACATAATAATTAGGACGCGTGGCATACCTCGTCGCTGAATGTCTCAATGTAACATTATCTGGTATATTTATTTATTATCAATATATACCTACGGCTCTCGTCTTTACAACCATGCAAAATAAAAGAAAACACAATAAAAGCATATATGTACATATTATATATAGCAACAAAGAAATGTTGACATGGCTATTTTACTATGCAAGCAGTAGTACCTACATAAGTGCCCCTACCTATATATACATATATTATATACCTATATGTGGTGCCTACATACATACTGTATTATCTATCAGTCCGATATATTATGTATGTACTAGTGATGTAACGAATATTCGTATTCGCATTCGCATATTTCAAAGTATTCGCATTCGCATTCGTATTCGCAAAAAAATATGCGAATGTTTTGCGAATATTATTTTGGTAATAAAGTATCGGTAATTCGGTAACAGTACCGGATACTTACCCGGTACATTGTAGAAAAAGGTAATGCAAGAAAATATTCTTTAAGAACCGAGGAGTTTTGAAATATTTTGAATTCCTATACCATTTTGAAAATTCGGCGACGGGGGGTAGAAATTTTAATGTTTGAGCAATTGTAGAAATTTTAAGCAAGTCAATATTCGCTATTCGCATTCGCGAATGTCTGCAACAAATATTCGCATTCGCGAATATCCAAAATCACACATTCGTTACATCACTAGTATGTACCTATGTATGTATGTATATATAATTATATTTATAGGCAGGTACCCACCATGGGTTCACCCTCATACAGCACACTATTACACAGTTATATTACATATAATAATAATATCAGCTGAACCTCTACGAACTTATCTCAAATGTTCAATTAATATTACACCCGATGAAATTCCAATAATACAAATAATAATTATTATTAATGTCTGTACAGATGTTTGTATTTATATCGGAATTAATTTAATACAATACATTCATATTAATGTAGGTACATTGTACATGGCTAAGCGTATTATAGTTATTATTAAATGTAGGTACATACCTATGTACGTAATAATTGTTGATATTAAATTGTGTGATGGCAGGTAAATTCATTTTCACTTGTCGACTGAAACTTCCCTATCTATAATAATATGTTTGTATGTACCTACCTTTAGTCTAATATCACTATATAGTGTTTGTTGTAATATAAGAATGGTGAGTGTCGTATTATTTATATCTACTTACCTAAATTAAATAATATACATATATATTACATAAGTAGCTGTCAATAAATTCGAAGACGATATCCGGGGCATACACTCAAAATCATCAAATGAGCTAAAATGGTGGCATCAACAGCTGACGATACATTTCCCTCTTCGTTCTAACTCATTTGATACAGAAATTGCTCAAAATTTTTTAATGTATTCCGTTACTTTCTGTGTATCCATATTGAATGAATAAAACTTTAACTTTTTATACACACTATTTATTTTTCATTCTGAATAAATAAAAATAATTACTTATAGAAAAAAAAATAATAAGTGTGTGTAAAAAAGTTAAATTTTTTCAATTCATTGCCCATAATTTTTATTAGTAGATCTCATCTTTTGTAGGGTAGGAATCGAAAACATTAATAAAAAAATAATGTCATGAACCTTAAGACTAAGTACTTTTAGAAAACACTTATATATACTACTACTACTATACCATCACGGCATATCCCACAAGTGGAGTAGCCAGCAGACCAGCTGCATATAAAACATGCAAGCTGTCTTCTACGTGCCAATATAAAATCAAGACATTCAGGATGGGTGGCAAACCTCATCGCCGAATTTAAGATGTTAAATGTCTTATTTTTTCGAAAACCTGCCTTTTACAGGACACTCGAAAACTTATGGAGAAGAGTGGGAGACCAATTCTTTACCGGGTACTCTACGGGGTACACTGAAAATATACGAGATACATATAATATTTTATTTTATTTTATAAATGTTAAAAACACAAAACAGACAATAGCTACATATAGTTCTAGAGGGAGTGTGAATACATATTTTCGCTAGAAGCTCAGGAGTGTCAAATACAGAGTTATTTTTTTATTTTTTTTACATATACCTATATATTTTTTTTATATATATATAGGTACCTATGTAATTTACATAAAATACATATATTTTAAATAAAATGCAAGAATCTATCAAGCTCCTTTTTGCTTCAAGAGGGGGCAATTTGCAATTTGCCTATTAAACGTAATTTTCACATTTAACTAGATTTTCTCACCTGCGTGAGTAAAGACTTTAAGAATATTACTCAACAGGCACCTCAGCTGCACAACCTGTTGGTTCTCCTCTTAGCAGGAAACAGAAAACATGTCCTGACACAGTTCCAATCGGCTTAGAAAGGAATTTGCACAATCTGTTGGTTGTGCAGATGAGGTGTGAGGTGTTGAATAATATTTTTATGTTGAAGTGATTATTCCCGGGACTACCTATATGTATTCTATCTTCTCCATTTATATACCTACCTATATAATATTATGTGTATGTATGTACACAATGTAAGAATGTATGTCTGTGTTGACATTTAGTGGAATGTTAAACAAAATAACATTGAACTGTTATTAATTCAGATTACTGATGACATCACTCCGTGACATTGTCTCCACTCTCTATATATGTATACCTAATATACAATATGTACATAATACATACACACAGGGTGGTAACACGTTTCAGGCGATAAGTATCAAACTATCAATATATTCATTATGTATCTAATATAGTTGGTACCTACCTATAACTTACATATATGCCTACCTACTATGTAGACTTAAGTTATACTACCTACTGTGTATTACTGTATAGGTATGTTGTTACACCGACTTATTATTACACACACATGACTACTTCATTACGATTGATGAATACCACTCGCTATAATATTATTATTGCGGAGTCATTGGATTGTCCAGAAGTCACTATCAATCATATATAATGTATATATGTTGTAATATTTCGGTGTAAGCCGCATGAGTAATTGTCACACACAAATATCTAGATAACATATATTAATTAGGTAGGTACATACATAGGTATGTGATTTAACTCATCACTTATGCCTCATTTATCTTAAGTATGGAATTAAAAATAAAACTAACTTATTAGATTATTGAAATCTTTCATAGGTTTTAAATAATAATATGATTCTATTTCATGCAAATATTTTCACAATTAATTTGATTTCAAACTCTAACTAAGTATGTATAGTTAAAATGTAACCAACTAACTAATTACTTAAAGATCATTGGGTAATAATTGTATCAATATAACTGTATGATATGTACCTACCTATATCTACACTATATAATTATATCAGCTGCAATGTATATGTGTACATAAAAATACTAGTTGACTTTCCTAATAACGTGTATATTTGGATACGATATACGGCGCCCTTGAGGTCATGTTATGAGTAAACGGCGCTTTACAAATTGTCCATATATATATGGCTACCTACATTTATACTACATACGTATACGATTGACAATATCCTTATAAGACGGAAGACGTCTTTCTCAAAAAAATATATATGTATTAGAAAAAAATGATATTTAATTTCATTATGGAATTCTACAACCAAATAGTGTTAGTACCTACCTACCTTCATAAAAGTGCACATCCCGCGGCCTCTACATACCTACATATTACTTAAGTAGGGATATTATGTATGTATGTATGTTTTCCAGGAAGAGGATTCTCCAGCGGAGTAGGTTTATTCTCACTACTAACTAGCGTACCTACATATGTATGTATGTATGACGGTACCTACCCAGTGCGTGCCTGTACCTACAGGGCGCTGTGTGCTGCCTGGCTGCTATACTTGTCCGGGACTGCGGGAGAATTGTTGGGGTGGATTTAGTACTGTTGGGTACCTAACGGACGCATCCGGAAGGGGAATATCTTCCTGCGTCCCCCGTCCCCCCCATCACGGAGATAATATTCCCGGCGTCAGTATTTATGGAGCAATATCAGAGATTTTATTGTTGGGTTTTTTATTACATTTCTAGAATGTCCCCCACTTGTCACTCCCCCCTCCCGCCCAACTACCCTCTTAGAGACATTCCACAAATGATTTCCTTCACAATGGTCTAGTGGTGTTGCCTACTACGTCTTATCAATCTCAACGTATTACCACTATACTACACTTCACTATAGGTACCTATTACATGATATGAATTTATTCGTTCGTATATTTCACGTTGTATTGTAATTGAGCGTGTGTATGTAGGTATATAAGAGAGTTTAGATGATAGGGAGGTAACATAAGAATTCAATAAGATGGAAATAAATACGTTTATTTGTACGTGCGGCAACACTAAATTACATTCGTCAGATGAGTGTCATCTTGTGAAATGATGTTTCGCGTTTGACAGAGATTCAATATTAATTTATATCTACCTTACTATTAGTGTCTATATATGTATTATTATATATTACCTACACAATACAGGTACTGATGGGAAGGTAACATCACATTCAGCGCCGTGTAATGGAGCATGCATCTCAAGGGCGCGAAATACATAAATTATTACAGGTGCTGGGTGAGTTTAGTACAATCGAGGAATTAAATACTTAACTTTTATTTGTACTATAAACGCCCTTGTTAATGAGAAGCGAATCAAGAATGAAATGGAGATGAAAAGAGACAATAATTTGGTAGTAGGAAAATGTGTCCAATACTACTACTACTACTATACCATCACGGTATATCCCACAAGTGGGGTAGCCAGCAGACCAGCTGCATATAATAAACACGCAAGCTGTCCTCTGTGTCCACACAACATTATTTTTAATTAATTGGAAATGTAAAACTTATCTTACACACATGACATGACTGTGAAAACAAGCTAACGACGTGATTCAATAAAATATATGATTAATATATTAACCTTGCAACAAAATGTCGATTCATTCAAAATAGATGATGATAGGTAGGTGCACCTATACATACATACTATACCTACATCACAGACAATAATGTTGCTATAATATACTAGTAATATGTGGTTAATGGTTATTAACGGATTATAATGTCGAATAGGATAGTACCTACCTATTATAGGAAAGTGTGGAGTGTGGAGGGTGACCTGATCCCGAACAGTCATGTGGATTATTGAGTCATTAGGAATATAGTAGCATGTACCAGAGTGTACCTACACTATATTATATTGATATCAATATAGATACAGGTAGGTGCCTACACCTAAATACAAACACACAATGTGACGTGTGCAAGTATCGCGTAGACTCTTATGAAAATATACCTAACAGCTGATTATGAAGGTAGGTAGTTACTAGTTAGGTACCTACTGTACATGATATAATAACAATAATAATATTTATACCTATAGTTCGTCGGTAGCCTGGAGGTAGAGCCTCGGCCTCCCCTTTCACGACACAAGCTTTTAGTAGCTTACTGTGAAAGATGTACAAGGTTGTATTTGGGTTTATAACAAAAAAAAGCCAGATATATCTTTTAAAAAAATATGCAGTGTGAGTTACTGAAGAATACAAATACATTTACCCGAGAACTTCTGAAGGGAAGGGTTACCTTCCCCACAGGTCTGAGGTCTGCCGAGTCTTTTGAATGATTTTTCGGATATGAATGAAGTGCGTTTGTAGACTTTTCTTATATAGAGTGAAGAAACAATAGTGATGTATGTTTGTATATGTAAATTAATAAATGTGTATTTGAAACTGTTCAAGAAAACCATTATTGGATAAGGATTGCTTTATTTTTAGGCTTGAGATTTTCATATAACTGAACGATTTTTTAGTATGTGACATCTTTGTCCAAAAAATTCATTTATTTTCTAGGAACTTCTCCAAGGTACTTGCGATATAAGTGCTAACGTAACATCATTGATATTATTACACCAGCATTAGTTAACATGCTTCACAAAGTGTTTTTAAGAAAAGGTGGCTGCTCGGTGAGGTTGCACTAACATAAAGTGTAAGTAAGTATGTATGTACTTGTACATATTTTCAATTATTAAAATAAATTACCTTTCCCATAACATTATAATGTAATGTTGATGGTGTATTATGGTATGTACCTACCTAATTGTGTTGTTTTATAGATAATTTTAGATATTTAGATAGTACAAATAAGTACACATTACATTACTAGGTAAGTTATATTTTTACTATACTATAATATACTAAAGTTCAGAGTAGTTGTGATATTGTATGAGGGATGATGCTCACCTACTAACATACATACATACATAGAGCACCCCGTTATGTTATGTGGTGTTCACAATGTACAGAGGCACCTACACCATACCACATAGGTATACAGAGAAGAGGATCTCTATAATATTATGGTAAGTGATTAGAAACTGTAACTACTGTGCTAATAATAATAATAATAATACATAACAATGCAGGAACTTCTATATACACACTGTATTGGCTGAGTATTTTCTATGTCATCTGTAGACTCTATCACTCTAAGTACTATTATGTACCTGTCATTCAACTTACATAATATTAATAAAAAGTATAAAAGATTATACCGCTATTATTAAAAATAAAAAGCATAATAACGCATATAAACATACTCATCTTATGAGTGGTAGGTCCGAAGGCTTCACTGTTTTGTAACGGATCCTCTTCAACTGTATATATGTATGCGGATAACATACTCATACTTAACTAATAATACAAGGCAGGTCATCCCATATTGTCTAAATAAATATTATCTTCCAGAAAACTTTTCATAAACTGATTCTTCCTGACTCATATAAAATTAGAAAGTTACATTTAAAAAGCAATATACTTGTAGTTTCTTATTTCAAACATTTTGATATTTTTTTTTATTGATACCTATAAGTTCTTGAAGGTTTGGAGATATTTTGTTTCGGAGGCCGCGAGTTTTACGAGGAATGTTCAGAGTGTTCAGTCATCGGAATGATACGTTGTTTTTACTTTGCATACATTCTGTAATATATGGAACCCATCCTGAATGTCTTGATTTTATATTGGCACGAAGAGGACAGTTTGCATGTTTCTTACATGCAGCTGATCTGCTGGCTACCCCACTTGTGGGATATGCCGTGATAGTATAGTAGTAGTAGTAGTAGGTATATGGAATTTCATCGATACCTTTTTTTGTATTTCGTTGCGATTGTTCTTTTCACTTATCTACGTGTAAAGGTACATGTGAGTACCTACAGTAATCCCTGAAGTAGTATATACCTACCTATATACAATTATATATGTACGTGTTCAGCTCTCTATATCGTCATTGGGATAGGTGGATGTGTTGGTAAGTTAGTATAGATAGGTATATGAGATTGACATTATTTAGACATGCGATACTAGACAAATGTTTTACCTTTATAATAGGTATGTTAATGTTATGACAAGTCACCCATACAGCTACAATACATACACAGGATAAATAGAAAGGCTTGGTACCTTCATATAACTATATGTATATACATACGCAGGAGTAGGTATTATATTCCCATCTATTACTTACACGATAATATAATAATAATAATAGGTATCTATGTATGTTTGTATGTATATAATAATATATTATATCAAGTATCAAACTCTAATATCAAACACACAAACAATATCCAGCGCTGTCAAAGAAAATGTTCTCACTACCTATCTATATACAGGTGTATGTATATACACATACATACTTACTATAACTAAGTGTTAGCTTTTTCTCATATTGTTGTTGATAGGTATCTACAAAATTTGAGAAAATAATGATTTCTTCCATGAAGTTGTTGTGTCGCAAGTTGTTGAAGTCCCCTGAAGAGAAAAGATCTCCCCCTATCTATCTACTCTGTAATATTTTAATTTTCTCAATATTTGTAACACATCATGTAAGGAAAGTTTAACACATTTAATCCAGCATAGGTAAACTACCAAACCTTTTTATAAACCAGATATTTTATTTCATTTACATATTTTTATTTTACACACAATTATAGCAATAGGTACATGAATGACTATTCACATTAATCAATTCATGAACCAGTTAAGGTCCCACGGATTACCAAAATATTTATTCTGTCACCAATGACACAAGAAACCAGAAACACTGTATAAACAACAACTTAACAATAAAATAACATAATAAATAAATAATTAAACATTCAATAAACAATAGCAAAAAAATCACGAAACCATTTCACAGTGATGGGTAGGTACCTACCCACAATTTAATATGGGGATGATGATGAAAATGTATGCAAGTGAGACGTGGACATGGTTAAAGAAGGATGAAAGTAGCATAAATGCAGTTGAAATGAGATCGTTGAGAAGGATGTGTGGTAAAAGTCTGAGAGATCGTGTGCGTAACAGTGATATACGAAAGGAATGTGGAATGAAAGTTGGTGTAATAACAAGGATGAATGTAAAAAAGTTGATTTGGGCGCGTGGAAAGAATGAATGAGGACAGAATGACTAAGAAGATATATTTGGCTGAGAGGAATGGTGCTCGGAGACGTGGACGTCCGAGGATCAAATGGCAAAAAATCATTCTATCAATCAATCAATCATTTAAATCAAATCCTACAGGACGGTCACGTGTTGAGCACATTGAACAGGAGAGCATGCATGAGGAATTGTATGACAGTGACGGAAGCAAAAGATGTATGCAAGGATAGAAAGAAGTGGCGCTCGATCCTTTCTGCCTACCCCGCGAGGGAAGCGGCGTGATGGTATTATGTATGTATGTATCATGATGAAACCAAGATAAAAGATAATAATAAAAGAGAGGGAACAGATGAAAATTTGATAATCACAAGTGGATACTAAATGAAACACAATCAAAAAGTCAAAGAGTGTGTGTTGAGCAGTAAAAACTAACCAAAAGTAATCGCAAGCCTTTGGATGGTCCCACAGAAAGTATAACAGTAGGTATAGGCGTCAGGAGAAGATCAAATAAACGCTTCACAAGCAACCATAATAATATTTGCGATCGCCTCACTGAATGTATTTCTGGTCCTTGAAAAACATATCAACACCGTGAAGTTGTGCATCATAGAGCTATAGCATAACATCATATGCGATACATGAACATCAACTGTTCATGCTACTTGTGAGAGCTGCTGTGATATTACTGAGAAAGATAAAAACAGAGAAATGTGTTTCTACTCACTTACTCCACCTCATATAATATAATATATCACAGGTAGATAAACACTTTGCTAATTACGAGTCAAGTCAACAACAAAATTTAGACACATTATCAAAAATATTTTGCTTTACACACCATTAAAATAACTCGCAGTATGCACACATTATGTACACAATGTTAAACATGTGAATAAATAATAATCACATATACCTACCTATTCTATATTAGGTATTTGTGTATTGAATGAAGGATCTGTTAAGTAGGTGCTAAGTAAAGTTACATACATATGTATGTTTATTTATATTTACCATATAAGTACGTAGAAGGTATATTAGAATGTGGATACACAAATTACCAGAAAAATAAAAAATTATATTCACGTGCATATTTTACTAAGAATTCGACTCTCAAGGTTTATGTAGGTGACAAACCTGTTTTAGTTTAACACATTCTATCTATGTCATAATATATATGTGTCTCATGTGCTGTACTGTGCCCCATTCATAAACTACTACTACTACTACATGCAGCTGATTTGCTGGGGCAGCCAGCAGATCAGCTGCATGTAAGAAACATACAAACTGTCCTCTTCGTGCCATTATATAATCAAGACATTCAGGATGGGTGGCAAACCTCAACACCATAAGCAATTCATAAGCAATCATTTTAATATATGGATTAGTGAACGTTAATTCCAAATTTGAATGAGATAATTACATAGGTACATCTTAATGTATGTATGTATGTAGATATACATCATATTACATATATCTACCTATTGCAAGGACGTCAGCTATTTTTTTTCGTTAAAACTATCAAATGTGTGGACCTTTTATTAGTTTATTTTTACCTAACCCCCTCCGTCGGGGATCACGTCATCAAATTTTCATTTGGGTATAAGAATTTGAAATGATTCAAGATATCAGTTCCAGAATCACCTTCTTCCATTTAGTCTGACTTCTAGAGGGGGGGGGGAACCTCCCGCTTCAATACCAATATTCCATACCTTAATGTTGATGAATCTAGTTTAAATTCAATTCCAGCATTGCACTTGTGCGATAAATTCGCCCATTGGACAGAATTATTTGTTCTACTTTTATCTATTTCTTTTTTTATTTTTTTTAAATTGAGTCAACGTTGTTCTATTATTTAATTGTACTCTTGTTTTGTGTCTAATTAATTGTTTTGTGTCTTTTTAAAATGAAAAATACTTTTTGTATGCATGTATTGTATGTACCTATACTATTTTTTTTACATGTAAAAGGCTTCGGCCGTGAATATCTGAATAAATAAATAAATAAATGAAAATACTACAATTATACCTATAGGTACCTACCTACATATTATGTTATAGGTATATCATGCGTACATTAGTGTACAATGTACATACATAATAGTAGTTATAGATATTATGTGAGTGAGTGAATGCGTTGTACCTACTGCATAATATCATGATATGGACTCTGGGCAGGCGGCCAACTTGAGTCCAATTTCGTATCTACTGAGAACATTGTCCCTGGTGGCCACTGCAGGGGGACTCCCTGCTTTGCTGTCTGCTGTCTGCTCTGACTTCGGAGACTCCCCTCACTGCGGACACTGAGGAGGGCACTCCCAATAAGACACCAGACGCATAAATACATAACACGGTACATCTTTTATAACAATATCATTCTTATTTACATACTTTTCACATTATGCAGAAAGAAATAGGTACTTATAATATAAAGGGTCGTTCACATACGTTCACTTTCAGTGATCACTCCGGATGATCCTCCAAGATGAACAAATGTGAACGGGCGTTTCATCGCTAGTGATCACTAGCGATGACGGAGGAAAGAGATTACCACTCGTCATAATTTTGATGAAAGGTCCTTTCACTGAAACGACCATAAACAAGTTTATTTGTTTAATTCTCTATGAATTTGTATTGAATGTCAGAATCATGTACAAAATTATTATGCAGTCGAGAGCTATATTAATTTAATTTATGTGTTATTTTTAATTTTTGAATTTGTTTAATTATTTTTATACGAAAATACGTCAAACTACATACAACATGACCGTGAGTGTTGACACGGCAGTGAAAGCATAGGATGAACAAATGTGAACAGACGTGTTCACTTTCGATGAACAGGTTTGACCCTGACACCCTGGATGATCATCCAAAGTGAAGCAATGTGAATGCTACTTAAGTAAGTGGATACATACCACTGCCACTACTACTGCGACTGGCAGACTTCCCCGTGACTCATTTTATCAAATTTTATTCATAACTTGTAGTGCTACTTGCGTGGAATGCATTTCATAGCCATGAACATATTATAAGATACATTAAAATACAATAGTTTGTCTTATAACTCACTAGGTAACCGTTCTTCGTACAAATTATAGATTCAATTTTATAACTTTTGGAACTTGCAGAAGAGATGTGCTTCTCTATATTAAATGACGTGTCTCCTCTCCTAATTAAAGATGAAGCGTGTCATTCATTGTGTAGTACCTACCTACATAACTATCTTTATATAAGCAAGAGAAAAAAAATGACCTTTTATGGCCACCCCATTTATAGAAAGGTTGATCATATTGATTTAATACTTTCTGCTTTTCAATGCATATTTTTGTATAGGGAATCACCACAAAATTCGACAGTTAAGAGTGCAATCGTCAGATGACGTCATACTTTAGGTGTAGGTAGGTGTACCTATAGATATATATTATATCGTCACCTTACTACCACCATCCATTTATCTAACTATCCACATCATACAATAATACCTACACCAGACCTATAGAAATATAGGATGCAAGGGAACTCTTGACAGATGTTGGTATATATACTTCTGTTTTTATTTTCCTTTATTCTCAATTTTTTAGTGATAACAAAGATATCCGTTTGATTTTTCAGTCGAATAGGATATTTGAGAAATCGTATCATTCCTCTGCGTAGATATACATACCTGTGTAATATGTAGATTATAATGTACAGTCTAGTGTATATAGGTACATATATTATCTTCAATATAAAAACATCCCCATGTAGGTTATATCCATACCATATTAGCTGATGTGTACTTCACCTGGTATGCATATAATATAAATAATGTAGGCATCTAGCCAAACATAATATTAATATTAGATAGGTATGCAGGTAAATAAAAAACTGCAGGATTATTATATTTTTATTACATTTTTACATATATAGGTTATATACAATTTTTATACAAAATACCTATTAGTTACATAGTATTATTTATTTATTACTACATATTACATTGCCACACTATGAGTAAGTATTACAAGTATGAAATTTGTTTGCATTAAAC
The DNA here is from genome assembly GCA_947579605.1 of Athripsodes cinereus. NCBI lineage: Eukaryota > Metazoa > Arthropoda > Insecta > Trichoptera > Leptoceridae > Athripsodes > Athripsodes cinereus. The sequence continues at coordinate 128,043 of OX388319.1, forward strand.
AATCAACTCTATATAAATAAATATGTGGTTTGTCTGATGGTGTGGAACAAAGTTCCCTATAATTTGCGAACTCTGGAGAGTATGGAGATGTTGAAGGCCGGGTTTAAGACCCTATTGTTCAGGAGATGTTATGATTCTTGTATGGGCCTTTGCGGTGGTTTTTCCACAAAACAGCACATCTGAAAAAAATTTACTGGTTATACATAATTATTATTATTATTTTTATTTCATTATTTTATTTTATTTTGTTACTTTATTTTATTGTTTTATTATATTGTTTTATTTTCTTTAATTTTTATCTTGTTCATCTGTTTATTCTTGTATTCATTGATTAATCTGTTTATTTAATATTCCATATATTCATTTTTTCACCTTATTTTGCATGCGTTTAATTATAGAACCATTTGCATATTTTAATTTTTATTTAGGTAGTTAGTCAATTAATTTATTTGATTATTTATTTATTTGTTTATTTATTTATTTATTTATTTGTTCATTGTTATATTATTATTATTTATTCATTTAATTCTCCATCATTTTCCAAATATTCATTTGTTTACTTTATTGTGTTTGCGTTTAATTATTGACTCATTGACATATTTTCATTTTTAATTAATTTATTTATTATTTGTTTATTGTGATTTTTTTTTTTGATATAATGATAGTTTGTTGATTGTATATTGTTTATTATTTTTATTCGCAGCACGCCTCGATACAGGTTAACCTAGTGAGGCTGCTGCAACTTAATTGTAACCATGTTAAGAAAAAATGTATGTTGATATTTTGTATTTGTGCGCAATAAAAGAATTTCTATTCTATTCTATTCTATATTGTATCAAGCGCACTTTAATGAAATAAAAATATCACTCTCGTTGTCCCCAATATAAAATAATATTGTTATCTTCTTTTAATCACTTCTGGATGAAGGATTCATACATCTACATATCTCTGTTCCTGCGCTGTTCAAGCAGTCAGGCCTGAGTCAACAACACACTATCGCGTCACGTTCCCGCTCCGCTAGCGTTCGGGTGCAGACGATGGTGCGCCAAAGTGTTAATTTTCGTAACTATTGTGTATCTTAGCAACGAAATTGACACTTGCTTGCAACATCGTCTGCACCCGAACGCTAACGGAGCGGGAACGTGAGACAAAAGTGTGTTGTTGACTCAGGCCTCTGAGACATCTGCATCCAAATAACACTACGTGGCCGAACTTGTTTATTATAATTAATATGTATATGTACAATATGCCTATATAGAATAATAATAAGATGCGATTGTCGTTGAAGTAATCACATCATTATGTTGCATCAGGCTGAGTGTAGCATATGATAGGTAGGTACCTACATACACACATACATACACCAATCAATTATTACAAATGTTTTTTGCATAACACCTACCTACCTACCTAACATAAGAAGACAACTGTACAGTGAGTGCGCCGTTACTAAAATAAATATAATATTACTTTAATAAATCACATACATATCTAGTGTGCAATATGTAAAAGTAGGTATTTGTGAACTGTAATAATTATATCTAATATATATATATATATGTATGTATGTATGTAGGTACCTACCTACTACGTGTAATGTATAATGTGTAGCTACATACACATTTCACAAATAGACACGGTGTGTATTAAAAATAATTCAATGCCAGTTCACTTAGGTATACTAAATCTACGTATATATGTATGTAAGTAGATATAAAGATGCATAATATATACCTACATATAGGTATAGGAAGACATAACACACTACATTTTATTGAATCGATATACATACATACCTGCCTATATTATTATATCAGTAATTTTGCACTTGAACCAAGCTTACATACGTTGAATAATCTGTTGAATATTATAATGTTATTTGTTCTATTAATATCCAAATTCTATACAAGACTATTACGTAATTGAATAAGATACATCTTAGTGTCTACTTATTGTTAATAATATTATGTATTGTCTAGTTAACCAGACAAATAATACTTTGCTATCACGGCATAAATACTATTCACATAACACTACTGGTGTATAGTTGTTATTATAGATAGGTAGGTACTTGAAACATTCCATGTTGATGAAGTTTTTTTAAACGAGACATTGGTATCATTATTCGTCTAGTCGGGCCGCATCTGCCAATGAAATAACTAATATAAAAAAGTTATTCAGAGAAATTAATTATATCTCTTACGTGCTGCTTTTTCTTGAATAATTCGCGAAACGTCACTCGGATAAATATATATTATGTCAGAAGTTACAGCAAAGAATAAAGAAAATATATGTATATGTCACTCACTACTCACTCCTAACTGCTCAGTAATGTTCAATCTATTTATAACCTTATAGTTTTATTTTCCATTTAGTCAATGTATTTTAATAGTTCTAGTTTTTGAATATTTTACGATTATTATTATTATTGTGACGTGTATTATATGGAAACCTGTATTGTACGTAGGTGTACAACTACAAGGTAGGTACCTACATACTTACTTAAGTGATGTGACATGTGAGTCTTTATACTGTATAATATTATAGGATGATGTCGATATTATTATTATTATGGTGTGGATGAGCCTCAGTGGGAGATGATCATCATGATGAAGAATTAATATTAGAGAAGCGCCAGTAGACTAGGTATGTAGGTACCTACCTATGCACACTGTGACTTCAGCACACCGCAGACATATTAATGTTAATTAACACTTATTAATAAATCATTATACTGTGTTAATCTACATCATTCCACATTGATATTGTCATTGGTAGGTATGCATAGAAACATACATTAAACAGTTTATTATCTAAAAATACAAATTAATACATACGTTAGTGTTAAATAATAAATGTGTTATAATCTGTATATATCTCACGCCGTGTTCCAGGTAGGTAGGCAGAGAGAACGGACCGCTAAGGAATCTTTCCTTACATGCTTTATTCGTTTCATCCAGTTTCATCCACAATATATTATTTTCATCAATTAAATACATAATTACATCACATTCAAATAGATTATTCTGTAAAAAGTGGTTTGTTTAACATTTAATGACTAAGTACTTTGTTTTACTTGTTTTTTTTTATATGTATATATATATATATACCTATACCACTACAGCATTTACCACATGTGGCTTGTTCTATATGTGCGTGTGTGTGGTGACACAGGTATTTTTCACTGTAAAAGCAAACAATAAAGGTAATGTAAAATATTGTAAATGAGTTATATATAATTACCTATACTGGATGTGTGATTTTTACATACATATATAGGTAGGTACCTAATATAAATCTGTAATAAGTATATATGTATTAATATTAGCAGGTACTTACATATACCTATACCTAATGAGTGTTTGTTTAATAGCCTTGGTGAGATTATCAGCAGTGGTTATCATGTCACACAGAGTAAACATAACAATATTTATCTGATAGCTAGTTAATAACCTATATGTGTGTGTGTGTGTACTGTGTACATACATAGCGGGAGTGCCGCGTGTTATCTAAGGAGAGGCGAATTCATCACTCAATCAGTGATAAGGGCACCTACCTACCCGGTACCTACCTACAGTGCCTACATTATATTACTTTTAATTATTATCTAACTATAAAGTAAGTACTGATATGAAACTCAAACACTATGTTATTAGATACAAATATATTAATTCATTATAACCATCACACCGTATAGATACAGGTATATAGGTTCCCTTCATGCCCCCCCCCCCACATCCTATCAATAGAATAAATAAACGAATATACTTTGATCATAAGACAAATCGAGTGAAATTTTTTTAACAAAAAAACGTAGAATTCAAAAAATGTGAAAGCAGATTTATTGCGAAAACATTTTTGCTGTCAAATTTAACAATATTGGGATTACACGGGCACCCCCTGACGTCATGTCCAATGGCTCCCAAACAGTGTCACTGGGAGAAATCCGTGGAGCGAACTTATCTGGGAGAGCTGCAAGAGAAATCATGCATGGCTTTCTGTGAGGGAATGGGAAAATAGATTTGATGCTTTTAGAGTTTGCTGACCGACACGAATAGAAGAAGATATTGTAACTATTATAAAGTTATTCTGTTACCCTACTTTGTGTTATGAGTAGGTAATATGCATTTTGTTCAATGAGTTGAATTATATTCCGTGTAGGTGGGTAGGTAGGTGCCTAATATGAAATAATATTTCAGTAAATGCACTCATCTTCCATACTTACTGTATTTATGCACAAGTAGTAGAATTATATACTTGGATAAATAAAAACAATTAATGTTTCATTCTACTGCAGATAACATAAACCAGATGGATATATCATTCTACTTCTATCAACGATTGATAATCACCTAAGAATTAAAAAGATATCACTCTAGTGTTTGTGTCATCTATAGTAAAAAGAAACGCTCCTTACAATTTATACAATTATTCATCGTTCATATTGTTATTTCTAACAACAGAAACAATAATCTCCATTTAACACAATAGGTAATTATGAATGAAATGGTTACATTATTGTTATTAGTTACATTATACCTAATGAATGAATGATGTCCCTGCGACTGCGAGATGTTCCTGTTGATATGAGCCGCCTACCACAACATGATAATATATATGGCTGCTGGGCTGCTGGGCTGGACTGGGAGAGTAGTGAAGGCTGTCACCACACAACATGTACTGTACAGTCAGTATGATACATAATAATATTATAGTCCCCATATATTATATTTATGTAATAGGTAGGTAGGTATGTAGGAGATATATTATTATATTCCATGTGGTAATGTGGGGACGCGTCCACCATCACAACGTTCAGTTCACTTTGTGATCTGGTGATGCTATACTGTAGGTGACATAATTATGTTATATTTACTAATTCACTTTAATATTTGTATAATTATTACAACTCACATACACAAGTGTAACTACCTAGGTAGTACGTAGGTATACCTATATGAAACATTTCTTCTTTGGATATTATTATTATAATTATTATTACTAACAAGGAGACAATTCTCACAAGGATCGTTACAGCTGATAGCCAATGCGATCCCAGAAGATAACCAACAATATCCAGACAACAACACAACTACAATACACTTTCAATTTTCCTGACAAACTCCGCATACGTCACGCCAAACATATCAATGTAGTTACCTATAAATAATTTTAGGTATTATGTATTTGTGTTGTGTGACTCAATAAAGTAGTTAACATCAATGTAGGGAAATGTCAATAAATCAACAAAAATATATTCCAATGAATATTTTGTCACATGATTATGCGAGTTAGTGTTGCGTAGGCATGTTACGGCGACCGAAATGTTACCTACCTATATTTTTCAAATGAACTGTGGCACGTGTTGTTGGATGATAGCTGACCTCCTCTAGAGGATTTACATTTTTACTGTCGGTTTTGTGCTTATACTATTTGGTGTTGCGGGTGCGATTGTTCAAAGATGAAGATGAGAAGAAATGCAAGAATGTTCCACTTACCTTTTGGATGAGGATTCTGGAACCTGGAATCGCCTTTGCCTCTCACACAAATTCACTTCTTTGAATATATATTAATAATTTATTTGATGTGCGGTAATTTTTAATAATTAATTTATGCGGGTTTGTATATTTATATTATTAATAAGCGGTGAAATTATATTGATGCGGTATAAGTTTTAAGCGATGCGGTAGGTACTGAATCACGATGAATAATGGTGGGAAGGAAAGAATGATAGGAACACGATATATTATGATTGCTGCAATGATCGGAAGAATTGTGACATTTTTTGATAAATGAAACATTTTGCACAAACCCTTTCACCTCCACATAGGAACAACCCGAAATCAACCACAAATTAGAATTGGCCCAAACACTATTAATTTAAATAAAATATTGTAGATAATATACTATCTCAGAGATTCTGTTTGGAAACTCGAGACTTCCTTATAATTAGTGTAAACTTTTATTTATTTACATAAGTCAATAAAGATACACACATATTGGTTGCCTTTGAATTGGACTATGAACTTACTAATACTAATATGTATGTATATTTTTATAATAAAAGTATTTCAGTGAAAGTATTGCCATCATTGAGAATCTAATTACATATTAATTTAATGCAGATACATAGACACTATTAATACCAATTAATATGTCAAATAGGCTGATAGGTGATGAGGTTCGTAGATATGTCTGTTTTGTAGGTGCATACCAATTACTGATTGCAGGAAATAGCCATTATAAAAAACATGAAATCAAATATGTAGGTAAATCCTTAGATTAATAGAAAAAATATTATACCTTTATATATTATCAGATTTCAAATTATACATTAGTCATGTAGGTAGATATATTATGTATGTGAGAGCGGAAGATAACAACATCACATACCTAATACCTATGTAAATATATAGAGACAATTTCATATCATAAACGCACATTGCATTAAATTCATATCTCATTTTACCTTTAATAACCTACCTATATATTGCTATGTAAACCTTTTAACCCAATGTTTAACTATGTAATGTAAATAATATTTATGTGAGATTATGTGGAGTTAGCGAGTGGCATAACATTGTAAGTAATATAAATACCTACCTAATATATTGTATTAACGCAACCACACGGAGATGTTATGTAATATTTGTGTGTGTGTAGGTATGTATAACACTACTATATCATAATGTAGGTACCTAGGTACACGTCATGTTCTCACCTATAATGAAAATGCAAGTGATACAGGAGACACGCAAAGGACAATATGATTAAGAAGTCAATTATAATAATGTAGGTACCTACCTTACACCAAATTATACAAACAATTATTATGCCTGACATGAGAAAGATTTGATTTAACTCTCATTTTTACTCTAAAATACATATCTAGATACAAATCAATAATAAGTCTCACAACTTATTTTTCATAATATATATTCCTATATGTAGGTACTGTAACTGTAACCTACTAAACTTTTTATATCAAGCAATAATAATTAGTCATGCCACTGATTCTGAAAACTTATTTCATAAAGATGACATCATTCATGTTGTGTGTTGCATTAATTGTCGGTTCCAATAATCTGTCTATCCATTGCTATCAGTTAGAATCTAATTTAGGTAGATATAATATTATTATAGCATTAATTGTAATGCATAGCAACAATGTAAAGAAAAATTATTGTAACCGATCGTCAGAGTATTCAATAATAACACTACTTATAAAATATCCTGAACATATCCTGAAACATGTCTGTTTGGGCCAATTCTAATTTATGGTTGATTTCGGGTTGTTCCTATGTGGAGGTGAAAGGGTTTGTGCAAAATGTTTCATTTATCAAAAATTGTCACAATTCTTCCGATCATTGCAGCAATCATAATATATTGTGTTCCTATCATTCTTTCCTTCCCACCAGTATTCATTGTGAATCCATACCTACCGCACAGCCGTATTCATTGTGAATCCATACCTACCGCACAGCCGTATTCATTGTGATTCAGTACCTACCGCATCGCTTAAAACTTATACCGCATCAATATAATTTCACCGCTTATTAATAATATAAATATACAAACCCGCATAAATTAATTATTGGCACGGAGAGGACAGCTTGCATGTTTCTTACATGCAGTTGGTCTGCTGGCTATCCTACTTGTGGGATATGCCGTGATGGTATAGTAGTAGTAGTAGATAAATTAATTATTAAAAATTACCGCACATCAAATAAATTATTAATATAGGTATATTCAAAGAAGTGAATTTGTGTGAGAGGCAAAGGCGATTCCAGGTTCCAGAATCCTCATCCAAAAGGTAAGTGGAACATTCTTGCATTTCTTCTCATCTTCATCTTTGAACAATCGCACCCGCAACACCAATGTCAATGTTGAGGCAGATGAATAAAACAGGTAAAATAAGGCAGGTTCAGTAAAACTATTGATGTACCACAGTAATAAATATACTTTTCTACCTATCCTCAACATATTATGTAATATACTATGTGACAAAATTTTATTACTTATAGAAAAACAAAATATGTACATGTTAATGTTTTAAATACGCTCTCTGTAATTTCAAAATTGATAATTTATGGCTTCTCTTCATGTAGGTATAGATTAATATTTTTTTTACATTTTACTAAAAATTTTCAGAATGAGGAACTGAATAAATTGTGTTCTTAATGGTTTTTAGAAAAGGTCGCCTGAAAGATGATTTGGAAATGTAGGCAAATACAAAATGAGTAAATTAAATGATAGCAGTGAATTATTCGGAATCATCGATATGAAAAATCGCCGAATAAATTATTTTTATAAGAACCGTTTGATTCATCGATTCAATTTAAAAGAGTTCACTTTTGCGAAAGATTTATGTTTAGAGATATAGGAGAGCCTGCGTGAATATAATATTATTAGGTACCTGTATAGCTACATAACTTATACCATATTTATGGATGAGGTATATATTATCTGATGAGTAATATTCTTAATAACTTCGCTCACGCAGATGTAAAAATTCAGTTAAATGTGATGTTTAACATTTTTAAACTACTGGTCATATAGCAACGCTGTAAATAGAAGAATAGGATAGGTCCTCTGGCGCCATTTACATAATATTTCAATCAACGATAGATTGTCAACAGCCTCGAATATAATTATAAAGATGGTTGCTGTTAGTATGCTATGCTCAATGGTATGCTCAATAAATGTCGAACATTGTGGTTTGAAGCAGGAATTGGTGTGACTAGTGAATGTACGATGAGTAAAATGCACTTAAACCAGCCTAGACCGATTTGTAAGCATTGGAACACCTTTCCTCTTCACTCAAGACTAGTTAAGTATAATATAGATAACGTTATTATCTTTTAAAATCTAGGGGCTTTTCTCATTAAGACATAAATCTTTTCTCATAAATTCAATCCATTTTTAAATACATTATTTTTATTGATGTTCGTAAGTTCTTAATATAACTTACTGAAATATTTTGTCCCTGAAAAATAGAGTGGCGCTGTTAAGTTAAGCTGAACAGACAAATGTCCCTCAAAATGTGGTCGTGCAATTCAGACTATTTCTGTGGTTCGTTCACTAAAAGTTTCTTTATGCACCTGCACTACCTACCTACTGCTATATTATTTTTACCTGGAGAATATTGAAGAGCTCATCCGTGGGGAAGATTTAAACTAGCAATTTTTTACCCACATAATATATAGATTGTACCTATACCTACCTATGTATGTTGGAGAACATAGTCACCATCATCATCATTTCCGTTGGCCCCCAATTCTGTGGATCGTGACCATCATACTCTGTGTGGCCTCCTTAAAATATATTAGTTAAGTATATTACCTTTAATATTCACTCTCTCTATTAAGGCAATATGAACACTTATTGTATGTATGTATGTATGTATATATGTATATATGTGTATATTATGAAGTTTAGGTTTGACAATAAATCGTACATTATTAGGTATTTTACTTTGAATTGATTAATGTCTGAAAATATATTCCACACGATCATATAAATGACTTCTACTTGTATTCCCCACTGGCTGGCTGTCTATATATAGCTACTGTCTCTGTATATTTATGTGAGGGTGTTAGTAGTGGTAGTAGTACTAGATAGGTACCTACCTACCTACCCATCCAGTAGGCTGAACTGGCTGCCGTCATGTATCATTGTTAATAGTGTCTAATATATTATCACCACAAGTGTGAGACTCCTTCACTTCTCTATACAATCTTACATACCTACATACTATACAATCTTACATACCAACAACATCTTCATCTTGTTTAATCATCAAAACCTTATCCCTTCTATCTCCCACTACCCCTCGCCACCGCTCATACACATACAACTCATTATCCGCCCTAACGCACACTACATACCACAATGCATACCTAAATTCATTACAATAATAATATAATATATAGGCATGTACAGACTACAGATATTATGTCACATGATGTTTTGATGTCTCGTAAACTAATTACACGTGTAATTAGACTTTCCTCCGCAGGAAATTGCATTTACACGTCTCATTGTCTACCCCACAGATACCTACATTACATCACTAATACACCTACGTACTAATATATATATATATATATATATACCTATACGTGCGTGATATTTGTATTGTGATTAGGTAGGTACAGTTGGCATGTTGTATTAAATATCTCTTGTACGTTTTATTATAGCGATACAGTGTGAAGTTTTAGTTTCGATTCTGATCAAAATTAAAGTTCAAATTCTCAAAAGAGAAAAATATCCAGTAAAATTAAATACATACGAAATAGAATAATATCATAAATTCAACAATAATGTTTGCCATTTATTCTGGCAGATAGATCCTATACTAAGTCCCATAAAACTTTCTATATCCAAGTAAACAAACCAGTAAAACGATAAGAGAGAATGAAAAGACAGTAACTCCTTCATAAACTTATGTATGTACCTATTATGTTAATAATCATATTGAAATTAACGAAATCGAGTCTTACTAGAAACAAGCACCTACATACATACATACATACATACATAGTTACATCAATGGGTTTCTTTCATTACTCATATAGCATGTATGTATGTAAGGTGCCTACTTTATGTGAAATATAAATATTATTGGAATGTATCCGTCACAAACAATATATCTGAAATATAACATTAAGATTCACAGTTCACTCAGTAGTTACACTGCCATACCTGAGGATCTCAAAAATAGAAAATTACAAAAACGTGAACATCGTGGAATATATTTCTAAGTCGGGACATCTGACGACGCGACGGGAGGAATGGGAGGAGGTAGGAATTTCCCGTGTTAATCAAATTACCATATCGTGAAAACTGAAACTAAAAAAGGTTCTGATAGTTGTAACAATAAAAACTTGCTACGCTGCTGCTCGTCCCCTCCCCTCCCCCTTGAAAAAATCTCAGTAGATACGCCTATGAGAGGTTACCTCTTCTTACTTCATCATGCAGTTTGTTGTTTATATTAGAAGTGCCATATATATAACTTACAACTTTCCATTTCACTTGAGATTACTGTGAAAAATGTCAACAATTGTGAATGGACGCCACATACCTAAGTACTATGTAGGTATAGTGTCATTGTATTGTATCTAATATAATAAATGTAGGTATGTATGTATGTTGGATTGTTCCCAAGGGAGATTATAGGAATGTATGTAGGACACATATAACACAGTATAATACAGTAGGGATATAAAATCTGAGACATAAATCAAAAAGCAAACATTTCATCCTGTGTACCTACATTCAGTTGAGTGTTGAGAGAGGAGTGCTGAGTATGGACATCACCTACATCAGATTGTATCTGATGCAAAATATTTACATGTACCTACTACATACTATATAAAGTATAAAACGTTACGCAGTATTGTACTAAATGTATCAATACCTAGTTACAGTGGGTAGCTACTATAATGTACAGGTAGGTAGGTAGGTAGGTTAATACAAACATTATGAAGAGAAATATTTTCAAAAGATTATAGTGTAACTATGTTGTACTATGTAGGTATGAATATACATAAGGAATGAGAGAGACTTTACTTCGGGAATATCAGCTGTATTTGGGATAATATGGTTTCATTCATCAAACCAGAGACTAGAGACTATACCATCAGTCACACTACTATGTATGTATGTATGTATGTGTGTACCATGTATTCACATCTAATGTATTGTATCTAAGTATCTACCTAGTCAATAATATTTATATTTATCCTTCCACCCTTTTATATGTGATATTTATATCGTTATGGTGTTAAAATTACGTTCATTCGTTCATTTACGTACTAATCAACATTCCTTTCAAGAACATTTAAAAAATCGAGATTACTTCAATTCCGAAAAATAACAATAGCAATAGCAGGTATTTTGTTCTACTAAACTTTGTTCTAAAGTTTTGGTTGGGGTCATCGTGGTCACGATCATCAGCATTGAGGGACCGACTTGGAAGAAGATGAAGAATATACTATACTACTATACTATACCATCACGGCATATCCCACAAGTGGGGTAGCCAGCAGATCAGCTGCACGTAAGATTCATGCAAACTGTCCTCTTCGTGCCAATATAAAATCAAGACATTCAGGATGGGTGGCAAGCCTCATCGCTGAATTTAAGATGTAAAACGTCTTATTTTTTTCGAACACCTGCCTTTTACAGGACACTCGAAAACTTACACAGTAGAGTGGGAGACCAATTCTTTACCGGGTGCTCCACGGGATGAAGAATATACAAACTAAAATGAAATATAATAAAGAGTCAACCCACTGGTGCATTTATTAATTTACATTTGCCTGATGATGAGAACGGAAGCTTTCGAAAGCTGCCTCGTAAATTAATAAAGTCAACAGTGGATTAACTACACATTTTGTTTCAGTTTCATTTCTTATTATAATGAACTCTCACCAAAAACCGTCGGTGGGTAAATTAAACTTTTTATCTGTATTTCAGTTTAATCGATGAACTATTATGACTCAATTGATTGATTGATGAACTTTTGGTTTGAAATATTTTATATATGAAAAATTTCGGGCAATATTTTGTTGACGAGGAAAAATAAAATGGAATATTTCATTTTGTATTATTAGTAAATATATCTTTATAAAATAATAATAGTATTGAATAATATAGATATCAGATGTTCTGTTATCTATTTATGTAGGTACACATAGGTAGATAGGTAGGTATATTGTGTTTGTATTGTAAGTTAAATGTAAATATTATAATAGTCACCAACAACAAGACAATACAAAGTAACAAATCATAAGGAAACATCAGACAAATGAACAGGTAGGTACCTCTACCTACCTACTTATTACATTCCGCATACCGGAACTATTATATTGACACAATGTTTGTTTATCCACAACAATATCAGCTATTCTAACTACTAAATATAAATATACCCATACATACCTATCTAGGTATAATACACATTTATGTACACGGCGTTAGAGATAATCCGGTTCGTAATCCGTATTAAATATATATTTTCAATCAAAGTGAACAATCAAAAACGCATGAAATGAAATTGTAAAATAATAATTGGACAGATTGTGAAACGCAAATAAGAGTTTTCATTTTATTAATATTAAAAAGAAATCGTAATATTTATTTAAAAAAACAGATGATAATAATTGGGATAAAGGCGGCTGTGTTTTTAATTTACCATGTTTGTGTTTCCAAACATTATTCCGGATAATCGAGAGTACACTCTACATACATACATATACATTATACATACATACATAATACGTTACGCATAACTATACATACATAAATATAGATAGATAGGTATATAAAATAAACACGGTGTCCTATATCCCCGAGCTTTGCATAGATAATGTTGTGATTTTGAGTATAGGACAATGTAGTAAAGTACCTACCTACTATAGACACCTTCCCAACACCCTCTATGCTCTCCTCTGTAGTGTGTAGGGTAACCACCACGGCCACCGCCCCCTAGTGGCTGACCACACCGTGTCTTTGTGGGAGGCTGGTGTGTATGATGTGGTTCATACTAACAGTACCTACCTATGTAAGTACTAAGCCTCCCTTATCTTTCTCTGTACCTATGTACCTACATACCAACTGATGTTGTGAGCTAATTGATATAATATGCCTCTTGATAAAACCCTAAGCTGGCTGGCTGGTACTCGTATTGAAACTCATCAGTTGAAGTTGTATATATCAACGAGCCCAACTTTTGATGAATATTTTGAATAACAATAATCATTTATAAATTCAAATCAAATAATTTCAGGTTTATGTGTCTCTCGCGATAAAAAAATACAGAGACTCATATAATACATATTATATTATGTGTATGTGTCATTTATTGTGTTGGTGTACAAGTAGTAGAATTCTATAATTGGCTAAAAAAAAGACATCAGTCGGCCCAATTACAGTTGCATACTGTAAATTGCAATGCCGGCTGATGAAATATACCTAGATGCCGTATTGAATAAATGAAAAAAATAAGTTTTTTCTTCTGCTGTAATTTTAGAACGACAGAGACGTCTTTCGGCATCATAGTTGACAATGACGTCTATCTCGTTTAAAAATCAATAGAAGAAAATGAAAACACTGTCTTATTTTTAATTTTTCTAAAATCAAATGTCTTTCTAGAAATCTAGAGCATCAATAATATATTATAATAAAATTTTATTGACTGAACAACTAATATAATATTTACACAGAATCCACATAATAAAAAAATAGATTTCTGTCAAATGGCGGGTTTATTGTCATGCAGAGCAACGTCTTCCAGCCAACCACAAATATCCAGTATGTGAATGTTTCATATACGCTATTATGGATTCCTATATTTTCGATGAAAGTACATAAAATTGTTATAAAAATTCAAAAATCTATTATAATAAATACTTGTATTATTGTAAGATAATTTTTGAACACAGACATTTCAGGCACAATGCTGGTATTTTGAACCCGCATTTTGAACCTAATCCTTTGATATCCTGTATATCTTGATAGGTGAATTTTTCTATGTGGCCTTTGGTGTTATCGGACCGGTTATGTGGAATCGCCTACCGGTGCTACTGAGAGATAGTCAGACAGTCACTAGCTTCAGAAGCAAATTAAAAACTGAACTCTTCACTAGCGCCTTGAGACGATCTAGGGACTGTTAAACGCCGTCAAAAATAAAATATATTTATCCAAAATCATCATCATCATCATCATCATCATCATTTGTAGGAATTACCTATATATCAAATAATAATAAGCACCCTATCAATATAATACACATAATATTGTAATGTTGTAGGCTTCTCTATATTGGTCTTATTTTTATTAACGCGGCGGCAGAATTGCCATCCACACTTCTCAGCATTATACAACCAGATTAGTCTCCATATGATCAGTCATGGTCACACAAAAACTTAACAATCTAATGCCAGGAAAAATTCACCTATCAAGATAATACAGGATATTAAAGGATTAGGCTCAAAACGCGGGTTCAAAATACCAGCATTGTGCCTGAAATATCTGTGTTCAAAAATTTGCTTACAATATTACAAGTGTTTATTATAATAGATTTTTGAATTTTTATATACAAATTAATCGGTAAATCTACATACATACATACATACCATCACGCCGCTTCCCTCGCGGGTAGGCAAAAAGGATCGAGCGCCACTTCCTTCTATCCTTTCATACATCTTTCGCTTCCGTCACTGTCATACAATTCCTCATGCATGCTCTCCTGTTCAATGTGCTCAACACGTGACCGTCCTGCAGGATTTGATATAAATGATCTTGCCATTTAATCCTCGGACGTCCACGTCTCCGAGCACCATTCCTCTCAGCCAAATATATCTTCTTAGTCATCCTGTCCTCATTCATTCTTTCCATTCCAAACCATCTTAACTTATTTACATTCATCCTTGTTATTACACCAACTTTCATTCCACATTCCTTTCGTATATCACTGTTACGCACACGATCTCTCAGACTTTTACCACACATCCTTCTCAACGATCTCATTTCCACTGCATTTATGCCACTTTCATCCTTCTTTAACCATGTCCACGTCTCACTTGCATACATAAGTGTTGGCACTAAGATAGCAGAGTGCACCAACCTTTTAGCTGTGGTAGATATGTTTCTATTTGCAATTATTTGTCGGATTGCACCATTTACCTTATTGCCAGCAACTTTTCTCCTTTCAATATCGCTTTCACACTTCCCATCTCTCGTGAACAAACTACCTAAGTACACACATTCATCAACTTGCTCTAGCATTTCGTTGTCAATCATTACCTGGCATACTGTTCTCTCACTTCCTCTTTCAAACACCATAATTTTTGTCTTTTTTGCATTCATTCTTAATCCATTAATCGCACAATTTTCATACACACACGTCATCAAATCTAATTTTAGTAAATTATTTTTTAAAGATTTCGGAGTTACCCCTGTAGCTGACAGCTGACATGACTTAAGGTATTATATAAACGGACCTAGAATGCCAAATATTTTTTAATTTTTTAAGCTGGGGTTTTGTTAATATTATTATTATTATCCTAGACTTGTGGCAAAGACACGCGTTATTATAATTAGCCTACATACATAATAATAATAAAGTACCTACATCTACATACATAATGTGGTTTGGGATCAAAAGTGGACAAATGCAAAAATAGATTTTTTACGTAGAAATATTTTGTGTGCAATTTCTTAAAAAGAACACTTTCCTAAACAGTCTAATCCTCTAAAATTTGTATGAAATTTAGGAAAGAAATTCGAAGTTTCTATTGAAAAGAAGAAAATTCAGTTAGATTTTGGGCTCCACTGACATTTTACTGCAAATATGTAGATATTTCCGATTTTGATCCCAAGCCACTCATCTGTTATAGGTAGGTAGGTAGGTACCAATAACAAAAGGGATTGGGGGAGGGAGAGGGGGTGGGGGGTGCTAGGAGTTTATTGCAAATGACGGAGACAAAACGTTTATTTTAATTTGGCTTTCATATTCCATTCATTATTCGCACAATAAACAATCTCGGTACATTGTAACACACCGTATAGTGAGTGCTACATACAATACATACATACTTATTATAATTATACACCTACCTAGTTACATCTGCCATCACATTATACAGCTGTTTATGTATGTATAGAGAGTAGGTTCTATATTATGCCTAATACTATTATAAGGTATCTGTCTGTGTGTGTATGTGTGTGTGTGTGTGTAGTTAGGTTGGCTGGTAATCCTTTCGTATGGCAGAGGCATTGTTTCATTTTGAAAGGCCTGAAATAATTATTTGCAACGCCCATTCTTATTATGAAAACCTACGGATATATTTACTTTATAAACTATACACCTACTAACCTACCTACCAACATTT
Organism: Athripsodes cinereus; assembly: GCA_947579605.1. Taxonomy (NCBI): domain Eukaryota; kingdom Metazoa; phylum Arthropoda; class Insecta; order Trichoptera; family Leptoceridae; genus Athripsodes; species Athripsodes cinereus. The sequence goes on from OX388319.1 coordinate 144,941, forward strand.
ATATATAGTATAGTATAATAGCATACAACTGAGGGATATTAATATTATGTAAGGTAACACTATTAGGTATTATACTAATATTGGTTTCACACAATTCACATGCTGTGTAAACTTTCAATATAATATTTGTGTGGAGATAGTCTTTGTAGAAAGTTTACAAACTTCGTTATATTAAGACAATGAGTTATTAGAATAATTTCATAAATTCAGAATATTAAAATTTGAACTAAGTATTTACTATGGTTGTGTTTTGTATGAGTACCAAGTACCTACTTACCAGAATTTATTTAAAAAGAAAAATCAATATTTTGAAGACAGAATAAGTTTAGAAAATATTTCTCTGAAAATAAAATGAGACATCTCTGAAATCATTATTAATTTTTTGAATATATTCCACGCTCTATAACATTCAACAACATTCAGGATTAATTTTTTTTTTTTTTTAAGGGTTGCACCCTCCCTCACCCATGAATGTTACAGGAATGGCAGTTCCTATGTCATCCATACTCTTCAAGCAAATTCTTTCTAAGGAAGGGCTCAAGGTTCGCCTGAAGGACTCCCCCTGACAAAACCCTTCCTGAAATTAAATACAACCGTTAATGTCCACCGACTCTCTATTTTACAATATGACTTAGAATTAGCTTACAGTTACGTATTATCTACGTACTAGTTGTTTGCTTAGACTAATACAAAGGATGAAGACTAGACACTTGGAAATTTTAAAATAAATACATTTTTCATAGCCTTCGGGTTTCTACAAACAAATAAATATTTCACGACGTAGTGGGTGTTCACTCGGTTTCTGAAATCATAAAAAAAAAGAAATTTTAAGTCAATGTACACGAAAAAAAATGTTAAAATATTATTGTCCAAGCATAGATTATACATATGTGCTTTAGTTTTGGACCGGCTGCCCTAAGCAGTTGTTCTAAAGCTCACCTCCTGTTATAGGAGAAAAGGACGTCACATTCAGGATTAATGTATATAATAATAATAATTGTCCACATATCTTCACTATTCAAGTGAGAAGTGTGTAGGTACTTATATTTATTATTAGTCCCATTAGCCGCATTACCCTGAATTTCTTCTTCTGAAATTAATTTTAAACAATTAATCAAATATTATCATTAATTTCACTTTCTAGGACGCTTAACTATGTAACAGTTTATTTATTTTTATTTATTAATTAAGGAATTTCATTTATGCTTATGATTTTACTTAGATGCTTGATTGATGTTACATACTCGTATATACCTATTCAGTCACTCAATTTCAATAATTGTATTGTTCTTATATTTTTATTATTACATACACAAATTAATAGCGATATTAACTTTATATTCTAACAATAAGGTATAAACTTACATTGCATAATATTCTTAAAAGGTAGACAAGTATATTTTTGTATTATATAAACTTATATGTGTTTACATAGTGGTTATCCATATTAGATATTACTCTCACATGCAAGCCTCGGGTAATTTCACATACATAGATAGGTAGGTGCGTATATTTATTCAGAATAAGAATACAGAGAACAATATTACTACTCAGCCTATTCCTAGAAATCTTAAATTCTACCCAAATAATAAAAAGGAAAACCTTTATCCGCGATAATATATATTATCTAGGTACTTAGGTACTTTAGTAGTGAGTGGCTATACAATATAATATGTAGGTAGGTAAGTATAGGTAGCATATGAGAGAGAGTAAATAGTTAGTGACTTTATTTATGTGTTGTGTACTATGTGTGTGTGTGTGTGTTTGTGTGTGTGTGTAGTACTATTAGTATGTAGGTAGGTACTGTGGAGTATTGTGCGAGCAGTCACGATTGCCTCAGCCTCTCTGTGTGGAATTCTTTAGAAGTGTTTTTTATGTTACCCTTTTAGTTGTTGTTGCGGGCTACGGATTAAGTATTAAGGTGAATGGTGTCTCTATACTCCACTCTACTACACTTACCTTCACTCCACTCCATATAGCATTACAATACAATACAATGTGTCGGTACACCACGGGTGGGTGGTGGTGGCACTCAATGCGTGGGACCAAAACTGTTTGTTGCCAAATAAATTTACCTTTATAGCTGCGGCTTTATATTATGTCCTTAAGATGCCACCCCACGTCGCCTCGCCTCACTGTCACACTCAATAGGGATGACGACTGTTCAACTCAAGTCTTTTGTAAACAATTTTCAAAATAAATATACACAAGTGTTTACAAAAGCAGTCATATTTTTTCTTCCAAAACATTCTTGAGAATAGAGGAAGGAAATAGCGTCATTTCTACTCTGAGACATTGTTTTTAAAGTATTTTTTAAACTTTAATATTTCAGCGATAGAAAAAATGGGCTAAGAAAAAAGATGTTACAAGTGTCAGAAATAATTCAATTTTCTCAAAACCTATCCTACAATCATTACATTTCTTAAGGCTATAGGTACCTATAACTAATAATTAATAAATTTCAACTGATCTTTTTGAAGTAGCCATTTACTCAAAAGGTATAATAATTATAGTGGATCAAAGATCTCGAAACATAACCACCCTGGAATATGGAGTAGGTATATAGATACCTGACATTGACCACATATGACGTAAGTGAAATAGATAGATAGTATTTTATAATATAATATGTAGCAGCTCTCCTCCTCCTGCCCCACTAGGGACTGGGTGTGCCTGCTTACTGCCTTTACTCCTAATGTCCTGTAGTTTGTCTTTCACATTCTTCATTCGCTCTCCCAGTGGCAGTGATGTGGAATCATTTATTACCGACACTATAAAATGCAATACGACCTCAACATAATACATATATTTACCACATTTCATATAAAACCTTCTCACATACAATATTTTGTATTTTTTTTCATTAGTACAAGTGTACGAGATTTATTCCAATGTGTTTTTGTACTCAGATAACCCTGGTATGACACATAAATAGGTACTTTGGTTAAATTATTTTATTTTATAAAAGATATTTAAATTTGATATGATTTTTTAGATTATTATGTAATAATTGTTATTTTTTGAGCTTTTTATTTGCTACCGCGGTTTCGGTGGAGCGTCCACCATTAACGAGCGTTAATCTAAAACTTTAGTTTAGTTTTAGTTTAGTTTAGTTTAGTTTTAGATTAACGCTCGTTAATGGTGGACGCTCCACCGAAACCGCGGTAGCAAATAAAAAGCTCAAAAAATAACAATTATTACATAATAATCTAAAAAATCATATCATGTCTAGAAATTGTTATATTGTGAATGCCGAAAACATAAGCAAAGTGATATTTAAATTACTTACTGTAATACTAACGTATACATTGTGGTGGCTTAAAACCGTATATGAAAATATGATAGTTGAAGTTTTTGTCTTGAAGAATAAAAAGTATTACCCATACATTTAAACTAATCTTGTGTGAGCCTCTTAAGCATCGAGACTCTGTATCGCACGCACACACCCCTAAAACAGTTCACATATTATTTGTGCTAATGTAAACACGTAGGTACCTAATATATTTATTCTAAACCTTCCGATTCAGTGTTCTGTAAAAAATAGTCTAAGGTATGTGAGTTCAACCCTAAATAAATAATTTCGGATAATACTTATTTGTCCATAAGTACCTCCCTACTAAAGAATGAACTAAATTTCAGACATTATTATCTTTATGATTCTCTAAATATTTTCTATCCATTCTTTTCAGTATTATACCACCATATAAGTTTCAAATCATTGAACAAAACATTTCAATATTCAACACTTAAATCTAATTCTTACATTAATCAATAAACTTGTTTTTTTTAAATAATTCTAAAGTCTGTACATTCACAGAGTGAAAATTCATACGGATGATATTTTATCTTTATTACAACACACAGTTGATTTTTCACCACAATTTATTTGAAACCTCGAGAACTTTAGTCAATACGAGTATATATACATTGACGAAAGTACTAGAAGTTTCAAATAAATTAAAGTGAAAAATTAACTATTTTTTGTAACACAATAAAATATCATGCTTTTTTTGAATTTGTTATATTTATTTGTTTATTTTATTATTTTTGCACATCATCATTATACCTATAACAGTGATAACAAATCATTACAAAATTGAAAATACTAGGACGATATGCAGTGGTGGGATTATCACTATGAAGGGATTAAATAAAGTTATGAAATGTAACTCATTTGTTCTTCATCTAAATTTAGTTATGTTATTAAGGGATTTCTTCCAGCTAACCATGATAAAGAGTGATTTATGAACTCCAATGATAGAGAAATTCTGAAATAGTTTTATATATTATTTCATAACCTATTTATATGTTTTAATTTATGTGTTGTTTATTGATGATTCAATTTTTGTTCACATATATTTGAAATCTGATGAATTTGACTATTATTATCTTGGACTATTCTAAATGGATATTTATTTTAATTTTTGTTTGATTTGTATATGACATTTTATCTTTTATTGTTTGTATTCATCAAATTTTGTCCAATCTCTGTATAAATTGATCTAATTGTTTTATTCTATTACTATTGTTGTTTTGTTCAAATTACTACTATTTTTGTTGCATCTTAATGTTTATTTTTATATATTTGTACCAATTCATTTTTTATCATTTTTTATTATTATTGTCTGTCAAATTGTTTTTTTTTTAATTTGTTATATGTTTAACGTGTAAAAGGCTCACGCCGTGTACAAGTGATAAATAAATAAATTTAATATCGGTTCACGCCAAATGTTGTTATAAAATTGCAATTCTCTGTATATATTGATATTGTTTTAGAGTAGGTATAGGTAACTATGCATAAACTATTATACCTATTACGTATATGAGCTTTTCGCTACCGCCGTGGCGTAGGTAGGTACTTTTATATCGTAAATGTAATAGTATTTTTGTGTGAAGTAATGTATATATATATATATATATATAAGTGTGATCATGATCGTCTTGTACTCAGGAAGGACTTCAGATTGTATTCAATATTTATTTTCGTTCTTGTTATTTTACTACCATGCCACGGCATATTGCACAAAAGGGGTAGCGAGAGAACCAACTGCATGTAATAAACATGCAAGTTGTCTTCTCCGTGCCAACAAAAAGTTAAGACATTTAGGACATGTGGCAAACCTCAGAGCTGAATCCGATATGTAAAACATCTTGAGTTTTTCAGGCTTTAACAGGACACTTGAAAACTTAAGGAAAAGAGAAGGTGACTTATTCTTTGCCGAGTGCTCCACAGCGTGAATGTTTTAAGGTTAATTAATAATAAATGTAGGTAGGTAGGTACCTACTTAGTAAAATAATAATAGGTACTCTTGACGTTTGACGCCTTTTGATATCGAAATACAAAATATAACATTAATAATATTAATACTAAATAACGTTGTGTATTAATTAAATAATCATATCACTGTGAAATATATTTTCGGTAATCACTTTTCTCAACTGATTACAAGTTCTGCCACTAACATGAACTTGAGAGAGATAATAATGAGATACACAACTAGATCCTCACAGTTCATATAATTATCACGTAAATATTTGAGTCCGTTGACTCGTATGTACCTGTGTATGTACATAAATTTCTTTGAAAAAGTTTTTTTTTTATATTTCAACCATTCCGAATGTCCTCACACAACCAATTTCATTGGACAAGCGACTATTAGGTAAATTTTTACATAATTTTTCGCAATAAGTGAATTACGCCCTCTATATACTAACCAGTTGAGAGTTCATGGTACCTTTTCATTATTCTTCTTCTTTCAGATTAACACCACTTCATTTTCAACGTATTGCGACCACACATTAAGGATTGCACCCTCCCTCACCCATGAATGTTACAGGAATGGCAGTTCCTATGTCATCCATACTCTTCAAGCAAATTCTATCTAAGGAAGGGCTCAAGGTTCGCCTGAAGGACTCCCCCTGACAAAACCCTTCCTGAAACTGTATTGCGACCAATGGATTTTCAGCATGCGTCTGTAGCACCACATCTCAAAGGCCACCAACCATCCGCTTTCACTCTTGCTGATGGTCCACGCCTCGCAATCATATAGCAAAATGCTCCATACAAAGGCTCTAGTAAGGTTCTTCCTAACGCATAAATCAATATTTGGGGATTCCAATATTTTAGATATTTAATTATAGTCAGTTCTTGCCTGATTAATCCTGCACACGATTTTCGATTTGGAGCGTCCATCCTGGTTTATTCTGCTGCATCTATCACACTTTTATGAAAATATTTTTGATATAATTTTCAATGCGATGATTTTCAAACGTCCTTCATTTTTAAAATAAATTTAGTTGTCCACATTGCAATTTATTTATAAGTTATACCGGGTTAAAAGTAAATTTTAAATAATACGTATTATAATAATGATAATAACAATATTAATTACTTTAATAACATGTATGCATGTAATGATAGGTAGGTACACGTACATACCTAATATAATGTTGTATCGCGACTCTTTTAGATGTATGAACAATCTTAATGAATATTGTTTGTAAAGTGTATAGTCTAATTCACATTACTCATAGAAATGCGTTATAAAAACATGTATTATACTTAAACATGACAAGTAACTCAACCAGTGGTTTTTGGTTTTTTCAATCAAAAGGATGAAACATAGGTATTTGAATTACGTACTTATATATACACGCTATATTATATACGTAAGGTTATAAGTTTCTACTTTCTCGAACAGTAGCTTTAAATTTTTATTTACCTAAGGCTAGATATTGAATGACGGGGTGACCAGTAAGTAGTTATAGTTAAGTCCATGATGAAATATCTAATATGTATATAATATATTATAATAATTATTATTATATGTATTACATATTATGTATATAATATATAATAATTATTATTATGACAATGTAAAGTCACTACTCATAGTCGCTTTTGCGTTGATTTAACTAAGACAGATAAAATACAAATAATGAAAGCGAAAACAGGAAAAATTGAAAACGATTAAAATGTGTACATCCAATAATCAGATCGTTGGTATATTATAAAGTGGTCAATAGTAATATTGAGATCTCTCCATTATGAATTGTTTCATTTCTGACTTTCCTTTGGTATGTTGGCCATTTCTATCACATTAATTAGGTGAATTTAATTATTCAACCGCTTATGGAGGAGGCATTCTATTTATTAGTTGAGGGAGGTGGTGTACAGTGTTGTACGTATAGTGAATATTATTATAAGTAAGTGATGTGTAGATGATATCTATAACTACATAGTAATATGTAATAGATATGTAGGTACGTAGTGTTGGGTAATTATACATGAAAGTGGTAGTCAAGTTGTTACTTCCTTTGAAGTCTTCTCTTAACAAGTAAGGGTGCCAACATACCAACCTGCTTGCCTGCCTGCCTACTTGCCTGCCCGTCCTCCTTCCCCCACCTTCTCATTCCAACCTCCACAGAGAAATACTTGAAGACGCAAACGTCACAACAGCTGCCATTAGCTGGAGGTGGCCTTGAAATGAAGGGGAGGGCAAAGGAAGACTTAATCACTTTCCTTTTCAAACTTTTCTCCCGTCTGAGAGGAGAGAATCCATACAAAGCCACCGTATAATATTCTCAGTATTGGCATATTTTGTTTGATGACGTCTGTACTTGTAATGTAGTAGCACTGTAGTCGTGTTTCAGTTTTGTAATTTTGTCAGCATATTATTATTATTAAACTACATAGTAGGTACTGGTACCCGGTTCTTACATTAAGTACCTACTGCTTGCTCTGTTATTATCTACATATTATAAGGAGTCTCCGAGACTAAAAACCACATTCATACAAACACTTTTGCTTTTTGTTTATCCAATTCACGGAGGTGATAATTATATATATATATATTATATGAACGTAACCAAACAGTGAATAAATGCTATACCATTTTAAACATAATACGAGTAAATTGTGTATTAATACGAAGATTTTATTTTAAACGGATTTTTAAATTAATTTTATATTGAACTTATGAATATTTCTGTATATAAACATTATCATACCATTCATTATACATACATCTGCATTTCCTTTTTTCATTATACGGTGACCATTGTATCTATGTTATCTCTTATTAGGTGTACATATCGCTATTTTCAAAATATTTACTTATCTAACCACTCCAATGTGAGTCAATATAATTTATATTACAAGTAATTTGGTGCGTGTATTCGAATTCTAAATAAACAATTGTGTTTCAATAAAAATCTCTCACTTGACTGAATTAAGGAATAGTATCAGAGCATCAGAGCTGACAGGTGATGTTGTATATAGTTTTATGAAACATTCTATCTGCAAGGAGCAGGTATGTAGATACTCGTAGATCTCTCTCCGTCTATCTGAGTGCTGATAATATTCGTAATAATATCACAATGCCAATCTCCTTCCCATATTCTCCGCCACAATGTCACTCAGCGATTGTCGTTCATCTGATGTAAAACATAAGACCACGTGACACAAAGTGAGAATAGGGTGTCCTCCCACCCACCTTCCCGTACATCTACCTAACCACCACACCCTCCCCTACCTGCCACTATACCTACCCCACTAACTATTAGGTAATAATTATGTGATGTTAGTGTTGGGGCAGGTGGGCCAGGGTCGGGGCTAGGGCATGGGCGCCTACTTAATATGATTACACGACATGATTGAAAGTCAAACGACCCAAGTCGGAAACATGAAGAGAAATTTACGGTCGTAAATGGACCCACACAATGATATCATTAAATGTGTTCCATATAAATCATCATGATGGACGAGCCGAGAGAGTGTGGAAATAATTACCTCTACTCTTATTATTAATATTACTATGACTAGCTATATCAATCTTAAATATAGATAATAATTGTTTTGGTTCGGTGAAGGTTTGCCACGCATCCTTAATGTCTCATTTTTTTATTGGCTTAGAGAGGAAAGCTTGCATATTTATTACATGCAGCTAGTCTTCTAGCTACCCCACTTATGGGATATGCTGTAAAGGTATAGTAATACTAGAACGATAGGGTGCTTAATGTCTGGAGGCAATCTCTTCTAGCAAACCTGTAGATATATAGGTACATAAGTGTGACGTTGTTTTACAACACATCGATCACATCGATCCATTGTTTTTATGTTTTATTTGTATGAAATGGAATTTTGAGTTAAGGATATTTACTTTTAAAACGTGATAGAGTTTCAATCCCAAATATCTGTGGAAATACATCTCAAAAAATGAAGTATATATTTACAAAAAAATATATCGGTTATTATTTTGTAAAACTCTTGAAAAAACAGTTTTTAGTTTTACTGACATTATTAAAGCCACCCAATTTTCAACATTCATACAATGATTAGAAATTTCAAGACATTTAATGTTGAAACCCTGGTCACTTTATTACATAAAGTGCTAGTAAAACTATGTAACTTTTTTTATTAATTGTTGAAGGGTGTTTGTGTTTAGTACCCTTGAGAATGCCCATTGAAGTGGGCGAAAACGTTAGTTTAAATAAATATAGTGAAAATATAACAGTGTTTTAATTATTTATAAATTATCTTTGTTTATTAATATATTTATTAATAATCTTTTAATTGTAGCAAAAATAAGTATTGTTCGATTTCACTCAAAGGAGTTCTTGATTTATTCGAACATTCATTAACTCTTAAAGTTCTTTCTGAGAACATAATTAGAATATGATTCTAGTTTTACTAAGAATGATGATTTTGTGTTAATATAGTGTAAACTTTCAGAGATTTTCCTAAGCCTCGTAAGAATTTATCTTTGAATGGATTTCATTTATGAGTAAGATCTTCCTGAAATTATTTAGAAGACGGAAACTTATACTTTCTCTTTATTGTAAACTATTCATTCATTCACAGATAAGGTCATCAAATGCACGTAATATATATACAAAGTGTCCTCCCCGTGCCAATAAAAATAAGACTTTCAGGATAGGTAGCATACATCATCGGTGAACTGAAGATGTTAATGTCTTAAACAAGAAGTTTTATGAATTCCTCATTTTCATAGGACACCCGAAAACAGAGAAGAGTTGATGACCTATTCGTTACCGGAGACTCCACGGGGCTTAGCAAATCATTAATTACCTACATTTATTATCCAATGTTACGAATAGGAAGTGTAGACATGTGAAATAAAAAAAGTAGTTCGATTCACAAGTTCGTGTCTCGTATTAGATTCTCTGAAACTTTTTATAACAGTATCACCGACTTAGTAATACTCGTACTAATGTCTCATCTAGAATTACAGGGAGTACCAGTGGCGGAACTAGACTTTATATATTGATCACGCTTTCTTAAAGAATATTTGAACCTTATTCTCAGATTTTACAATATAAAATATTTAACGATCTCATAATATTTTTATTAAATCCATCAAATTTCGATTCAGCGCGTATAGAAATTCAATAATTTTCCATTTTTTTTTTTTATTTTTATAAAAGTCTCTTAAAGCCTTTGTTTTGTAGAGCCTCCGGTAAAATTAGGTATTCTACCCCTTTCTGTTATTCTTTATTTATTCTTTATTCTTTTCCATCATCCGTAGGCCACTATTTGGGCACTTGGAATCGTCAGTTTTTACAATGTTTTTTCTTTTTAACAAATTGAAAAAATCACTTTCAGTAACATCATACATATAGGAAACGACAAAAAAAATACAAAAAAGAATTATGTAGTATATCAAAGTTATTTCAAGTGTAAAGGGCTCAAAAATAACTTCACGTCAGTATATTCAAATCAATATAAACAAATGAGTCAAATTGAATATAAATCGTCAATTAGTTAGTTTTTGAATGGCTTGTAAAAGACAGGTGTTCGTAAAACTTGGCATATGAGACATGTAACATCTACAATTCAACGATGAGGAATACCTCACATCCTGAGAATGTCTTTATTGGCACGAAAAAGAGAGTTTGCAAGTTTATCTGCTGGTTACACCACTTGTGGGAGGTGCTGTGATGGTTAAGACATAATATAGACATATTAAAACCAGCTTAAAGATACAACCCTGCATTGGTATTATATTTATTCATTTTTTTTATTTTACATTGATTACAAACAGTTTCATAGAATTTATACACTCAAATCAAATACAATCAATATACAGAGGTTTATTTCAAAGGCACGATCTCTTCCTATTAACTCTAATGTATGGAAAGCTCACCTTTATAGCCATGCGACGCTTTTATGCATGCATAATAAACACGCCACTGAGGTGTAGGTATTTTGTGAGTTGGATTTATCATCTATCAACTTTTTTTTATGATTCTCAACATAATTACACTCTTCTTGTTCCTTACAACGATTGAGTATTAAAGTAAGTTACATTTATATGTATATATGTATGTATGTATTTACACAGTTATGTATAGACACGAGCCGGTGACATCTCGTCATGTTGATATAATACAGTAGTGTATATGGTATATATAGTGGGTGCTCATTCACCTTCCTGGTAACGGTGGGTGGGTGGTAACCACATGAGGAAATGTAATTAATTTAATGTGATACGGCTTACACTAGTCCTGCTGTATTCTAGGCACATATGTATGTATGTAAGTACATATTATGCGTGTGTTTACGTTTAGGTATTATACATAACATATTATAGATATGTAATTATCGTAATCAAGTGTATTATTTATGTTCTACTAATTTAAACTATATTACATGAAACTGTATATCAAAATTATCCCTCAAAGCAAAACCTACATTTCATATGTTCACGGTCTACTTAATATTCTGTATTCAAATCACACACCCACCACGAGTATAGGAACATAGTGTGTAACTATTTTGATTGACTTCTATTCTACTATAGATTCATTTTCAACTAATGGAATAACCAGCATATTATCACACAATACTTATTTAATTACCTTCTCCACAGACGACTAAAGCCCGAGAATGCAACAAGCATTGCTGCTGACAGAAAGAGCTGCAGGGTTACTCTCGACAAAACTAAACACGATCTTAATCTAGTCATGATCTTGATCATACGACACACGAAGGGACTATTGTCAAAAATACCGCGCTACCGCTAACGCGCGATGTGTTTGCGTGTATTTTTGGCCAATAGTCACTTCGTGCGTCGTATGATCAAGATCATGACTAGATTAAGATCGTGTTTAGTTTTGTCAAGAGTAGCCCTGCTGGTCAGAATTGGTTCAAAACCCACGGTGGGCACCCACTGCCGCATATAGGCTCCGTCCACGTGCACGACCTTATGCAACAAGGACTCCATAAGAAGAAGAAGAGACTTATTTAATTAGTGGGAATCCTCATTTGCTAAATTGAAATAAGGGTTTTTTTTCTACTAAAGATTATTTATCACGAGAGAGACGTGTTTCGACTTATCAGGTCATTATCATTCCGACACAACTAGTAAATAAATCCTCAGGCTCATTTTTTTAAATAAAAATTGTAAATTGGCATGTGGGTACTATTACTCACATGAAATATAATATTTGAAGCCTTCGGAAAGTAATGGATCTACCACGCTTTTTTATTTGTTTTTGAGTGTCCTGTAAGAGACAGGTATTTATAAAACATCACTTTAAGACTTTTGATGTCTTCCATTCATCGAAGAGGTTTACCACCCATTCTGATTGTCTTAACCTTTATTATCACGGAGAGAATAACTTGCATGTTTGTTGCGTGCAGTTGGTCTGCTGGCCACCCCACTCCTGGAAAAGACTGGCGAATGTAGATAAATATAATAATACCATTAATTTTTACCAAATTCTATATATCAGTATATGTTTTTCCTGTTGATTGATTAAAATAAACAAATACTCGTAAAATCGGCTGCGTCGATATATCCTCTTTTACAAGTGTTTAATTTAATTCAAAGTTATATTTTCAAAATACCTAATTTCATTATACATATTTCATATAAAAATCACTACGTATGTAGATGTATATTTCTTTGCTTCTCATTAATTAGAAGTGTTCGTAGGTACATGTATCTGTAACATTAATGTGTATAATATTTTCATCCTATTTCATTTAATATAATATGTGATCAACTAAACTACATTATAGCAGAGAGCTAACATAACATGAACTAGTAGTAGTAGTAATAGTGGAACATTGAGATAGTAGGTATTAACGTAATAGGTAGGTATATATATTGTAGATACATATTATTATGTATGTTTGTAATAATATTATATAGGTAGGTGAGATAAGATATAAAGGCACCTTTCTATAACTCAGGTAGGTTACCAACATATGTATGTACAAATATATTTGATATTACTTTGTTGCTTTTCAATTTCACTAACCCCTCCACCCACACCGTACACAGCTAACCCTTCCTCTTATCATTGTTATTGTAATTAACCCCCCTGCCCCCCCCCACTCCTCCTCCCCTAATACCACACTAATACATCTCCGATTATAATAACAAGCTTATTACTCATCATGTTTTTAATATATATTTACTTATTATCTTCTTTGTATTACCTACCTACGTAGTTCTTAGTATTAAATAATATATTATATTGTAATATAATTTTATATTTAATTTGTTGTTGAAAACCTGAAAGATACCTTTACCTTTGTAGGAAAATCCAATAATTTTCATTTATTTATTTCTACAAAATTACACAAAATCAATAGAACCATACGAGACGAATGAGAGAAATATTGAAATGGAAATATTTGAAAAAGAAAGATTTGATTAAAGCTTATTTTAATTATACTAAACTTGATTGCAATGTTATTTCTAACTATTAATTTTCATGGTTTTTGTCTTGTTTTTTGTTTTTAATTATTCACATAGAAAAAAATGAATATTATGTTATTGTTTGCTAGCAACGTGTTTGTCAAACACTTTGGAAATATGCGGGACCTTGATTGGTTTATTTATTGATGAGATTTGTAATGTGGATATTTAATAAGTTAATCTGTTTGTGTCCTTTAAGAAAATAAATAATATTAATGATTAAATTAATTCCAAATGTTTTAGAGTAATTATTACTTTATTCGGCTAATTAAACATATATTTGCGTACTATTAAAAAATGGGTAGCATGTTGTATGTGCTCCCGAGAGGAGCATTGAGGGCGATGATGATGATGATGATGTTGCATGTACTCTGTTGTATAATGTGGTCAATGAGATATTGAATTATGGCACATAGAACAACCCTCGCAATGAGAACAAGACTATTCCGTCCTGTAGAGGTACACACAGTTAGTTTTATGTTATCAATAGTTATTACACCGTATTAACCACACTTTATCTCCAGACGATCAGCTACACAGCCTTGGCTTACAATATATTCATGTCGAACTGATACAATACGAGTATAACATAAAGCTGCATACACTTTAACACTGTAATAACTAAATGTATGTATGCCTGATATTTTAATTTTTAAACTGGTTTTTTATTAAAAATAAAATTATCATCACCGTTTTGTAAAAAGATTTCAAATCAAATTTAGTATAGGTACCTTCTTTCAATTGACATTCAAAAGTGATATTTACATATATTAAAATAAAGCAAATTTTAAAACGTCTTTACACTGATCAGCATAAGTACTTTGAGAGAAATAGATTACCTATAGAATGCTCTTACATTATCCGAAATATTTTTGTTTTAATTGTTCTAAATTTGAAATACAGAAAAATAGGAAACAGAAACTTACGAAATTTCGAAAACACAGAACTTTAAAATACAGAAACTTACGTTCAAAGATAAAAATATTATTTTCAATAAGGGGCTATTACTTTTCTTGTTATTTAGACAATATTAATGAGACTTTAGAAAATAATCAAACTATAATACATACAATCTAACTCAAATATTTATACGAGAATAAAATCCATCGTAACATGATAAGGTGGTGAGGTGAGGTGCATGTGCATGTGCAGTACTGTACAGTACATAGTATACAAGTACATTGCTGTTATATGGAGGTGATTTCTAGGAATAGAAGCCGCTGCAGATTGCAGGAACAGGAATAATTCATGTTCCATCATGTTCATGTTATGGCTGTATCTTATATACCAGGTATATCAAATTAACTTTGAGTATTAGGTAAGAAAGTAACACCCGAATTCATAGTCGTAACTTGAGTATTCCTTGATACTTGAGTGCTAGCCAAGTAGCGGTTTTCATTTCATAGTCCTATAAAACTAACCCAAGTAGTACTCAAGTACCTGTGAATCCCAAGTCGTCGTCGGACACGACTTGAGCGTTACTTAGAAATGTCAAACGCCGTTGATGTATTTTATTTTGCCTTTTTCTAGTAATTTACCTTTAATAAGGTATATAGTATGCAAAGATCCTATTTATAAATAAAATTATTTGCTAAATAAGTAATACTTACATTATTTATAAATTTTTATACATAACATGATCGTCATGTCAGATAACAATGCAGATATTACATTTTGTCCAGATATTCGACACTATTTTTTTCATA
This sequence comes from Athripsodes cinereus, assembly GCA_947579605.1. Lineage (NCBI taxonomy): Eukaryota > Metazoa > Arthropoda > Insecta > Trichoptera > Leptoceridae > Athripsodes > Athripsodes cinereus. The sequence goes on from OX388319.1 coordinate 160,377, forward strand.
TTTAATGATTAATTTGCTAAATACATTGATCTAACATGTTAACATATTAGATCAATGGCTAAATATGAATAAATCCGTAATTTATTTTAAACAAATTTCTTATATTATAATCTGAAACGCAAAACAAAACAAGACAACGGGACCGACGACAGGGAAGCATAGAACAATAAACTTAAGTACGTGGAACGACGACGGTTTGTCGTTTGCGATTTTTGAGGTTATGTTAAATGGCAGACGTAGTGATGTGTACTTCGTTTTCTAAAATATAACAATAGTGCGAGGTTGTACATTTTACTATCATTTTATGTTTAAATTTACTATAAAATGTTACAAAACAATATTTAAATAGTACTAATCGAAGAATTACACAATAATAAAGAGTTAAACCGTGTTTTTTATGCTTTAAAACATAATTAAAAATACATTTTGTTTAGTGGCAATACTTTTCGCCACAATAATTATTTTCCCCACGACTCAAGCGTTAACTTAGCGAAGTAAAGGAGCAGTGTTTGTCTATAGAATGCATCCACATCTTGAGTATTGCTTTTTACTTGAGTGCTCCTCGGCCAAGTATTACTCAAGTAAACGACTATGAATTCGGGTGTAAGTGTACCTACGTTTAATTCTCATCAAGTACTTGAAAAAGAATTCAATAAGAGTTATGTTTTAGTTTATCCAACATAACAATTTTCCTGCTAAAATGTCAGATACTCACGTAGGTTTATATAAATTTTAACGATCGTCTGCCTTTTACTGAACACTCGTATTCAAGAAGCGATCATGAACCAGGTAATTTCCTTTAGATATATGTAAAAATTTGTCACAATTGTGTTTGCACGCAGTATGGAGATGTCCCGATCAGGTATTGTTAAGTTCTATATGTGTAGCATATTCGTATAACCATATCCAGTTGAGATAGTTCTTACCTTATTTGTCTTGTTGATATTTTGTTATGAATATAATTTACATAGAATATTCCAGTAACTTTTATTCTTCACAATTCTTTGCACTGTACATATGGTTGGTAGGTATACGAGTATTAACATTTTTCTTTGAATCACTGTGTAGGTAGTAGACATATAGAGACTATGGAAACCATAGTTGGTTGTTACTAATAAACAAATACTTTTAGATATAGAAACCTACCTATAATATTTCAATTATTTTATGCTTATCTGTAAAAAAAATGGGTTTTCGTATTTTTGTCTTGAGAATATATGTACATATACCAACAATATTGCTGCAAAACTGGCTTTGAAAATCTTGCAATGACCTAGCTACCTGTAACTACCATTACACGGTGACAGGAAAATTATTCGAATCACAATTATTCGAATGGACAATTCTTCGAAAAAACATTTGTACGACCTAACTTTTTTTCGAATGACAATTATTCGAATGGCAGTTATTCGAATCCACAATTATCAGAAAACACAATTGTTCGAATTTTTATACGTTTTATTGATAGCAGCAATTATCCGAAACACAATTCTTCGAATTTTTATTATCAAGACAGATAATATTGCTCCTATTTTCGGCGAAAAGTGACGTACTTAGCGAAGTTATATTATATAATTCGACTCAGTTTGCAATCGATTTATCTAAATAGTGTCAAACGTTTGGAAAAATAATTTTAATATATTTATAATTAGGTATGAACGCAATTGCCTCATTTTCATAAGAAACTAAAATAACGTTAAAGTTGGATGAGGTATGGCTGGAGTTTTATATAAAACGTAATATACCTAATTGCGTCAATATGACCTGCTTCTGAAGATCAAAATAAAATGAATTTAGATTAATATAAAATAATTCGAATAATAGGATTTTCTAACAAAATGTTAGTCGAACAATTCACTTTCCATTAATTGTAATTAGAATAATTGATAGTCGAACAAATGTTATTCGAAGATTTGTTAATTCGAATAATTATTTTTTCGAATAATTGTATTTCGAAGAATTTTCATGTAATCCCACTACACCATCTGCCACAAAAGTGGTAGTCATAATTTTAGTAACATTTGATAAAAATGCTGGACGTCATCTCTCATCATCAGAGCATGGGAAGCTACAATCGCTGAATGAAGATGGGAAATTTCTGCCTGCTTTTTTGTAGAACAACGAAAAGTTACATAAATGAGTGGTATACCTAGATCTTTTCTTTCCAATGACATATTGTAACCAACAATAGAAAAACGATATGATTTCTAATGCTTATATAATTTTTTTATGGTTTGCTACAATATTTGGTTAGTTGGAAGATATCGCTTCTGCGATAAATTCGCCCATTGTACAATATAATTTATTTGTATCACATTATTATATAGCTTTGTAAATATGTATTGTGCAATAAAGTTAATTCTTGAACACCGTTCCTTTTACAAAGAGATCAGAGTGTAAGTATAATAATATAATTACAAGAGGTGTCTCAGTTAGAGAAGAATTTCTCTTAATCGCGTTAAGTGGTACTAAGTCTTATTAAATGTTCTTCTGAAGTTTAGCAAAATAAATTTTAAACACACACCATCACACACTTTTTATCGTTATGTTTTTTCTCTTAACATTTTTTTACAGACGTATCTACCTCAAATAAATAATAATAATAAACTTTATTGTACAAAATATTTAAACAAAAAGAATGAGATAACAACATGGTATATACAAATATTTTGCACAATTTTTTTATTATTACTGACAATAAGACGATTCTTACAAGGATCATTACAGCTCAAGGCCAATGCGATCAATGGGCGAGTTTATCGCAGGGACGCGATATCTTCCAACTAACCCAATAAAGTAAAACAAGATAAATTGAAAACAATGATAAAAATTAAAATAATAATAATAAGTCTTTAAAATGATACATAGAAACCAAATTATTAACCATAAATATGTTATACATACCTACTCTTAAAAAATTACTAAAAAGAATTAAAAATAAATAACTAAATAAATAATTAATATATAAATACAAATAGATACTAAAATAAATACTGTAAATACAATATATGTATACAAATAAATAGATACTAAGATACATAGGTACCGTAAATACAGCAATACATATAAGAAAAATAAATAAACAAATAAAAAAAATATATAAATACCTACCTACAATGTAAATTAACATTTCTGGAGTAGGTGTAGGTATGTTTTATTGAAGAATGTATTAAATATATGAATAATTACTTTTAAGTAATGCTTCTTTCAAAGAAATGAAATCTTCAAACGACAGATCCCTTTAAAATTAAAAAGTATTTACTCGATAGAGTTCTATTGATGTCAGAGGAAGGGAGGAGAGAGGCAGCCATCTACATACTATAGCATAGTATAGACTGGAGTACATAAGTAATACTGTATATACCTAATACATATGTACCTAATACATATGTACCTAATACATATATACTATGAGAGTATTCGGAGACATTTTGATTAAAATATTCCGTGAGGCGATAATTCTACAAAAAAATGTCTTCATTAAATGAGACGCAAATCAAAAGCGTATCTATTATAATTTTATATCAAAATAAAAAGTACTTATATCTATCTTTATGAATTAATAATGTCAAATTGTAAGAACTAACAAACCCATTAACTGATATTGTTAGACTAATATTTTCGTAGATCACACATTCTAGGTATATGTTAATTACCTGCAGTGATTTCACTTACCAAGATACGTACTTATTACTCAGCTTGTGGCAGTTGTCTTGATAAGTTATATTATATAAGAAGATAGATGGACTTTTGGTTACATATTGTGTAAGTGGAAGAAATCATAACTTTCGTTAATGTTTTAATAGTTTTGGAACATGTTAAATGTATTTGGGTTATTAGTAGGCACCTACCTATCTAGTGATTTGTTTGTATACTTACTGTAATGTTTTCATTTGTACACCGTGTGGCGAAAAGGTTGCACAGTTGTCATTGCAACGTAACTGTAATCAAAATAATTAGTAAGTAAATAAATAATCAGAATTGGAAAAAGCGATACTAACGAGTCCCGTTACTGTAAATATTAGGCAGGCGAGTTTCCATACAGATATATGCTCCTACTGGAAAGAATTTCTTCGTGTATTTTCCTTGTATGGTATGAGTATCAGAGCCGCTCCTCGGGGCGTTAAAATTCGATGATAAATTATGAAATATAATGTAGTGAGTCACGTAATGCTCACATAGAAAGCCAGTAGGTGAATAGTCATACACACACACACACCCACACATTTATACTGTTGACTACATGTAGGGGAAGTGTGAGTGAGAGTGAGAGAGAGAGAGAGGAAGGAGGGGGTAATATTTTATTAAAAAATCTCATAAAGAATCTCCTCTACAAGGGAATTATTCGCTACACATTGTGATGTGAGGGATCTACACTACCTACCAACCAAGGCACAAGCACCTTGCAACGTATATTGTACAGGGTGTCACATAACTCTACTACTGCAGTATTACCTAAATATAAAAAAGATCAGTTAGGCAGATGTTGATAAGTCTCGTATATACCAAAGGAGTGGTTACAGGACTGAAGAATAATCTAAAATTATGCGAGTATTCGGTATTATGTATGGAAAAGTTAGCATGAAATGTCAACTACATATTCTTAAATCACATTTAAATGAATCATTTGAATTTTTCTCTTATATAAAATAAAAAAATTAACCTCAAAATAATGAGTACATCTCAAAAAGCAAAATAACATTAAAAAATAATATTGATTACAACAAACTTATCTCAGTTAACCGCTGGAAAACAAAATTGAACTACTAAATATATGTTTCTATTGAGTGAATAAGATCTCCCTTGAAGAAATGAAATTATTAATTTCCCACGTGTTTATCCCACTGTTTCATTGTGTGAGTATATTACATGATAATATCATTGCGTGGAGGAGATTTAATTTATTATATTAAATCTCCTCCACGCAATGATTGTTGTTTCCGTACGTCAGAAATTGGCATGAAAACAATAATTTTTTTTTTTTTATTTTATTGTGACAAGTTAATTATAGCCACAAATAACATTAATTTAAGTTAAAATTTGTCAAAAAAAATTGGTCAAGATATTAATTTTGAAAAATCATAATTAGAAGTCAGCAGTTTAAAATAATTGAAAATATCAAATTAACCTCTTGGTCTAATGGTTGAAAAGTAGAATGGAATAATGTAAATACATCAAAATAATACACTTTTCATATAATAAATTATATTCTACTATTATCGTGTTCAACGCTTGGAAAAATCATAATTTTCACCCTGTATGACTGAGACTTCGAACCTTTTCATATTCATATTAGATACTGGCTGGATATCCCCGCCTCACCTACAAATTACTTTCTCCGCTGGATATAAGTAGGAGACTCCTCCGAGATTGGCTCTGGTTCCCCTGCGCTGGCTGTGTAGGCACTGTATGTATCAGGTAAGTACTGTCATTTGAAGTATTATGAGAAGATCCCGGTGAAGAATCCGTGAGAGTTCCTGCTTCCGGAAGCTACTCCATATACATATTTCCTATCTCCTCATCTCTTTATACAATATCCTTACATACTTAGTACATGTTATATGCATACAGTGTGATGTGAACACTACGCACATAATAATAATATGATTACATCGCCTACTAAAGCAGATGTCTTCTTACAAAATACGCACGTTACGGGATTCCTCCCTCTTCTCTCTTTAGAGTGACAAATAACCAGGTAGAATATTCCTTTACATTATATTAAGTACATTCATGTTCACATATGTAACTTACTTTCACTTTCTACGTGCAGTGCTGCAGACAAGACAATGATTACTGAGATATTATAATGCAAAGTTTTCTCACGTAAACTGAGAAATATAAATGTATCTACTGATCTCCTATCACATAACCTACATATACAATTATACAATACTAATTATTACTAAAGCAATTATATTTCTGAGTCTCTCACCCTCTGAATTCTCATCAATTTAATAATGCAATGTACCTACTTACAAATACCTACATATATATACCTAGATTCCTTTGCAGGTAATTAGTGTTATTAATTTTTTTATAGTATGAATAAAATATTACCACCTTGTTCACAGCGTCTTATTCAATTATTACAGTGGTAGCATATTTCTAGAATATTGCAAAGCGTTTTTGCATTAAGATCCCAATTATTCGGATCTCCCCTCTTGAGGAGAATGTGTCAGTGATGAATGTATTGAGAATAATAATATAAACCATTAAACATTTAGCTTAAGAGATTACACGTGATAGCGTTATTAAAAGTTCAAAAGTTAAAAAAGAAAACACTCAAATAAGTCATAATATAAAATAAACATTACTTTAAATGTAAAAAAAAACTTAACTCCGCTTTATTGTGTATCATTGTATGAATTTATTATTGTAATAGCCTCGCTGTAGTTGTTCGTGGAAGGGTTAGGGGTTATAGAGGGGGGAGGGAGATCTGATCTTAAAATAACCTCCCCTTATTTCGCCCACTTGCAGATCGAAGTGGAGTAATCCAATATTTATTATACAACATGGAAAATCTTATGTTACACTGTTCACAGTACACAGTACAAAGCTAGAACACATACAGGCATATATATTATATGAGCCATGTATTATAATAATATATATACTCATATACCTACCTACAGGCTGACAGGTATACACATATAGTTTGCAAAACAGTGCCGAAACAAGGGTAGAAACAATAGTCTCTTGCACTAGAGCAATGTATGTAGATATATTGCAAATTATAACAAATTATGTAACTGCTGCTAACTAACTATATCGTTGACTAAGCATATGCATACCTACCTACATATATGTTTCCCTCTCCCTACACGTGTTGGTATGTACATAGTCACAATATTGTTGACTTAGCAGGTTTGAGTAGATCGGTAGTACCTTCTCCTGAATAAACGAAAACTGAAATCATATTACAGTATATAGGAGATCGACACCTGATGCAGACTTTCTGTTTATCTTAGGACTTATGTAATAGTTTCATATCTCCAAATATCATAACGTTATATTGTATTTCATATACATAGACACACAAGCATATTTATACAATGGGACACATAGAAAGTAAACACGCTTATAAGATTCTTCACTCATAATATGAGATTATGTGTGTATATGTGTTGTGCGTGTGTGTTGTATTAACCTCATTCCCTTTCCTGTGAAGAATAACAATATGAAAAGGCAAGCATGTTTTTGAAATGTTGGATTTGGGTAACACTATGTATGTATGTAGCTATAAGCTATAATATAATATGAATGTAGTCACTTGTTGTAACATACTCTTGTTAAGTTGACACCAGAGAGTTGAATTGGTAGGAAAAGGTAGTGAACGCTGGAAGTGTGATACTTATTAACAATATTATTTCTAACAGGAAATTCAAGTAGAAGTTTTTCCGAGTTACACCTGACGAAGGATGTTTTATTAAAGTTTTAATATCAATGTAGTGGTCCCAAGGACCTCACATTTCTCCACAATAGAAGTTTATCCCTCCCTGCTACTCTGTCCACCATCCCCATGAACTTGTGTAGGAACTAGCAGCGTAAAGTCAACCAGCTTATCAAACCAACCAATCGCTTACAGTGAAATCACAAAATTTGGATAGAATTTAAGGAAACTAACCACTAGGGACACACACACACACACACAATAACATCACAACTTGTGGTGTATATGTATATTATACACCATCTACTAAGCATCATACATAACGTTATACTATTATTGAATTTTTACTTACTTATTATTCACATTCAATATTCTTACAAGGGTACTTTTGAAAACTTTAACATTTCACAAAGAAAATATTTTCTCTCGATTTAAATTCCTCTCTCCATACCTAATACTACATTTGCTAAACTTCCAATATAAGTTTTGGGTTCGTATGAAATACGCTCTCAATTCTTTGACTGCTGAGATTTAAATGGAATTAAAAATAAAAATATTTAAAGCAAGTACATAATACTAGTGCCAATGTTGAGATAAAGTAGATTCATATTAAATTTAGGTATTTATATATATATATTTATGTAAACACATCTTCATAACTATCTCAATATCGGGTGCCTTAACTTGGAACAAAATAAATATTCAAATATATAAGAATATATATTAAATATATTATATTTTTTTGTATGATTTATTTAAGGAAAGATGGAACAGTGGGTACATACTGTTATCTCACTGCAAGGCGAATAAACAGACTAAACAACGTGCTGGGAATAATAATATTCGTTTTGAAAAAATCATCTAGGTACCTACTTATCCCGACAAACTTCTTAATAATAAGACTCACGAGAGATATAAAAAATGTATCACTTGTAAAATGAAAATATAAAATAATGTAAATAATCACCGCCTCAAGATACCTACCTGTATATATATACATACAAATAATATTATCATACAAGAGAGGCGCTCTATTCCCTGGTGCCTGTTGCGATGGCAGATCTATAATAAGCCGATTGCTTCCTGCAAATGGAGGTAAATGGTTTCCAAGGAGTTTTGCTCGCCATGGTAACACTAGGCACAGTCAGGCAGGCATTCAGCATCAGGTGGGTACAGCTACATATATATATATATATACCTACCCGCTAGATACTGATTGACAACACCACGAAAGGAATAGGAAGGGGTGGTTGGGGGAGGGGGGGTCCCACTCTCACTCTCACTCACCCTCACCCCCATCTCTCTCTCTCTAATCCTACCTTCGTTTTAATATTTAAACAAATCACTCACTTTGCAATAAAAGTAAGGCGAACTCAAAACCTGACTGCGGTTCTACTTCCACTTCATATGTATATAATATTATGTATATATACACAGACCGGGTACCTACATACCTACAATATATATCTCCCTCTTTCTCTCCGAATGTTCCCGTCACTCTTCTATAGACAAAACATATAATAATACCTGATAAGAACGGCACATGTGATGTTGGAAAAAAAAATCTATTTTAAGTGCTTATTACAATAATTACAAAAATAATCAAACCTTTGCTCATGTTCAATAATAAAATTTAACGTCATTTCTTTAATTATACATAGACAAATAGTTTAAACAGTATAATTAATATCGTAAGGAAGTTTTTATTTGAGCTAAACACAATTTTCCGAACTTCACATGACCTATTATAAATATACACCGACTGTGTTTACCTACACATAAAACATTTTAATATTCCCGTTCACTTACAGAGGAACTTGTTACCGTTACAAACTTGAAATGGGTTTATTATGTTCAACAATTCCACTTAACCTCGTAATCAAATTATTGTTTATTTTATTCAGTCAGGATAGTATTTTTTTTTATTTCCTTTCTTTGTAATGTAATAAAGAAATAAAACATTTAAACAATAAAATAAATTCTAAACTCAATGCGCAATCCATGAAACTAGGTATCTATCGTTACCTGTAAATATTTTGTTTAGCAAATCACATCATATTTTAACGTGTCATAGAAATTGCATAAATACAGGAGTTTTTAATCTATGTAAAACCTACTATACAATATCAATGTTAAAGTTTGAAATACACTGTTCTTATCTATTTTTGTGAATTTTATCTTTTATCAGATAAAATTTAGAGCATTCAGAAATATTTGGAAAAGACAAAACGTGACTAAGCCAAGTAGTTCTTCGACGTCCACATTCTTATACCAACGCCTTATCTTTCAGACGTGAAAATTTGGGTTGCTTGAAAAAATCATCGTCTTTAAAATTAATGTTTTTAATGTTGATATATTTATATTAACAATTGCTTGTTACCAATTTACAGTCACGAAGGAATGAATTCAACAAAAAATGTCTTTCTCATGCATTCATCCTTGTCAAGCCATCTAATAAAGCAAAACTAATAACACTTACCTCACTTTGTCTACCTCACAAGGGAAGTGAGAAGATACATGTTTATTACTATACACTTACATTACTGTACACATATTATCCTGTAATTTTTTACCATGAAATAAAAGTTTCCTCAAGTAAGAGCAAACTAACTGTGCTCCTATAATTGTAATAAAATTTCCTGTGTTATAAAATTACTAAATTGATTAAATTGTTGAAAAAAAACACACAACGGGTTAAAGTTTTATGTAATAAATTACACAATACTCGAGTTTAATGTTTCTGAAATGTAGTATAATAATTAGAAAATTAAACTTTCAAGGAGTTTATCCTACCAGTTTATTAATTTAATTTATTTTGTTAACTTTTTTGTTATTTCATTAAATAATGTGTATACAAACATCACTTGTCTACTTTATTTTATATTCTGGTTTGTCCAAAAACACGTCCATCATCATCATATTATATTTTTTTGTGAGTTGTGTTTGTGATGGGTGCGGGTGTGGGTGTGGGTGGGTCTGCTGTCTGAATAAGTTAGCATCTTTTTATCATACTAAATTAATGGAAGTAACTTCATATTTTTTTACCTATTCATCATAATTTTTGCCACAAAATATATACATTATATATTTGTTAAAGTTCAAAATCACATTCTTTATTATTTATATAATACATTGTACTTAAGATACAATTACTAACATATTGTGCCAGCCGGCCAATAAATTTTACAATTTAATTCTCATCTTACCTAATAATATTTTTAATTATTATTTTATATATTTTTTAACAATCGGATGTTGAAGACTGGATTTCCTTACTACGAGGTGTAGCTGTTGATCATGTTTTTCACTAATAAACTACTCTAGATTAATCCTAAGATTAAAATTAATCCTAAATCAATTCAACAACCGCTAGTTATATTTTTTAGATTCACAACATCCAACAGCGGTTTAATTCTTATTGTCGTATCACTTTGCACTCACAAGACAAGCGTATTGCTAATAGTAATAGAATATTTTTAATGTTTTGATGTTTATTACTAACGCAGCTAAATAAATGCAAATATACTTAAAATTAGAAATAAACTTCTAACAAAATAATATTTGTTAAGAATTTAATTTACTAGTACTATATATATATATTTAGTTACAATCCATTGGATTGGTCTGCAACGAGTTTGGTTTTTCTTCTCCATTCCTCCCTATTCTCAGCCAGTCTTTTAAGCTCTACGTATGAGCCACAGTTCATGTCCCTCTTCCGTTGGTCCATATATGCGTCTCTTGGTCGGCCTCTGCCATTTGTTCCCTCGGTCTTACCCTCCGCGATGGCGATGAGTAGTCCTGGGTGCCTGATGTTGTGGCCAATCCAGTTAGCTCGTTGTTGGCTGATTCTCTTAAGGAGTTGCCTTTTTTCGCCTACCCTGGTTAAGACTTCTTCGTTTTCGACGTGCTCCGACCAATGGATCTTAAGCATGCGTCTGTAGCACCACATTTCAAAGGCCGCCAACCGTCCGCTTTCACTCTTGCTGATGGTCCATGTCTCACAACCATAAAGCAGAATGCTCCATACAAAGGCTTTAGTAAGGTTCTTCCTTACGCTTAAGTCGATATTTGGGGATTCCAATATCTTCGATTTTTTGTTGAAGGCAATCCTTGCCTGGTTTATTCTGCTTACAATTTCTGCTTTGGAGCGTCCATCCTGGTTTATTCTGCTGCCCAGGTACACGAATTCACTTACTTGTTTGATGCTCACTCCATTTAATGCAATGTTCGCAGTCGCTTCCTCTCTTCCAACGACCATACATTTTGTTTTTTCTTTATTTATTTTCATGTTGTACTTTGACAACAGTATACTTTCCAATTTTCCTAAAGCTTCGTTCAGCTCCATCTCGGAGTCTGCGAGCAGTGCTATGTCGTCAGCATATCTTATCATGTCGACCTTTTTCCCATTTATTTTTACTCCTGTCCAGTTCTTCATTTCTTCTCTCAGTTCATCAATGGCTCGCTGTATATAGCAGTTAAAGAGAGAGAGTACTATCATAGTTCAAATGTTTTGTCTAAATTAAAATATAGTAAGTACCATACCTAAAGTTCACTAAAAAAGAGCTGTGGGCGGTAGTACTGTATGTAGTATAAACATAAAACTATTCTTTTCCTTATTGATAAGCATCTACTGTTCAAGTGATTTACATGTATTTTTTAATATTCACATAAAAACATTAAAAACACCCCCCAATGTCTCAGATGTGTAAATGGCGTCTCTAAACAGGAATGAAATGGAAAAAAATGAAAAATCTTGTTATATTATAAAAAAGACATATTTTATTTTCTGTGTTATTACGGAATGCCTTCACATCTGCGTCAAACAAAATAATAATATAATATAACTTATATATAAATCGTATTGTCAAACATCTTCGTGAAATTCTCCTAAAATAACATTTATTTAACTTGAGTGACTTGAGCATGGAGCTTTGTGTAGAAAGGTACCTACCTATACTACCTACATACATAATACCTGTGTATAATAATATTATATAAGTAAGTACTAGATATAACTCTGTGTTTTTTGCTTCGCTTATTTTTCCGTCATGTCGAGGCAAATGTCTGTCTAACAAACAATAAGCAACTCCTTCTCCCTTCAAAGAGACAGTTGGGTAGCTCTAGGTATACACATACAGGTACAGGTACAGGTACGCCACACACCGGTAAAGGGGAAAGTAGATGCTTCTATAGATATACTGTAAGTAGGTATATAATATTATATCGTAATGGGTTTAAACTTATATGAAGTTCAATAAACGTTATAAGTAGTATATATATATTATATACATTAAGTGATAGCAAAAATACATCATACAATAATAGATTTTGTCCAGGTATTGTTTGTGGAAATCATTTTCCGCTTAATTTGTTTTTTCAGAACAATGAATCTCGATTATTTACCTATGTACCAATGAAATACTCTAATTGTCATTATAATCAAAGATTTATTGATATTAAAAGAATAACAGCACTGGCTTGAAATTTGTTTTTTATTTATTTCTCCAAATATTTCTTTACTTCATTAGTAAAAGATAACCGTAATATACATAATAATGAGACAGAATAATTTGCTAATTTAGAGTTCAAACTACTACTATAATATACCATCACGACATATTCCACAAATGGTGTAGCCAGCAGACTAGCTGCATATGATAAACATACAAATTTTCCTTACTGTACTAATAAAAAATAACATATAGAGAACAAATTTATTTATTTATTTATTTATTTAATTTTATAAAGTTATAATTATACCTTAAAAATAACTTATAACAAATAGTAAATTTTATCGCTGAATTAAAGATTTGAAAAGAGCGGGAGATAAATTATTTGCTGAGTGCTGCAAAGTAGCCAAATTTGAAAAAAAAAAACTTGTAATTTTGTCTTATTTCGTGAATGCTATGTATGTAAGTAAAAAAATAGATTAAATAAATCAACAGAAATGAAATATGAAACTAGAATTACTTTACGTAACATCAAATGTTGATACTGTAAATTAAATGGAATATCCCATTCTGTTGTAAGGTACCTACAGTGTTCTGTACAGTTAGAGATATATTATTATACATAGATAGTTGGGTATACAGACTACATCATACTTTACGGTGAATAATCACTTTACAGAGATTTTTTGTTAGAAACAAACCCTAGTATTAATATTAATGAAACCTTACATTGGTATAAACAACCCCACTACATTATACATTCCTACGGACATACCTGCCACACATAACAACATTTATTAACCAAACAAAATAATATCCAGAAGATAATTATTTTGACCGAGTAGTTTCCAGAATAGAATACGTCTCCTACTAGGATCTACTTACTAAATATATTACAAATTTTCTATTATTCTGGAAAATATATGTTTTTTATGGAAATCTTTACCCTATTCTAAAAAAACTTACTTACCATTAGTACTTTCAAAGTGACATTATTAATCGCGAACCGGCTTTAAAGAGCTTCCGCTCTCATCATCAGGCTAACGTAAAGTAAGTTTCAGTAACTTTACAAGCGGAAGCTCTTAAGCCCGGTTCGCGATTAGAAAAGTCACCGCGAAATTACTTTATGTAAGTGTTTTATTTTTACTAATTTAACATGAACATCCACCAAGTACCGTCAACCGACAATATTAACTAGCATTAAGCAATTTATTTGCGGTTTTTATTTATATTTTATATACCTACACTAATTGATGTTGTTTTGGGAAAGATGCTGCGATGGTAGATATAATATATGTTAATAATAACTTAAAATAAACCATTTTACATAAAACTTTATTATTTAATAACATTTTATTATCACTTTTCATCACGATGATTTTATTTTCGTGTTCAGCGAAGTATTTTGTGATTTAACAAAATCATTTTAATTTGAAAAGTGAATATCACTTTGTAGATACATTAGGTAAGTTAGGTTAGGTTAGGTTGAGTTAAAAACATGATGATAAGAAAGTATTTCTTTATGACATTCTCTTCCACACTCTTCACTTCTCTCTGCCTGCTTGCTGACAATATTTCTTCCTTCAACTTTTATTCCGGTTCCCTGACTTGACAGTTCAGAAGTTTGGTTGTCATATAGAAACTAGTATTTACACCCAGAATTTCTTGTGAACAAACAAAACTGATGAAATAAACCAATTATCAATGGAATATTTAATTCATTTATGAAAAATGCCGTTTTGACTGATTCCAAGTTGTTAAATATCTTTTAAAAAGGCAAAAGCTTTATATTTTAAGAATAAATAATAAAAACAAATGTTTTTTTTTAAGTAGAAAGAATTGGTTTTTGATTTATAATATATATTTTTTGTATATTTTCGAAATGATGAGATTAAAATGACAATGTTGAAACAAGACATTCGAAAGATTGCTATACAAATTTAGACAGACCGTTAGAAAGACTGGTAAGAGCAAAGGCCATTGTATAACATAAACTGAGATCCTGGTCTAAGGATGATAAACAGCAATAAAAATAAACAATAAAAAAAATAAAATCCAACTGAGAACTAAGACAACTGGAAATCCACTTCTCAAGATCATGGCCCTACATAGCCTATACAACCATCGGATTTGTTTATTTTATACGGACATTCACAATAAAATAACAGCTTTATGTAAACAGCATTTTACTATTTTAAATCCCGAGACCGGCAGTTTTTTTATGCGACATTGACGTTGCATCAATTATGTCTTTGCGACCATAATAATAGATCTATTGTGCCATCTTTCTGTGTCATATCTCACTCTCAAGACCTACGTTCGTCATGTAACTCACTATGTGTGATAACGACAGTTGTGACATTAATTATTTTGTAATTTATAATAATTATATTTACTAATATATTTACAACTGCGTGTGGTGTTATAATTGTATCAGATAATAATACATAGTATGTTATACTTTGACAGGAGATGGTTTGGCAGAGCTCTGTGAGATAAGGTTACATAGAGATAGATAGATAGGAAGGTACGGAGATTTGAAGGGAGAGAGGGTAGAGGGAGAGTTGTCAGTGATGTAATAGTTGTTTAGGTATTTGTTATAGACACTCTGTTCCTTCCCGTAGAGGTAATGATAAGGCAAGGCACTCTACTGAGTATAGGCACTATGTATATACTACAGTACCAGACCTACATAAGTAGTTAGGTAGACAGCAGTAGTGTGTCTTCCATACAAGCTAAAAAACCAAGTTATACCTGAGAATTTTAAGAGTAAAATGATTAAAAATTATAAAATGATGTGTATTTAACATCCGATTATTTTGAATTTCACGCGATTTCGCTCATCACTCGTGATTTCGACGGATCCACACGATTTCGTCCGAATCAAAAATAATATATTTGGTCCAATGCGTTGATGAACTCGGCTACAATGTAACTTAACTGTTCTTTATTATCTGTTTCACAAATAATAAATATTTTTTTCATTAATTTATTTGCATGAAACTGTAACTGTATTTTAATGTCTTCGTCTGTCAAATTGTTATTATTGTTATTATTATTTTATTGTTCAACATGTAAAATGCTTTGCCGTGTAAAGAAGTTAAATAAATAAAATAAATAATAATAACTAGACAACTTATTTATGATGCGCCGTTTTGTGGAAAAACCACAATTCTCATTATACGAGCTTATGAGGCTTTTTTTACGTCACGCTCGTCGCTTTTAACTTACTTACAATATTCGATAGCGCTCTCTCGTTTTTACACACAATTTATCACTCTCGGTAGAGGTACACACTTATATGCTAAGATGTATATACAATAAAGATTGCCTTTCGCAATATTCTTACGGTATATATGATGAACGATTCGCGATCAATTCTCACCCGACTACCAAAGTTAAGAATCGTTGATAGCACTCAGCTCTTGGATGACCGTTTACTATGTAGTAATGTGGAAATAAATTGTATGTTTTCATAATTTTTCTTTCTTATAATACAGTTTTAAGGTGAAATTGAACTACGTTTTTCACTTTATACCTAATTAATAATTTTATATTGGCTAACCCAATGTGAAAACCTTAGACCCGCCACTGGGAGACAGTATGTTATCATGACTGTACTTAAATTCTGTTATAGTTTCTACACATACCTACCTGTATCTATTTATTGATTGTGATTGACTTTATCATCTGCAACTTCTCTTCAGTCTCCAGGACTTATTATTATAACCTCATTATATAAATTACATACAACGTGACAGACTTTTTCATGTTTTACAATGTATCTAAGAATATATTCCAACTTTCAGTTCCTCACTCCCGTCCGGGGCACTACCAAATGAGGTGACGTTGTCTTTTCTAAGCCTTATATGCCAGTTCCATGTGTTAAATTTACATATGTGACCTCATACAATGGTTAATTTTAAAAAATAACATCGATTTAACTCATATGTTATTGTAAATTATAACTATTCAATATGTTATTCTATTCCGTGTTCATGAGTACGGTATAAACGAAAAAATAACAGTTATTCTCAATTTATAAGTCAAGCCATAAAATAATAAGTAAGTCATGTGATATTAATAATGTTGAAACTCAGACAGCTCGGATATGGTTGTTCTAAATAAAGTTAGAGGGTGAGTTGGGGGGGGGAGGGGGAGCTGGGGTATCTATCTAATAGAAATATCGCATCATAAACATGAAATTATCATCAGAATTGAAAACACGAGTCTGATAAACCAAAACAAACTACATCTACTAATGGCAAAACAAAATACAACTCGACGAAGATTAAATTTAATGATCTCACTTCCTTGTATCGATAATAATATTATTATTATTATATACTTACTCACTCACTATACTTTATATATAGAGTGTGCCACTGTGGAGGCTTTATTGGTTTCCCCTTCTCATATTTACAGGCCACTACACAACGACATAATAATAATAATAATCGTTGCTAATATAATAAAATAACTACAAACTTTATATTGCGAGGGTTCCCAAATATTTTTGAGTTATGTAGTGTGAGTAAATTATGTTAGAAATTGGAAAAGTACCAAAACTGTGTACAACTACATATATGATAATATGTGTTTATTTACGTAGAAACGGAAGGAGATATCCAGGAAAGTAGAAATTATCTCACAGATCTTCGCTAATTACTTAAGCAAATGTGACAGATCATGTCAATGTGAAAAACATTTTCAAAATTTTTAAACCACTGGTCGAAGCAATAATGAATAAATTCTTCTAAGGCGCAATCTAGTGTTTGAAAAGACAAACAATATTTGAGTATCCGAAAGCTTTGTATGCAACCATAAAGATAGTTATTATAGCTACGAGGCAAGCCACCCATTCTGAATGTCTTATTTTTTTTCGGCACGGAGAGGACGATTTCAATGTTTATTACAAGGAGTTAGTCCACTGACTACCCCACTTGTAGGAAATGCCGTGATTCTGTAGTAGTATCTAATAGTAATAATTGTTGTCAGTTGACATAATATGAACATACTCAAGAGACATCGAACATAATGGTACAAAGTAAGAATTGAAGTAATTAGTAATTGCACCATTGTATACTTTAGCAGAAAACCATTCCTCTATCTTCCTACATAATATAGGATCTATTGCATTATAAATGTAAGTATGTCTTATGAGTAATTACCTCCAGAGAATCCATTTCAAATCTTTATCGTAATGATTTCAATTTGCGTTGTCAACTGTCACGGAAGAGAGTAAAAAGTCTTGGTAATGTAAATAAATAATATATTAATAATAATAAATTATATATTAGGTTAATTACCAATCATCTACCTATGTAGCTGTAAGATGTTCCCTGTTTTCACTTTGAGGCGTGAGGTCAACACAGATAAGAGGCAAGTTGCAGAGGGTAGGATAAGATTTAGGGGGTGACTTCCTTCTCAAGTTTTTAAATCTCATTACTGATGGTGTTCGTTTGTTTGTAAAACACGAGGAGGCGACTTTATGATTAATTAATCCAACATTCCCTCTGCTTCTGCCTCTGCCCCTGCCCCTGCCCCTGCCCACTACTCCACCCTGTTTCTATCTACTGGCGGTGGTGCTACTCCTTAAGTTGTTTCATTAACGACCCTTTGTGGTAATCTGATCCGTGGCTCCGCGCCTATCTATTTACTTTATCTACTCATCTGATAATACCTACTCATTACAGCCTCCAGTCAGCAATGTGACCATGCACTAGCCACTGTACTCTACTCAATGACTGCAGTGAAGTGAAGAACTTCATTGGCAGAACATTTACTTATAGCACCTGTGAAAAGCATTGCCTCTCAGTGGTAGATTTCAAATCATATTGTTCTCACAACCGAGTTGTTTCAATAGGCACCTTGTAGGTGTATAAGTAGGTATATTATAAACTATTTTTTACATTATCTCAAGTAGTTCTCAAAAATAAACAAAGAGCTGTTGTTTAATTAATCGTTTCTTTTATAATTTACGCAATATTACCTTTTGACCCATTTCAGCAATGGCAATGTGTCGAACATGATTAAAATGCTGGTGCACAATACCATTCTGGTACCATCACTTACGTATGCAAGCGAAATATGTATGTGGTTGAAGAAGAACGAAAGTGGAATAAATGCAGTGGAGAAGCGATCGCTGAGAAGAATGGTAGGTAAAACATTACGTGATAGAGTGAGGAATTAGGATATTAGAAGAATGAGAGGATGAAAGAATAGTCATGTGGATAGAATGCACGTAAATAAGTATTGATGGCCTGGACATGTTGAACGAATGAATTTGGAAAGGATAACAAAAAGGATATACTTTTCTGAAATAAGATAGATAGATATACCCTAAACGAAAAAAATCAGTTCCTCAAAAAACACCTTTTGAACTTCTTCTTCTATCAGTGCCATATCAGGTCCCCCCGACGTTGGCGATCACTCTGGAGAATGCCTCCCTGTCTCGCGCTGTGGGGACCAGCTCTTCCATCCGTGTTATTCCGGTCCATTGCCGTATATTCCGCAGCCACGACATCTGAACCTTTTGAACTAGGTACTCAAATATTGCAGAGAATCGATAATTCAACAAAGAATCGTAAATTTACTAAAACTTTAAACAAACGATATTGTGGTATGATAGTGGTACATTAAAAAACAATAGTGACAGGTAGATAAGAACGAGAGCTACTTATTTCATTTCAAATTGTAAAAATATATTTAATAGTAACATTTCTCATTCATAATATGCACTGACAATTTTAATGATGTACTTTACTTCTGTAATATAAGAACATAATAAAGGTATGCAATAGACATTCCATAATATTATTGTACTGATATAAAAGTGTTTATTTTTTATTTACATCCACTTTGGACTGTGTTTATAACGGTGATATATATTTTAGGACATTATTTATCTTCATTTCATATTAATATAATATCTAGGTAAGTATGTAACATTTTCTCATATCTGTAGAATTTAATAAACAAGTAGTAAATTTCTTAGCAAACGGTAAAATATATTTTTAAACGTTTCATTTATAACCAACTCTACACTCTCTCCTTTTCTTCGCATCTTTCACCTCGGGAGTATATAATGATGGATAGTGAGTATCATTGCTTGAAATTTATTAGATTGGTGCACTCTTCTATGTGCCAACACTGATGTATGCAAGTGAGACGTGGACATGGCTAAAGAAGAATGAAAAGATCGTTCAGAAGATCGTGGTGTACGTAACAGTGCTATACGTGAAGAATGTGGAATGATGACCAAGATGAATGTAAATAATAATTTATGGTAATTTGGGCATGCGTAAAGAATGATTGAGGACAGAGTGAAAAAATATATACCTCAACTTACATGACTGAGAGAATATTAAATGGCTAGATAATGTTGATCTTAAAGGACAAACACGTAATAGGTAGAATGAACTGGAGAGTATGTGGGAGGAATAACATGGATAAGATGGAAGGAACAAGCGTGTACAAGAACAAGAAAAAGTGGCACTCTATCATTTCTGGTTACCCCGTGACATCATAGTGTGTTTTTGTGTATTTTATATGTATAATATAATTAGATGTAGATATCTTCAGTCCAAATATTTATTATTTTTTATTTTTTTTTTTTTTTTTAAAGATATATCTGGGTTTTTGTTATAAACCCAAATACAACCTTTCACAGTAAGCTACTAAAAGCTTGTGTCGTGAAATGGGAGTTTGCCGGCACCTGGTATCGAACCACGGACCCCTATTCTTATTACTAATTAACTATTCTTTTTATCTTTTTCATCTCATTTGTATTTTTACTTTTTAATTGTAAAGTATTTAAAGGAAAGAAGATTAAACAATTTTAATCACTTCTCATTATTTACGTAGATGAAAGAATATTTAAATAATTATCCTTAGGTTCCTATCTACTATGTATTTATACATTATAATACCTAATATTATAAATGTTAGGAGTTTCGATAATGCTTGTCATTATAATAATTATAATATTGTTATGAGATTTCATGAAGGATATTAGTTATGTAGGTAAGTATTACTTTAATATCAGATTATGTGATAAACAGTTTGACTTGTATTTTAATTAAACATTTACCTTCTGTAACGGGAGATGATGATTAGTTGGGAATTATAAAAGGGATAATTATATTTTAAATTTAAATACTTTATTTATTTAAAATAATTAAATCCGTTAATATCAAATTACAATAATTACGAGTAACATTGTATTATTCTGATAATAAAACTAACAAATGATAATGAAAACAACAAATCTGTTGACAAATTGGTACTGAAAATAATAGCTGTAGGTAATTAATAAAGTATAATATTTCCTCGTTGAATGTCTGCAGAAGATTTCCCAAGGAGGTAAATTTTCCTGTTAATGGTACCTAGGTATTCTTAAAACATGTATTGGTTACATTTATTATTTTACATCATATGTATTATATGATGTAAAATTATATATTTACAAATAAATAATCATTAAAGATCACGTTTTAATAGATTTAAAATCTTCAGTTCAACAATGAGGTATGCCACTCATTCTAAACGAGAGGATGACTCGTATGTTCATGACAAGAAGTCGTTTCACTGGCTATCCCATTTGTGGGATATTCCGTGATGGGATATTCCTGTGGTATATAGATTATAAAAAAATTCCCCTCGTTTTTTTCTCGTGACAATAAAATTGTTTAAAATACTAATAAAATTAATTTTATTTTTAACTCAAGAGTTTTTGTACATAGGTATGTATTTATACTGTGGAAATCTATTTTTAGTTTTAGTCAAATAAAAAATAAAAATATAATTAAATAATTAAATTAAAACTACCTATACGAACAAATATGTAGATATATCTTAGAAACATCAAGTTATATATTTTGTACTAGGTACACTTGAAAATAAACAACGATCTTCATGTCATTGACAATCTATCAGAGGATTCTTTCCAAATCATTAAAACAATCATTTTTTCACAAAAAATAGACATTATATTTTCCAGAGAACTTAGCCATCTTACATTACTAATACAGAACATTAAGATTTTAGATAAAGCCGCGACGAAAGCACCTCCCACCCTGAAATTCAAGTGGTAAAAAGTTTTGAAAATACTTATTTAAATTTCCAAATTAATGTTTTTTTATGATATCTTTTACTTTCATTTTATTTCACGAGTGCGTATATATGTACCATATATTGTATCTCACAATTCTATTTACAAACTTATTTTTCATGTTTAATGTATTCTCGTTCAACTGTGTTTGATTTTATAAATTATTAATTTGTAAATATGAAATTTTGATACTCAATATAAATATGAATATAGGTAACGTAAATATAATATGCATGTAAATAGGTAGGTATGTAGCCCAGCCTAGTAAGTTTTATCATCTGTAAGTCTATGGGAAGGGGACACAGTTTCAAGAGGAAGAGGTACTGGAGTGGATGTTACTATAGTGGTTACATAAGGTGAAGTAATGAAAGCGTGTTCTATGTTTAGTGGTTCTTTATTGACTGATCGCATACCTGTGAGTCGGTACATACGTTGCTATGGGTAGGTATATAGTAGGTGAGTATTTATTATACAGTGTATCATAAACCTTCGCGGTAAGTTTTTTTCATATCAACAATATTACAAAGTAAGTATATGAAATTATTAAATGAAATGTATACAATTATAAAAATTTGTATGTGAGAAAAAAAACTGATCAACCTATTCAAGTTACAATGTTGTAAAGTTATTGAACCACTATTAAAGAACACAAAAATCACTTCAATATTTTTAAATAACGGTAATGTGGTAGTGAGTGGTGATTGCGTGTTAAGAAGATGGAAAGAGTATTTTGAAGAATTATTTGAATGTGGTGGTGTGAATGCAAATGAGTGCAATAGTAGAAATGATAACATGAGTGTAAATGATGAGATATGTTTGACGGAAATTACGAATGCGTTGAAGAAAGCTAAGTGCGGTAAGGCTGTAGGATATGATTGTGTTTCAATTGAGCTCATCAAGGCTGGTGGGCAGAAGACTCTCGCATGGTGCCTAGAACTATTCAACACTTGTTGGAAAGAAGGCGCGACTCCAGAGGACTGGCGGAAGGCTATCATCTGTCCGCTATAAAAGGGAAAAGGTTCTAGGCTTGAATGTGGGAGTTATCGGGCTATTAGTTTGCTGAGTTCAATAGGAAAACTGTATGGAAGAATTCTGATTGAGAGAGTACGAAAGGCAACAGAGTGTAAGATATGGGATGCACAAGGAGCTTTTTTGAATGGAAGAGGGTGCACTGATCAGATCTTCTCCCTACGAATGGTGGTAGAGAAGCTTCTGGGTAAACACCAGAAGCTTTTCTGTGCGTTCGTGGATTTGGAGAAAGCATATGATCGTGTGGATCGGGAGAGATTGTGGCGCGTGTTGTCGGAGTATGGGGTGAACAGCCAGTTGATCCACGCAATTTCTTCGCTATACGTTGGGAGCTCCGCCTGCGTGAGGGTAAATAACGCCTTCTCCGAGTGGTTTGTCCTCACCAAAGGAGTGAAGCAAGGTTGTGTCATGTCTCCATGGCTGTTCAACCTTTTTTTCGACTACTGTATGCGTCCTTTGAAAGAGATGGATGTTGGCATTGAACTGAATGGAAACCGTGTGAATGCGTTGATGTATGCAGATGATTTGGTATTAATGGCTGAGAGTGAAAGTGATTTACAAAAGATTGTGTCAGTTGTATATGAAAGTTGCAGTATGAATGGGATGAAAATGAATGTGACAAAGACGAAAGTGCTGGTATTTGAAAGAGAGAGTGAAAGAACAATGTGTGAAATAAAGGTTGGAAATGAATGTTTGGAGCAAGTGGACGAATATGTTTATTTAGGAAGTATGTTTGTAAGGGATGGTAGGTACGAAAGGGACATTGAAAAAAGAAAGGTGGCTGGTGCGAGAGTGAACGGTGCACTCCGAGCTATTGTTAGCAATAGCAATGTCTCGAACATGGCTAAAATGCTGGTGCACAACGCCATCCTCGTACCGACACTGATGTATGCAAGCGAGACTTGGACATGGCTGAAGAAGGACGAGAGTGGAATAAATGCAGTGGAGATGCGATCACTGAGAAGAATGGTAGGTAAAACATTGCGTGATAGAGTAAGAAATGAGGATATTAGAAGAATGAGTGGATGCAAGAGGAGTGTTGTTGATAGAATGCGTGTAAATAAATTGAGATGGTTTGGTCATGTGGAACGAATGGATGGTGTAAGATTGACGAAGAGGGTGTATTTATCTGAAAGAGAGGGTGTGAGGAAGCGCGGGCGTCCGAGAACCACGTGGCTTAACCACGTGGATCAAATTCTCAAGGACGGTCGCGTGTTAAGTAAGAGGAATCGGCGTGCATGTATGAGAAACTGGATGAATGTAGAGGAAGCGAAAGAAGTATGTAAGGATAGAGCGACATGGCGTTCCGTTCTCTCTGCCTACCCCACCTGGGACACGGCGTGAGGGTATAGTATAGTATAGTAGTATAGTATTTTTAAATCACTAAAAGTTCACTGTTCGGTGGTCACTAATTATAGGATGTGTGGATGTATGTAGGTATGTGTCCTATGGCACATTACATCAAGTATGTTAGATGTAGAACATCCGGAATAAGATCCAGAATTTGAGGAATATGAAGATGGAATGGTACTTACCCCGTCCTGTGTTCTCCAATATATGGACTGTAATTTTGTAGTTGCTGTGATTGTTCTTGTGGAGTCACTTTCACTTATTTTATTTATTTATTTATTTATTTTACAACACACGGCGTGAGCCTTTTACATGTTAATCAAGCAGTATAACAAACAACAAACACAAACAGATACAATAGTCAAGAATACATTATTACATAGATTTGAAGTGAAAAATCAATGAAGCAACAGTCAATAATAAAAAAAGGACAAAGCAAAACAAAAGAAGTCAATAGGAAACAAAATGTCAACGATAAAAAAATTGCATTAATTATATCAATTCAAACAAGCATGAATATGTCAAAATACTAAAAAAAAAAACCCGATCAAAAAGATAATAATTTGATAATATGCAATTAGGATGATTAGAATGTCAATAAATATAGTACAAAACAAATTATATTAATTAGATTATTAAAAAATAGAATGGTTTATTTGGTATAAAAACAAAGAAAAATGAAGTGTCAACAAAATAAAGAAAAATTGAACTGTCATAGTATAATACATTGATGAATACATGATCAAATGTATAGGAAAAACACAATTTTAATTCAATTTTTGCATGTTAAATAATAAAAAAAAAATAGAGATGGAACGTCTTCCAATAAAATGAGGCATGTATCATTCTATCCAACGAACCAAAGAGCCCAATTTCAGTTTACATTTGAGAAAAATAATAATTCATTACGTCAGATTTAAATTTGCGAAAACTGTCGGCAACGATGTCAGTAAAGTTACTCACCAGGTTACCTAGTCTGTGGATGCGAATCATTGGTGAATGAAATAAATAGTTGTTTTTAGCATTCTGTTCGCGAAACAACACAGACTGTCTAGTGCACCTGGTTGGGACGTTGAATTGAATGAGTGCTAGAAGATCCGGGGAGTTTATTGCTCCATTTATTAATTTGTGGAGAAGACAAAGATCACTAATCTCTCTGCGGTGTTGTAGGCTAAGTAGTTTAAATTCGTCCATGAGGGCAGGATAATTAATGTCTTCAATCGGTATTCCTTTCTTGAAGTTTATCAACCTCAAAAACTTCCTCTGCACCCCTTCAATACTATTGATATGAACTGCGTAGTTGGGAGACCATAGGACCGAGTTGTACTCCAACAATGGCCTTACAAGGGATACAAACAGCAATTTATAAGACTGAATCAACTTCAAATCAACCGTTAACCTAAATACAAAACCCAGGACTCTCATCGCCCTACCGACAGTTTCCTCTATGTGTGAGTTAAAAGTAAGATTCTCGGAGAACTTTATTCCAAGGTCTCTTATGTCTGATACAGATTCAAGTTCAACATTATCAATGGAATAATTAAACGTAAGATGAGATTTAGTTTTAAAAAATCGTACGACCTGACATTTTTGTTTGTTGAATTGAGTTATGAAATTAAATTAATGAAATTATGTTCCGCCGAAAATATTGAGAGATGTGAACCGTTTTGCGACCGTATTCTATACTGTTGTTTTATAGTAGGATAAGATTTTGGCCCTCTATTTCTCCAGTTACCTAACCATGTACATAATGAAATTAAATATTGATAATATTTAACAGGTACAGTTAGAGTATAATAATCTCTATAAGAATCTTTATGTCGAAAGAGTCTTATGAAAATCTTCCTCACACTGTGTACACTGTACTGTATTTAGTATCTGGTAAGTATGTACCTACCTACCCTTCACATAGTTACTCGTCCCGTCGCGAAGACTATAAAAGGCTGACAGTGACCCTACTAATCACCTTACATCATAATATACATAACATACATCAAAATAACATGTTCAATTTAAACTTAATTTTTTACTTTCCTCATTACTTTCTTCATCTTCTTCTTTTTTAAATTTCGTACATTTTGCATATTTTTTTTATTTATTCTTTACAATAGGTACACTAATTACAAGCGACTTTACAAAGAAATTTATTTATTTCAAATGCAATATTATACAATCAATAAACATATGCAGAAGTTGAGCTTATCAGATATCTAAATAAATTGTCATGTGACAAGCTGGATGATATGATGTACAGTGAAACAAATTAATATTTCTACACATATTTTATTCAAAATATATTTTAGTTATTCATATCATAATACAATGGCGAGATAATAACTGTTAAATGGTATAGATTTCTTCTACCTAACCATTAATTTATAACAAACATAACATCTACTGTATGTCAACGTCGAAGATGAAACAGCTCTGAGGTAGGTTATGATAGGTTAGTAAACTATCGTTACTAGCTCTCATTTTACTATGATTTTAATTTCAAACTATAATGTTTGTATGTATGATTATTTTGTTTAGCTGCCTGACCCGTTTTACCGTTCTATCTAGAGATTCCAGGTTCGACTCCTCTCGTTGTCTAGGTAATTACTACAACTTCACGTTTCAAACATATTATTATGGCTTAACTGTACAGTAACTGTAAAGCTATTTGGGGATTTATTTCAAACACAGATTCACTCGCATGCAAAAATGTATTAGATTTATCCCGAACAATCCATGGCTACATCAAGCAGGATTACAAGAGATGTCAATTTTCAAATGAAACGTTGTTGTCATGTAACAAAAAAATACTTACATTTTTTTTTTTCAAGAAAGATATATCTGGGTTTTGTTATAAACCCAAATACAACTTTATACACCTTCCACAGTAAGCTAAAAGCTTATGTCGTGAAAGGAGAGTTTGCCGGCACCTGGGATCGAACCGCGGACCCCTTGTTCAAGAGGCCGAGACTCTACCTCCAGGCTACCGACGAACTCCAATTTGGGTGCATGTGTATCTACAAAATATATTATAATACCACACGCACCTACATACATATAGGGATGAGAGAGAGACATTACACAATATAATCTAATATTAGGTAGATACCTACATAATATATTATCTTCCCTCTCTACCCAAATCACCTTCTCTCCCCTCGCTACCTCTATATAATTATAATATATTCCTTACACGGTGTTCTAAGAAGTTAAGACAATCCTCGGGCAAAAAACATCAAGTCTCTTGTCAGTCAGTCAGTAAGTTATTTATATATAATAGCGCGTACGTATATAACTGTATATTTTATGTTCGTATATACAAGCGTTGTCTATCATTGTATATATAATATATTCTCCATTGAGTCACTGAAAAAGAAAGATTTCTCTTTTTTTAATTTTACATACCTACATAATAATGATCTGTAGAAAGCAAGTACCTAATTAATTTTACAATATTTAAATAATAATAATAATAGACGATTTATAATGCGCCGTTTTGTGGAATAAATCCACTTCAAGGGCGCGTCCTAAAATATTGTGTTAATACTTGTAACTTAATCCTAGTACATATGTATTTATGAGCAGCTTATATTATAAACTACACATATAAAATAATAACAACGAATTATACTATTTATATCAGTTATATGATACGCCAAACAAGTGTGTTTTCAACCGACTCTTAAACAAAGCAAGAGACTGTGTCTTACACACTTGTTCAGGAAGATCATTCCACATGCATGGTCCAGCCGAGCTGAAGGCTCGATAGGAATATTTTGGTCTTCCTCTTACAATGACCTCCGTCAGCCTGACACCTGCGTCAGAGCCTGATCTAAGGGTGGATTGCCTTTGATTTGGAACCTGTTGTCTACAGAGATCGGAGATGTATGATGGGGACATATCGTGAATGGACTTGAAAACTGTGAGGCAAATCTTAAAAGTCACTCTTTCTGCGCACTTGAGCCAGTGCAGATTTTTGAGTGTAGTAGTTATTGATACAAATATTATACAAAACTTAAAAAAAACTCAAAAGTTTCACCACACTGGGCCTGCATATGTGTTTATTCGTATATAGAAGTATAATATTAAAGGTAATATTTAAATTAAATCAAACACTATAATATTATTATTATTTATTTTACCATCACGGCACGTCCCACAAGTGGGGTAGCCAGCAGACCAGCTGCATATAAAACATGCAAGCTGTCTTCTCCGTGCCAACATAAAATCAAGACATTCAGGATGGGTGGCAAACCATTATTCAAACCATTAATATTATTCAATTCAGCAATAATAAGATCTACTACTATACTGCTCATATCATCAAGAGAACGTCTAGTATATTTATTACATTCACTTATCTGCTGGTTACTTCAGTTATAGAGAAATTTGTGATTTTTTAAATTTCATTTTATTTACTAGCCAAGCAAAACAAAATCATTTGGTAGGTACCTACATATTACAAATTTTTACAAAACATTAAATATATATTTGACCAGTGAAGTTTGCGGATATTACAAATAAATCATTACGTTTACAAATCCATACAAAGAAAAAAAACATGAAATGAGTTAAACATATTCACTTTACATAACATTCGAAAACAAAAAAATGGTAAAGATAAGCAGAATATGTATATAGCATTATGCATTTGTTACAGTTGATGGATGATTATGTAGTAGTATAGATGTAGGTACCCATAATAATATAGAAACATAATATGTGTGTAAACTAGAACAAGATAAAGTGAAAGCGTTGTGTTTGACAGCTGTCTCATATTATAAGTATCTACGTAGAGAGAGATGGATGACATGATAAGGACACACATCCCTCTAAATACAAACTGCAGGCAGGCAGCTGATGCCTGTAATATCTACATCCTAGCACAGCACATCCCATCCTGTCTTATTGTATAATGCCTAAGATCATTTTGTCACTCTCCTGTAATATTGTCTCGAGCGAGTCTCCTACACATCACATCGTATATTATATACTTATTATTATTATTCGGATCGCTTCAACTATCTGGGAAGCATTTTGAACTCCAGAGCAAATATAAATGACGAAATTCAAAACAGACTAAATGCAGCTTCCCGTGCATTCTGGAAGCTGCGCGATCGAGTATCGGGAACCACGACCTTTCACTCAAGACAAAAACTGCAGTATACCGTGCAGTAATAGTTCCAACCCTCATCTATAGTTGTGAAGCATGGGTTCCATACAGACGGCATATCAAGTCCCTAGCAAAACTCCAACAGCGCCAATTAAGACAAATAATGAGAGTTCAATGGTTCCACAAAATCAGCAACAAGGAGATTCTGGAGAGAGCGGGTTGCCAGAGCATTGAAGTACTAATAGCTCGCGCCCAACTTCGCTGGTCGGGACACGTCGTCCGCATGCATGAAGGCCGACTCCCTAAAAAGCTCATGTTCTCGAAACTTGCAGAAGGCAAAAGGAAGAGGGGAGGCCAGCAGAAACGGTTCAAAGATGTCCTGCACAACACTTTGAAGGACATCAACGCTCAAGATGACTGGGAGAAGATGGCGGGTGACCGCACGAAATGGCGGAAAACCATTTACGACTATAGCGGCCCGCAAAATCGAACAACTCGCAGACCCATCATAAACGAAGAGCAGCCTTGTCCCGAATGTGAAAAAGTGTGCCTGTCCAGAATCGGCCTTCACAGTTACCTTAGATGGCAACGTCGGCAGGATGCTCGATTAAATTCAGTCTCTCAATAATACCCGGCAACGGGTACAAGGCATTATTATTATTATGTAGAAAGACTTAAAATATTATGATTGTTACATTAACTCCTTTACCAAGCACTAAGTCTACTTTCCTCTCTCTATCTCTCTATCCTTACCTGAAGGAGTTTTAATAGAATTACCATATACGAGAAGATACATACATAATATAGTCAGTCTCACTTAAAGTTTATTAAGACATGTAGGTAGTTATATTCTATAAAATAAAAATAACAAACTTTGTTTAATTCCACTTTAGTCAATACAAGAAATAACTAAAACGTTTTCGGGCTTACACCCATCTTCAGTAGTTACGTGCTTTTTGTAGACGTAACTACTGAAGATGGGTGTAAGCCCGAAAACGTTTTAGTTATTTCTTGTATTGACTAAAGTGGAATTAAACAAAGTTTGTTATTTTTATTTTATAAAATGAATTTCCACAGTGTAACTCACATAAAATTAGAAAGTTTAGTTATATTCTATATAATTACATACATCATAGTATTTTCTTCATATATAAGTTATTAAGCAAACAAGAACATTCGCTATGTATGAAGTTAATTTTTTTTTACGTATCCCAAATAATTTTGAGTCATGAAATGGTGAGAATTAATTTAATAACTTACCAATTTGTTCCGTAAAGAACATAGGTGTCCCACTTTACCAAAAGTGTTCTCTACAAGAAATGTATCGCGTGTAATACATTAACCAATTTCGAATCAGCAATGAAATATGCCACCCACCCTGAATATTTTAATTTATTTATTGGCACATGAAGAACAACTTTCATGTTTAATAAGTGGAGTTATTCTACTGGCTACCCCACTTGTAGGAGATGATGTTGTGTTATAGATGAATAGGTAGATGGAGTAATTTAAATTTATATTAGGTATCATTTAATTTCAATTGGGAATATGAATCGAAAATTAATTTTATTGATTTCTGTAATTTTTCATAAATATATATAATGGATGTTTATACTTGAAATAAAGCAATCTGTGTTTTTCTGAAATAATATCAAAAATTTATTAAAAACATTATTTAAACTAAAGAAACTAAATAATACTAAACATAAAATAAACAATAATAAAACAATTACCTGAAATAATATCAAAAAAACAACATTTAAAGTCTTTATTTCAGGTCTTTCAAAACTAACACAAAATTTCAAACAAAATTACTTTACCAACTGTCAAAACAAAAATTCTAAATTCAAATAAATAAACTAAAGGAAATCACTCCTATGAGTAGGTAGGTGGTTTTCTTTACATATATTTTTATTCTTCTTCTTTTTTACGTGTCTTGTTGGGTCCCCCCGACGTTGACGACCACCTGGGAGAAATCCTTCATGTTCTGAACAGCACGGAACAGCTTCTCCACACCTCTCATCCCGGTCCACTCCCGAATGTTCTGAAGTCATGAAAGCCGCCTTCTTTCAACCCCTCTACGGACCTCAATCTTCCCTTCGATTACCAGTATTAGTATTATTATATATTATTGTCTTCATTTTTAGGAAGATATTTAAAAAGTGCACTTAATATACCTATCTATGTGAATTCTCTTGAGAATATTATCTGTTTTACTGACTTAACCATCATGTTTATAAAAGTCTTCTTTTGGTCCCAGTTAATTGACCTAAAATCAGCAAACTTCTCCGCTCATCGTCATCTAATGTTGCAAATTTCAAAGTTCTTTTCATTGTAAATTGATATTTGCATCTATTTTTAATTAATCTCTTATTTCCTGGTATTTTTTTTTCAAAATACTGATTATTCTCATTCAACTCTCTCTAGAAAAACAACACCGAAACTTCTGAATACAATCTTAATAATCAAAATGAATCACAATGCAAAGAAATGTATACCAGACGGCAACTCTCAACCAATATCTGTCATACAAATGGCGCGTAAATTGGGATTTGAGAGGTTTGTAAATTATATTGTTCTATGGACTGGATTTGCGTGTTTTTTTGATAACCATTTTACGAAACAATTTCAATAATTTGAAAATAAAAGTTTCACACAGCGGTGAGGAATTAACTGTACATTTGATAGGTATCAAAAAGTCACTTTTAGCCAAATCGGGATTTACGTGGTTTACAAGATAGACCGACGATATAATAATAATAATAATAATAATAATAAGAACACTTTATTGATCAGAAAAAAAAAATCATGAGCAATTGGCGAGCTTATTGCCTGGAGGCAATATCTTCAAGCTAACCAAAATTTTTATTAAATAAAAAAATATATATGTACCTTTATAATAGGACTATACTCTATGATAAAAATTAAAAATGACAAAATACTCGTATGCACTGTGCGAGTTTATCGTAATATTTCAATTCATTGCAACTACAAAGTGTTTCTAATAAGAGATAAAAAAACAACAATTTACATACATATATTAAATTTATAAACGGTCATCAGTAGATACGTGATTCTATTTATTATTTTTCATATTTGACATAAAATACTTGGAAAATCCAACATATTATTATTATTATTACGTTATTCGAATCATCAATATGTTATTTTATTTCAATAGGAAAATGCAACCGAAATTTGGTATTAAAATATAAATCAATTTTTCAATAAAATGTTGCAACGGAAGCAATTCACCATTTATCGTGCGTTTCAATAATAAATATCTTTATTCTCCTACATAGTAATATACATATGTATGTATGTATTTATGCTCGTAAATATTGTTATTATTATTGTTGATTGAAATCTAAATGACATACTATGTTGTAATATAAAAATGTTGTATTTGAAGTATGCAAGTAGCTCTCTTCCTTCCAGACAGTCAGGCGCCTGCATGTATGCAACCGTAGTAGCGGCATATTGCCATGAAAAATAATATTATTCACTCTTATGCACCTACAAGAAAATCGTAAGATTCACGCCTTGAAGCGGGCGGTCAAGAATGAATATATCAGTCAAAATTTGGCATGTGTTTTCTAGTCCCTTTTCTAATCCATTCCTTTCCCTTATACCTTCTGTTCTCCTTTCTTAAAGTTGTATAGTGAAATATATACATAAAATTGGGTAAGTTGGAAGAAATCACGACTCTGCGATAAGCTCGTCCTTTATTAATTGATTATGTTATATCTATATAAAATGATTTGTAGTTAATGGACAGTTAAGAATAATTAAATAAACAATTAACTATAGCTGGAACTACCTCTTCTTTACTGACAAGATGCAAATACATATTTTTACATTAGAGTAAGTATGGTGTTCTGCGTTTTAATTAGTCATTTATTTTATGTGTATTTGATTTCTTATAACTAAGTTTCCAATAACTATTTATGATATAAGCATTATTTTCAAAAAGTTCTCTGTGCGATAACCTTATACATATAATATAAGTACATACTTCATCACATGAACAGTATTTAATATTTTGAAATTCACCTGTATTATCACAATACATATTATCATAAAATGTAGTAGGTAATAAAGTTTTGTATTTCACATATTTGTTAGTACATACATACATGATAGGTATTGTTGTAACTGGAAGAATTAAAATGATAATAATATGGTAAAGAGGTTAAGCTTTTATTTCAATGAATTCATTTACATATTACATACATATTAAAACGAGGTAGAGCATTGTATTACATATAGGTATATAGATATAGGGAGCCACCGGACACTGTCTCCGTAGTGATTTATATGGCAAAGCAGAGCATAGCATAATAATATAATAATCTTCCATTGTCGTCCTGTCCTGTTGCCTACACTGTACTGTACTGTAATATAATGTAATGCAGCCTACCAGTTCCACAACTCAACAAATCGAAATTTTCGACAATTTTGATTTATTGGTGATACATACAATCAACTCCACTCTATCAATGCCACAAACAAAGAACAACAAAAAAATACGGTTCCTTTTATTTTATTTTATTTCTTTATTTTCGAAGGGAACAAACAGTCAACACAACAAATATTACAAAAATTAATATTAAATGCAAAATAGACCACAAGAGTCCCCCTATATTACCACAGTATAAAAAATTCAAAGCAACTAAAACAAAATTAAGACAAATACATTAAACCAACAATACAATAAATAAATTGTTGGTTAAATATTTACATAACGAAAAAAAAAATGTAGGTACCTATTTTCAATTCCACAAATGAATATTACGCATTGTTTAACTATTTCACAGAACAAAAATTACAAAATGCCTGTAGAAGTGTGATAATTATATAGGATATTTCACTTTTTGTTGTCTTTTTAAAGCATAATACAAATATGCCAAAATTACGAAAATGGCGATTTCTCTAATATAAGACATTTCAACATGTTGAGTTGTAGAACTGGACAGTCGATTGTAGCGTATTTCCTCCCCTGCCTCGGCTAGCTCACTACATGTATCTTCAGAGGTCGTGGATTAGTTGATTAGGGCACAAGGCTGATGAATACACAGGATGTTCAGATACAAACGTTTCCCTTTTATTGGATCTTTGTTGCATTACATTGCGGACGGGGTAGCCTCCATCGACGGCCGTCCATACTATCAAACCATCCGATCTTTCGTCACGGGTGCCAGGTGCTCACGATCCCCTTCTGTAAGGTTCCCCAGATACAGATGTCGATACGGATAAGCAGGCGACTCGTCCAGCTCAATTTGCGACCCGGGAACCAGAACCGCCTCTGTTGGCAATTATCATCATAATTATTAGACACTGACAGAACACTTTTCATCTGTATTGATTTTAAGTTAATATTGTGATTTATCTAAAATATAGTCTTAAGAGACTTACCACGATATCTGCGGTTATATACGAGTGTCCGGGTCCCACAATTTATATAATTTTCACTGCCTTTATTTACACGTAATCATCTCCATCCTCTTTTGAGGTTATTCCCGATCAGATGTTCTAATTACAAGACATTGTTTCACTTATATTTGGTCGCCACGAGGTGACACCAAAGAAAATTTCCTAACTGAAGACGTATGTCTTCCAACTGTCCCGGAGTCCTCTTAAAAAGTGAACTCTTCACATGTTTTCTGCCGGTCAGTATTTTATTTCTCCGACTTTGTAACAATAACGCGTTTGACTTCTGACAACTCATTGCGGTGTTGCCATAAGGCGAAATGTGGCTGATAAGAAAAATTAAACCACCAATAATAATATCATGCTACATTAATTCCCCCCCTAAGCAAAAAAAACAAAAAAACAGAATGCTTTTTTTTTTTTCTCTCTATCATTATGATACAACTAAACGTTTATGCACCTGACACGCAAAAAGAAAATCAGATGGTCTGTTTACAAATTCAAAAAAAAATCATCATCACATCATATATATATATATATACTTATGCTAAATAAACTCAGTTTTATGCGTCATCATACATCAACCCGTCTTTCTCAGTACCTCAATGGACGCCACCACACTTAGTGTTTTTTTTTTTTCATTTGGATGGGTGAACACGATTTTGTGTGGAAATTTTAAACCCCTAAAAATAAACCATTGTGAAACGTGCACGTATGCTTCACAATGCTCTATGATGTATAACGAGGCATATCTTGTACAATGTCTTACAACTATATATTTTTTTAAATCCAAGGGAACACAGAAGAACAATAACATAGGTTTGTACCCTAAACATGTGAAAATGTCTAAATAAAAAAATTTGAAACATTAAGGAGTTATTAACTGCAAATGTTAAATATTAGGATGAAAATTATCTCTCATGTTGGAAATCTACGAGAAATTTTTCCACCCAGGTAGCAAACAAGGCATGATAATATATTCCTCTGGGAAAAATTTATCCCTTCCTTTCCTAACCTAGTGACATATTAAAAAAAATAAAAAAACTTTAGTACATATTGTATGTACATTTCCTTTAAATGCATCTGTGTGCTTGCTTAATTTAAAATCTTAATAACAATTCATACATTTAATTGTTTTAATCCTAATTGAAGGGAATAAATAAACAAAATTTATCTTTGCAAAAAAAATTGCTAGATATAACCTACATTTATGTACTATGTTTTATCATAGGTATATCTTCATTTTATATATACATTGTAACTCATATTATACCATTTTAATTAGAACTTTTAACTTCATGAATTTCGCATGCATGTTAAAAAATCATAGTAACATTACTATGTTGGCCTATATATGTTGGATAACCAGTTCAACGGAATGTTAATACTTATAAGTTATATAATACATATATTTGATTTACACAATCTATGTGTTTACATTTACATGTTCAATACATCTTTACACACTATAATTAAAATATTACACACATGCACATATACATATTCAGTCAGGAATGTTCAGTGCATGCCACGTTCCTAGAATAAAATAAAATGATTTTCATCGGTAACAAAACAATACATCCTTCTTCAAGTCAAGACCCTTTTCCAGTTTTGAACACTTAATACTAATTAATTAAAAGGTAATTATGTTAACCTAAAACTTAATATTATAATTGGTTCTTTTAAAAGCAATATATGTACACGAGTATATTAAAGGAATTATAAAGATGGTTTATTTTTCTTGTTAATTTTTGTAATCAACAATTTACTTCTCTCCGCCAAAAACGTAAGCTTATTCTTAACCCTAAGACGGTTAATTATCTAACTATACGCCTATACACGATCTTCCAGTCACTCTGGAAAGAGTTGACATTAGAGGAACTACTGTTCTCTCCACAGTTTCTGTGTAAATGATGTGTGTATTCATGGTCACTCTATTAAGAGGTACCCCAAAGAAGGTTTTTCTTTGTATTTATTTTCCTTTCTGAAATTTACACATATAATTATATCGCTTTCCTACAATATTCAAATACGCAAAGGACTGTTCGATCTGGCATGGTGAGCATATCACTGTGTGATGTTTGCATATTTTCATTCAAATTCATTTGTTCATCTTCCTTTTTTACTTTCATCTTTATTTTCTCTCTCACATTCATTCTTCCTCATTCAATGTGGCCACCTTCTACTTTCAACTATCCATACAACTATAATCTCACATTCTTCTCCTCTTGTATTATGACATATCAATTAATGTGTGATAGATTTGTTCCTCATGCCAGATGCCTTAATCCTTCTAATCTTGTAAATTTTTGTTCAACACATATAGTCATTATAATTTCATTTTTTTTTTAAATAAATATATGCTTGTTTTAATTTTCAATTTACCTTCTCTTTTTTTTTTAATATTTGTATTTATAACAAAACTATACTTTTATTTATGATATATTATTGTAAATAATTTATATTTTACCAAAAAAAAAAAAAAAACATCATCCGTGTATGGTATGGATCTTCCCAAGTTCCATATACCAACGGCGCACTCCTTTATCCGAGGGATTACATGATGTTCCATTGACATTAACTAATGTTATGTACATATATACAACATGCATCTTAAAATTATATTTACAAATTATATATTATTAAACTAAGACAGCTTTACCCACGGGTGGGGAAGCCAGCAGACTAGCCACATGTACCAAGCATGTAGGTCGTCCTCAATGTGTCAATGAAAACCCAAGACACTCATGATGGGTGACACGTCCCATCCCAGAATTTTTAAGATGTAATATGTCTTTATTTTTTTCGAACACCTGCCTTTTACAGGACACTCGAAAACTTGCGTGAAAGAGTGGGAGATCAATTCTTTACCGGATTCTCCACGGCTTCCACAAACATACAACAAAATTAAATATTCATTCAGCCCTTAATCTTCTATTTTACATATGTCTTTAATATGGTATTTATTTATAGCTTTTGTTTCTACATCTTCTAAAACATAAGTTATATCGCTTATCTTTTTTACTATGCGTGATTTTATGAATCGTGGTGCCAGTTTAGTGCAGAAATATTGAGATTTGTTTGATTGTATGAAGTTCTTACGATAAACTATATCACCCTCTACATAATTCCTATTTGATCTACCCTTATTATAATAATCTGCATTCTTAATGTATGCTTCTGAGAGATTTTCCGAGACAATATTAAACAGTGTACTTAAATCCTCCATCTTTTTTATATATAATTCTCTATCTTTTTGCAAATTTTGTGGTGACTTTATTTCGGTGTCTACGACCTTACCATAAATGTGTCCATCTAAAATTATTTCGCGACCTTTCATTAGCAGATTTGGCGTATAACCCGTGGCTAAATTTACTGTGTTGTTTAGTGTGCACTGTACTGAATCTAGATACGTGTCCCATTTTCTTTGTTGATTGTCTACGAATATCGCCAAGGTGTAGCCTATTGTTCTGTTAAAAGTTTCTATGTTATTGCACATAGGTGAATATAAGGTTGTGTAGAATATTTTCTGTACGCCGTAAGAGGTCATGAAATCATTAAAGACATTTGATTTTAAACTCGTACCGTTGTCCGTAATTATTGCCTGCGGGACCCCCTCCTGAAGGAATATCTTATTTTCAATGTGTTTTATTATTTCTTGTGAAGTTGCTCTGCGTAGTGGGAAAAGCCAGCAATATTTAGAAAACACATCGACGACAGATAGAATGAACGTGAATCCGGTTGACGATTTTGTTAGTGGTCCAATTAAGTCTATGCTTAATATCTTTGCTGGACGGTCTACACGTTTCCTGTTCCTCATAATTCCTGCAGGTGGGAGGTTACTAGGTTTGTATAATTTGCATGTTTCGCACTTCTTTACATGTTTTTTGACATCATTAAACAATCGTGGCCAGTGATAGTATCTTGATATGTTTTTAAAAGTTTTAAACGTACCTGGATGTCCTGTGTTATGATAATTTTCCACAATCGATTCTCTGTTATCCCGCCTAGGCACCTCTTTCCAGCTGAATTCCTGTGTGAGGGGGTTGTCATCTTTCATTAGCCTATACAGTATATTTTCATCCACTCTGTAGTTTATGAATTTACCTGGTGATTCTATACAGCCGTTAAATACTCTGTCATACCATGGATCAACTATATTAGAATCCATATTTATCTCACTGATTTTTGCTGGAATACGTGACAATGCATCAGGGACTCTGTGGCTACTTCCCTTTCTATGTTCTACTGTGAAGTCAAATTGAGAAAGTCGCATTGACCATCTTGCTAGGCGACCTGTTGGATTTGATATTTTTGTCAAAAACCGTAGAGCTGCATGGTCTGTTATTACTTTGAATTTCATTCCTTCAATGTATGGTCTGAAAAATTCTATAGATTCCAAAATGGCTAGCAATTCTCTTTCTGAAACAGAATAATTTTGTTCGGTTTTTGATAGGGTTCTTGAGAAAAATGCAATGGCTTTTTCTTCTCCGTTAAAATCCTGATGAAGGGCTGCTCCGATCTGATGCTGACTAGCATCGGTGTGGAGTAAAAAGGGTTTATTAAAATCTGGACATACTAATACCGGTGCCGTTATTAATGAATTTTTAAGCTTTGTGAAAGCTTCTTCCGCGGAGTTGTTCCATATAAACTTCTTCTCACCTCTTTTTACTCTTAATAGTTTGTTTAACGGAGCTGAGATCTCGCTACAGTTTCTAATGCTTCTTCTATAAAAACCTACCATTCCTAGGAACATACGTAGTTGTTTCAAGTTTTTTGGAGCTGGGAAGTTAGCGATCGATTCCACCTTGCTTGGGTCTGGTCTTAATCCGTTTTTGTCAATTAGGTACCCTAGATATTTTAATTGACTTCTGCAAAACTCACACTTAGACAACTTAACCGTCAACCCTGCTTTTTGCAATGTGTCTTTTACCTTTTTTAGTAAGCTGATATGCGAATCGAAATCCGAGCTAACGACAATTAAGTCATCCACGTAACAAAAAACATTTTTGTCGAATTGAGGGCCGAACAGTTTGTCCATTAATCGTTGGAGGACTGCTCCTGAATTTTTGGCTCCAAATGGTAACCTACAAAAGTGAAAAAGTCCCATGCTTGGGACCGCAAAAGCTGTTTTTTCTTTTGATGATTGATCTAATTTAATTTGCCAATATGATTTTGATAAATCGATCGATGAGATATATTTTGCATTTCTTAAATTTGATAAAATGTGATTTATGTTCGGCATAGGGTATGTGTCTGATTTTGTTACAGCATTTAATTTTCTAGAGTCCAAACAAAACCTCGGAGAGCCATCTTTTTTCTCTACGATAACTATTGGCGAGCTCCATGAACTGTCCGATTCCTCTATGACTCCCAGACGTACCATCTCTCGAACTTCCTTCTCGACCAAGCTTTGTCTTGCGGGGCTGAGATTGTAATATTTTTGTTTGATCGGGGGGCCTGTAGTAACTATTGTATGTTCTACTAAGTTCGTACATCCTAATCCGTTCTTCTCATAGGAAATATTTCTAAATTCCTGTTCTAATAATTCTAATCGGCGTTGTTGTTCCGGAGTTAATGTATGTTTTCCTGAAATTTTTCCTAATTCATTTATATCTTGTGTATTAGTATAACGTATTTGATTGATTAATTCTGGTGCAATCTGAAATGTATCCCAAAAATCTATCCCCAAAATCATATCCTGTTGGAGTCCATCTAGAATATATAGAGGTATGGCATGAGATTGAGAATTACATGATATATTAATATTTAATATACCTAATACATTCAGCTTATTTCCATTTGCTGCCGAAATTGTGTAGCCTGTTGGGTTTGGTTTATGTCCTCTTGCGATGAAATATTCACCCATGTTTCTACTTATCGCAGAGATTGAAGCACCTGAGTCTAGTAAACCTGAGAACAATTCATTATCTATTTCTACTTCCAAGTATGGGCGCTTATCGCCCTGTTTTGCAAATATAAGTGGTGCTAACTGATATGTTTTATAAAAGAGGCCTACGTATTTCAGCCAACCATTCCATTCGCTGGTTCTGGTCTCTTGAGAAGGTTGACTGACTACTCGTTTTTTTGGCGGCTAGTGTCAAACTGTCTCTGTCTATTTTGTGAGATATTATTGTCATTATTACGATATTTTTCATTTGAGTTATTGTTATTAGTTTTATTTTGAAATTGGCTTTGACGATATTTTAAAAAACAATTTTTTTGGAAATGTCCAGGCTTTCCACAGTAAAAACAAGAATAGTGAGTCGGTGTGTTTGAAAAATCGTTTTCTTTAATGAAATTAGTATTGCTACGGTTGTAATATGTAAATTTTCCGTTTTGTTTTGTTATTAGACACTGACAGAACACTTTTCATCTGTATTGATTTTAAGTTAATATTGTGATTTATCTAAAATATAGTCTTAAGAGACTTACCACGATATCTGCGGTTATATACGAGTGTCCGGGTCCCACAATTTATATAATTTTCACTGCCTTTATTTACACGTAATCATCTCCATCCTCTTTTGAGGTTATTCCCGATCAGATGTTCTAATTACAAGACATTGTTTCACTTATATTTGGTCGCCACGAGGTGACACCAAAGAAAATTTCCTAACTGAAGACGTATGTCTTCCAACTGTCCCGGAGTCCTCTTAAAAAGTGAACTCTTCACATGTTTTCTGCCGGTCAGTATTTTATTTCTCCGACTTTGTAACAATAACGCGTTTGACTTCTGACAACTCATTGCGGTGTTGCCATAAGGCGAAATGTGGCTGATAAGAAAAATTAAACCACCAATAATAATATCATGCTACACGATGTAGTCATCAGTAAAGATAAAAACTTTCATATTGTATTTATAATGTATATGTGTATGTTTTTATTTATGTTCTTCTTCAGCTATTTTTCCAATACTAAATGTGTGCGTATGATGCCTCTTCCATATTCCTCCATTTATCACATTCTTTGTGTACTTTCGTCCACATCCTTCGATAATGTCATCTACTGTCAATTACTTGGATCAGCGTATTTTTCTTCTTCCTAAGGTTTTTAATCCATTTAAAGATTTGAATGTCGATATAACGTATATTTTCTTACCACATGACTTGTCCTCTGTCACGTCATCTTTCATGTATGGGATTGATATGAAAAAGGTTTTATACCATGTAATACCTAAACTTCACTCAATTTTTGGCGAAAAATACTTCACCGGTTTCGACACAACCCTGTCATTAATGAACATTTTTTTAACAACCCGAAGTTTATTAATACTAGTTATAATAGAATATATATACACACACACATATTTTTATATGGATGGGGTTAGAAGTAGAACGGGTGGAGGGAAAGGGGACTGCTGTAACGTAACGTTGTCATGTCGTAAATCCTGCGCCTAAAGAGGAGAGAGGCGTATGGAAAAAATATTTATTTATTTATTCGCTTGTGTTATTATTATTATTTTGGGACCGGATCTGTAAGGCAGTCCGAGTAGTCCCTCCCTAAAGGGAATGTATGGTAAACATTATACGCATGTTTCAATATTCATTGATCAACCAATAAAATAAATTTGTCGAACATAATCTTATTCAAATTAAAGCGACTAAATTTGTTACCCTTTCGCTTTAGATTAAAACACTCAACAATATTTTAGTTACACCATTCAACTTTAATTTCTTACTGTCAATATTATAATAACACTCTTACAAAGAATCAAAAGTTAACTGTTAAATAAACGCGATATAATGTACCTATTGAGGCCAGCTTAGATTTATTTAAAAGCTTCTATACAAGTGTTAATTAGCAAAACATTAGCTTCAATAAATGTGCATCGTCGCGTTAGTACCCATAATACAAGATTCACATCTTAGTTTGGGACTAACTCGATCTTTGTTAACTGTCTATGCATGTTATGTTATATTAATATTACTCAAGCATACTGTCATTGTAAATTCAATCGATCGAACATGTAAACTGTCGAAATAATTAGGTACAATGAAACAAAAGTGTTTCTTTCTAGTACAGATTTTAAATTGTGAGAGAGACCTCTTTGAGTGAAAATACGTCTCTCTTGCGTTTTATGATTAATAGTAGAAAGAAACACTTGTTTCAATATACGTAATTATGGAATTCTACTACGTGTGCACCGACACAATAAATCTGCCGAAAAAAATTGTAGTTATTATTTTATTCAATTAAGAAATTACTGTCGATCAATAAGGATTGAACAATGATAACAAAATATTAGCTCCGTAACATGAAAACATGTTAATCAATATAATAAGTCTACCTATCTACCTATATATTATTATGTACCTATACATATTATGCATGTTATTATATATGTTGGTAGGTAGGTAGCCACTTCACTAAACATAAATTTGATTATGTATTCATATAACATTTATATGGTAATACACGCAGTATTTATTATGCTCATACAAATCCTCTTGTAAGCATTAACATGTACACATATCAAATATTTTGAAGAAATATTATAGTTTCAGGCTTCCAATAAATCTTCTTTACCCTAACATGAGGCATTCAATTTATTCAATTACATTAATTAGATTGATAAGAGAATGGTGATTGGTGATATAATAATAAATATTGAATGGCTTGAGATTGAAATGAATATAAAACAGTGTTCTTGAGGACAAAAACAACCCTAGAACATGTATCAAGACGCTAGAATTGCCATTCAAGATGGATAACACACCTCATCACTGAATTTAAGGTGTAAAACACCTGCCCTTTAGAGGACACATAAAACTTACAGACAATAGTGGGAGAACATTTTTTGCCGGATGCCTCACGAAATAAACTGA
The DNA here is from genome assembly GCA_947579605.1 of Athripsodes cinereus. Lineage (NCBI taxonomy): Eukaryota > Metazoa > Arthropoda > Insecta > Trichoptera > Leptoceridae > Athripsodes > Athripsodes cinereus. The sequence continues at coordinate 204,076 of OX388319.1, forward strand.
CTGACAATATTATTATTTTGCACATTCAGCATATTTTGCATTTCCTATATTAGAGTAAACATACTCGTGCTATTTAGACAGGGATATAGTATATGCATATACAAAAGTTATATTTTATATAAATATTATTCGAGTTCGTCGGTAGCCTGGAGGTAGAGTCTCGGCCTCGTGATCAAGGGGTCCGTGGTTCGATCCCAGGTGCCGGCAAACTCCCCTTTCACGACACAAGCTTTTAGCTTAGTGTGAAAGGTGTATAAGGTTGTATTTGGGTTTATAACAAAACCCAGATATATCTTTTTTAAAAAAAAAAAAAAAAAGTTAGTTTGTATAGCATAAAAATATTATAATTCATTCATAGACAAGTTTATCGCACAAGTTACAGCAAAATCGATACCTTCGACAAGTACAAACTTGCAATTTTTGGTCAAAAATATAATATATTAGGTACGTTAAGTACTAACTGTATCGCGTTATTGAAGTACCTGATCATCAAAAAAAAGATCTAAAAGAAAACATCTCATTTTCCAATTATGTCAAAATACTGTTTTATTGATTTCACCGAAATGTATTGCTAATTCAATGATATCTTCTTGAGCGTGTTTGACCTCAAAGCTAGTAAGATAATATTCTAAACCAATATCTACACAATTTCAAATATCAAATATCTAGTCCGTACACATTATTACTAACCACAGCAAATATTTTATCTTATAAATAGAAAGGTACAATTTATATAACATTAGGAGTTTCGTATACTTACATAGTATGGAAAAATGATTTATAAAATACAATAAGACAACAACAATATTCTTAGAAAAGAATTCGCATCAATAATTCCATTGGGCAATTGTTTCTTATTTCACATCTCACTCCACAATCTAAGATTTGGTACAATGGGAGATTTATAAAGTGATACCTCCAATAAAGGTTAATACAATATATATAATTCTCACAGAAATCAATATTTTAATATGTTTATATTAAAAAAGGTGGACTTTGATATTTGTCAAATTATACCATATATTTTTTTTGTCACAATAATACATCTTTCTCAGCACAATATCACTATTTTTACATATTACAGAAATGCATCCACTACTATTTCTCAACCTATTACCGTCCACTTTCCCAAATATAGATAACAGCATCTTTCCCAAATTTTGCTAAGTTGACTCATCTGCATTCAGGAGAAACCAATAAAAATATCTCACTAGGTTGTTCCTCCAATGCAATGGGAGCTTACTCAAGCTTCTTGTTTGATTTATTGAAACGTTTTGACAACTTTTATATGAGTTTTTTTTTTCAAACTGCTTCAGTATTATTTCTCCCGTTGTACATATGTACAGTGTACACGTATTATATACTGAAACATGGCTAGTCCGGAAACAGGGAGCATTGTCCAGATCAAGTACTTTATTCCAGAACAACAAAAAGAGTATCAGTATGTACCTACCTAAAATATATTATATGTATATATATATATGTAGTGTTTCTATGAATAGACAGGGCAGTTCTGTGTGGTGAAATGTTCGCATAGCCAAGAGGAGGAATCCTAACATAAATTATTAATAGCTTCACATCTATATAATGTATGTACAATAATACAATGTAATAAAATAATAAAATATGCCTGGCACACCCATCCACATGAACTATGTATATGTGCCTACATATCTACTTGGAAATGCTCTAGCATATTATTATTGTGAAGTAGTCAGCGGACAAGTGGAGTAACTCACAAATTCGTTCATTGTTTGCAGTTATGTACATTACTTTTGATTTTAATATATTTTGATTGTATTTGTTTAAAATGTATTTTTGTGTGAATTTGCTTGTAATCAATGTGCAGTAAAGAATAAATAAATAAAATATTTAAATCGCCATTTAAGCACATTTTTTAATCAGGCAATCCAACCAACAAAGGTTTGTTTATGGCATAAGAGAATTCAAAATAAACACGACCAATTGTTAAAAAAAAAACAAAGAAAAAAATCTATTGAAAACAAGTTAATCTACCACTTCCTATAATTTTTTTTATTAATTTATACTACATATTTGCACATCATCATTATATAACAGTGTAAACAAAACAATATAAAATAAAAAAAAACTAGGACGCTGTGCAATGGCGAGATTATCACTATAAAATGATTTCTTCCACGATTATTTATTTATTTATTTATTTCAATCAATATACGGCATTTGCCTTTTACAATACATATATAATTAACATAAAACATTTTGCAATCCTCAATACAAAATAGGAAATAATAATACAATAAAATCTTAAATAATTAAAAACAATAGAAATGTCTTCAGCATAATAAAACAATTTGAGATTCAACATTCTCAATAGAATTATTACGAATAGTTTTTTTTATTTTTCGTTTACACTTGGTTAAGTATATTTGTGTGACAATTAAATAAATAGACCACATTTCTTCTATTCATTCATTTCACATATTATTTCGAGTCTGTTGTGTCTGAATGAGCAGATTAATTTAATCCATTACAATATTTCATATAATAATCTCGCCAGTCATACTACCTACCTACCTACCTACATATAATATACTTATATTCACATATATGAATGTAATGCAATATTATATTAATAAAATAAAGCAGTTTATATTTTCAGCTTAAGAGAACAATTACATTAATTTTATTTTATTCTCGCTCGTATTAATTTTAAACGATTTCTATCCCATACTTCATACAATAACTACACGAGAGTATATTTTTCGAAAATAATTTACTATACTCACGCCGTTCCCAAGTGGGATAGGCAGAGAGAACGGAATGCCATATAGATCTGTCCTTACAAACTTCTTTCGCTTCTTCTACATTCATACAATTTCTCATGCACGCACGTCGATTTCTCTTACTCAGTACACAGCTGTCCCTGAGAATTTTATCTACATGATCAAGGTTCTCGGCAACCCGCACTTTCTCTTTCAGATTTTCAGAACTTCTGCAAGTATAAGTACCTACCTGTAAGGAACTTACGGATTTTTTGTGCTTTTTTCTATTCTATTGCTACTACTACTACTATTATACCATCACGGCATATCCCACAAGTGGGTTAGCCAGCAGATCAGCTGCATGTAAGAAACACGCAAACTGTCCTCTTCGTGCCAATATAAAATCAAGACACTCAGGATGGGTGGCAAACCTCATCGCTGAATTTAAGATGTAAAATGTCTTAATTTTTTCGAACAGCTGCCTTTTACAGGACACTCGAAAACTTACGCAGAAAAGTGGGAGACCAATTCTTTACCAGGTGCTCCACGGGATTCTATTCTATTGCGATGTTGCATATTTAAATAAATAATAATAGATACTTTATTCAGTCAATATCAATGTACAAACGTTGAGACAATATATCACCAATTGGCTACAATTAAGTTGCAGCAGCCTCACTAGGTTGCCCTGTATCGAGGCCTGCTGCGTGAAAAAATATTTAAAAAAAATCCTACAATATATAGGGGTTTATTTATTTATTTATTCATTCACATACATACGGCGTAAGCCTTTTACATGTTCAAATACAAAAAAGAAAAATATACACAATACAAGTTCACACATATACACGTCATTGAGTTTAGAAATATAAAAAGAGTCAAGAATTATCAAATAGAGTCAATAATTAATACACAATTGTAGATTCTGAACAATTAAACAGTTAAGACAATAAAATAAATTCAAATATCAAAACTTTATTTTCAGCAATAAAATGTAAAAATCAACAAAAACTCACTAAAAACAAACAAAAAATACACTTAGATGGATTATAAATTCAAATTACTAAATATGTAAATGATTAGGATTATTAATCACAAATAATAGACTAGAATTTAACATTTAAAAGTATTAAATAAAATTTAACAATCAAAAATGGTCAATCAAATAAAATAGGCAAAAAACTGATAAGAATAAAAATAATGTGAGTCAATATAATAAAAAAAAATCATTACAAAAGTCAGTACGCAGAAAGTCAGATCGCAAACCTCGATCTCATTGCCCTATGTCAGTTATGTGATTTTAAATCATTTACAATGTCAGTTTTAAATTTCGGGAAGCTGTCAGCAAAAACATCAGTGTGGTCTCCTACCAGGTTCCCCAGTCTGTGAATTCTAATAAGTGGTGAATAATAATAAACATAGTTGTTTCGAGTATTAGACTCGTGAAATGTCACAGTTTGTCTGGTAAACCTGGCAGGAACGCTAAATTGTAATAACTCTACCAATTCTGGAGAGTCAATGGCAACGTTCAATAATTTATGCATGAAACACATATCAAAAAGAATCCTTAGAAAATAAAGAAAATTGTAGAATGAGGGATAATAAATTAGAATAATTTATATTCATCATCTTGAATTCTCGTTTCGTGAAGTTTCAAATTATTTTATGTCGAAGAAATGACTTTTGTATGAAATAAAAAAAAAATAAACTATGTTTTATTATTAAAAAAGACGTATTTCGTCTTATAAAGACATTCTTAAAAGACTTTCTGTATATTTATTACACACAGTTAATCTTCTTGCTATCTCATTTGTGGAAGATCCGTGATAGTTTAAATTGATAAATAAAATTAGAAGCTTATTTTCTTTTTATATCCTGCAGAGAAAAAAATATAAGCAATATTCATGATAAATAAAGAAAATTAAGAAATACAAAAAAATTACTGTTTACAATTTATCATGACGTGCATTTGACAAGGAAGATCTATGTTTGTATATTAATCATTTATTATTTTGTATATTGATGAACTTCGTAGTTTTGTCTGTTATTTCTTAGATACGGAGCAATTGTTTAAACGTCTAACTGTTTCAACTGAATAATCAGAGTACAACATTGTTTCAATTTGAAAAGATGAATCTGTTAGTGAGTTGATTAATTGTTTTGAAACTGTCTACAGTTGCATTTATACAGTGTATACCACATTTCTGTTACTACCGTTACCAAAGAATAATATAATAATATTATTATCTCTGTAGATCAAAACTTTCTGAAAGTTTTTTTTCCACTATCATCAATGTACTAAATATTTTGTTGGCCGTTGTGTTTGTGTATTAAACTATTGTAATTGAAAAAAAAACATATGTTAAATCTAATTTAAGTCTCATGAATATGAAAACAAAATAATATACTTTGTTAAATAAATTATGTGAATATAAGATTATTATAATAGTTTTTATTGTATTGAGATAGATGCTTAATTAAACGGTGTTGAAGAAGTAATTCAACATACAAACGTAAATTATTTATATCAGAGTTTTTTTGCAAATAATCCTGATATAATAAAAGAGTATATCACTTTATCTATATCGCTTTATTTATTCGTGAAAAATGTAAGACATTTATCAGCTTTGATTCAGAAGTTATGAAGTTGAATCATTAACGACACAAAGACTTTTACATACATGATATATTTACAATGAAAGCACAATAGTTAAAATATAATATAATACAATATATTTTGTTAGTTAACAGGGAATAAACTTTAGCACTTCTTCTTTCGAACTAATTTATACATTATTTGTTGTAAAAACGAAAATGGCAATCTGTATGATCATTATCTGTACTTCCACAGTTCACTAGTACGAAGAAAATAAATTGCGACTTTTGTATATTTTATGTTGTAGGTAGTTCAATAATGCATTATTTATATTATTTGTGGGTGGTGTTATAGTGTCTCATCATCATCATCCCCTTCAACACTCCTCTAGGGAGCACAGAGCAGAAACCAGCCTCCTCCATTCAGAGCGTCTCTGTACCAATCGCGTCTCCTCTTCCCACGACATTCTCTGCGCTCTGATGTCGTTATCATAGGAACGGTGTAATGTGAAAGACGACCGGGCCGATGGAACCCTTGCGGACGGAAGAACAGTGTCTTGAATTGATTTATTATATACGGGCAAATTTTACTCTAATAATATACATAATATGTTTGGGTGTATATTGACGCACTATTCCCAATAATTTTCTATCAAATCCACCCTTCACTCCGGGTTAGTTCTGACTGTACAGTATAGATATGTATGCATTATGCAGAATGATTTAATATACGTACTCATAGATACAATAACAAAAGGGTACCTAATATTACATTAAAAAGGTTAATAAACGGAAATGAATTCAAACAAACAAACAAATGTGGATTATACATACATACAACTCACATTATGTACAAACATAATGTACATAGGTTGGATATAGTAGGTATAAAATATGCAAACATCACACGGTCTATAACTAATTGTAATATTTCTATATTATAGTTCAATATACATTGCACACTCCCTGTTTATATATGTAGTGTGGGAAATGTAAATATTTTCATTGAAATTATGTTTCCACGAGCAGTGGCATGACTTGCCGTTAATAGCGCTGGAGTAGAACATGTGTGTCCCGTAAAAGGTTGTTGGTAAAATCACCCGTATAAGACAATTAACACATACATTTCAGAGATGAAGCATGCCACCCATCGTGAATGTCTTATTTTTAATTGGCAAGAAGAAAATAATCTGCAAATATATCACTTACAGTTAGTTCACTGGCTACCCCACTAGCAGGATGCGCGGTAATAGTGTAGATACACAGATATTAAGAAAAAAACGAATCAAGATATACAACGCATTTAAGAAATCACTTTGTTTATCACAATTTTTTTATCAAATAATTAAATATTTTATGTACTAATTAAATTTTTTAAATTTTTTAAATAAACGGCGATTTTTTGTTCGATAACATAGATAATACATATAAAATAGATGAATATGTATGTGACACTGTTGAAGACTGTAACAATGCATTGCGTGGAGGTCATCACGACTTCCTAGTGCTGCAAATGAACATACGAAGTATCAGAAAAAACTTTGATGAATTTTTACTGTACCTAAATCAATTGGAGCCGGCTCCGGGTTGTGTGGTGCTGACGGAAACATACACTAATGAGTTGGAGTGCAACATACCCTGCTATACGGGTTACTGCACTAATCGCATAATTAATAAAAACAGCGGTATTGCGGTGTATGTGCATAATAGATATTCTAATATTATTGTCAAAGAAGATACTAATATTGATTTGTGCGACTGTCTCCGACTACAGGTTGACATCGGTGGGTCTTTAAGGGTACAAATCATTGCTATTTATAGAACTCACGGTTCTGCTATGAGTGATTTTATTACTCAACTGAGACACAGCCTGCTGAATACTCATAATATCATGACAGTTATTGTAGGCGATTTTAACATAAATATAGCTGATAACTCTGTTTGTAACTTGAAGGATGAGTTTCTTAGTATGATGGCTGAGCAAAACTATAAATCGTGTGTAAACAGCTACACCCGGGAGGTCCCTGGACAGCAGCCTTCTTGTATAGATCATGTGTGGTGTAACGTCAAGCATACTGAAATAGTTAGGAGTGTTGTATGGAGGATAAATGTTACTGATCATTATGCGTGCCTCTTTAGAATACAACTCAAAGCCACAAAAAGAATAACATATCCAACACCTAAAGAGATTACTAAAGTCAATTACAATAATTTAATAGAATATGCTAAACAATTAAATTGGAGCCAATTGTATAATACTACCGATGTCGACATTATGTTTAGGTATTTTGAAGATATGTTAGCACATTGCGTAAATCTTGCATCCCATAAAACGGGCTTGTCTTGCAATAACAAAACTAGACGGCTGAAACCATGGATCACGCGGGGATTGTTGGTATCGGTTAGGCATAAACAGAAGACATTCATACTTACCAAAAGATACCCCAACAATGAAGGTCTACTAAAATATTACAAAAAATATAGAAATCAATTATGTTTACTAATTAGAAAGTCAAAAAACGAATATTTTGCTGAAAAGATTAGGTATTCCCAAAATGATAGTAAAAAGATTTGGTCGATAATAGATGAGGCGACAGGTAGAGAAAAGAAAAAGGTAGATATAAAATACATCAACGACGGAGTTGTTCGTATTCATGTGTCGGACAGGCCGGAAGTAGTAGCTAATATGTTTAACAAACATTTTTCTAGTGTCGGAAACAATCTTGCTGAAAGAATTCTCTCGGGTGGTGCCTCCCCTTCTGTCTGCCCGACGATTGCTGACAGCGGGGCAAATTGCTCGATTGCATCTTTTGAAGAAGTAACACAAAGCGAGATCGAACGTATAATCACAGGTATGAAAGGGGATTCTGCTCCTGGCTTCGACGGGATCACAAAAAAGATACTAACTACAATAAAACCGTGTATCATTGAACCGTTAACATATATCATAAACGTTTGTCTAAAGACTGGAATTTTTCCTCAAAATTATAAAACTGCAATAGTTACACCCATTTTTAAGTCTGGTGAACGTGGAGAATTAAATAATTATCGTCCAATCTCGCTTGTCTCATGCATTGCCAAGATTATTGAGAGGATCATTAAGAACAGGTTATTGGATTATCTTACCAAGAACAATATTATAAATAAGGGGCAGTTTGGTTTTATGCCCGGCCTGGGAACTAGTGATGCCATATCTGCTTTTACTTCTGAGGTTTACGGTGCCCTGGATGCTGGTGAGAAATGTGCGGGAATATTCATCGACCTGAGAAAAGCTTTCGATAGTGTATCACATAACTTAATGATTGCCAAATTGAAAAACATCGGAGTTACGGGTAAAGCTTTATCACTCTTTGAAAGCTATCTTAAGGATCGAAGGCAGGTTACTAAAGTCAATTGTACTTTCAGTCGACCGGAGACTTCGGAATACGGGATCCCACAAGGGACGGTCCTGGGACCGATTTTGTTTGTCATTTATGTAAATGATATGTTCTCCCTCCCCATTAATAGTAGAATAATTGCTTACGCGGACGATACGGTGCTTATTACTAAAGGTAAAACATGGCTTGAAGTTGAACACATTGCAAATAGTGATATGGTTGTATTAAAAAGTTGGTTTGATCGAAACCTCTTATCATTGAACACGGAAAAAACTGCGCTTGTTCCATTTGCCGTTAACCGATCCGGTGAACCCTCAGGTCTAAGCGTGTGTGTCCACTCATCGCAATGCGGGAACACCCAGTGTGACAGATCTTGTGCGAGACTTAGTTCACTAAAAGAAATAAAGTACCTCGGAGTTCATATCGATACTAATATTAAATGGAAAACACACATTGAGAAAACCGTTAAAAGGCTGAGGAAACTGATTTACATTTTTCTAGAACTCAGAAATTTTCTCCATGAGGCCCACTTGAGATCTGTGTACTTTGCGTTGGCTCAGTCAGTGATCCAGTATGGTATCATTGGCTGGGGGGGAGCATATCCGACCAACTTGGCACCACTGTGTATAGCTCAAAGGCTGTTATTAAAAATAATGTTTAAGAAGCCCATTGACTACCCGTCGAGAGAGCTATATTCAGAGGCAAAAGTTTTAACGGTCGACAGCTTATACGTGCGGTCTGCGATGCTTCAGGTGTTCAAGGAACATAGGACTTCTCCTGTGAGACGAGAAATATCAAACAGTAGAGTCTTAAGACTAATAAATAAATTGCCCATACCGTTGTGCAGGAAGGATATAGCACAGCGGCACTATTCATACCTAGGAATAAAACATTTCAATGAACTACCCAGTGAAGTGCGATCCGTTCTTTGTTATGAGAGGTTCAGGGGATGTGTAAAGGAATATGTTGTAAAGACAAATATGAATACAATGTGAAATGCGATTGATAGTGATGTGATTCTAGGGTGGGAAATGATTTATAAGAAGTGAAATTTTGCATGTCTTGTATTTTTGGTTTATTTTTTCTGATAGATATGTGTGTGAGGGTGTGTGTGTGAGGGTGTGTGTGTGTGTGTGTGTGTGTGTGTGTGTGTGTTGGATGGTGTGTTTTTGGGTTAGAATGAATTGTGGTATGTGTTGGTGAGTCTTTGTGAATGATGGATGGTGAGATAATATAGTTAAGTATAGTTATAATGTGTAGGTTATGATAGGTATATAAATAGATAAATATAAGTAAATGAAAAAGTATATAATGTTTAATAGGTGTGTTTTAATTGGTTTATACTCCCTCCCTATACACGAGATATCTCTAATAGGGAGGTAGTTGTAATATTATTGTGATTGTTTTTCATTGTTTATTGAAAATAATATTGTATTGTGTACCTACTTTTGAAATAAATATATTTATTATTATTATTATTATTATAATATAAATATAGGTGTTTTATTTTAATTAATTTTACATAAACTTCCACCGTAACGTCGGTCGATAATAAATTATTGTTTTATAAACTGGAGACAAAAACATTAAATTCGATCGATTATTTTGAGGATTTCTAAGAATAGGGAATTCCTGGCAACTGAATCTCCCAAACGTAGTTACGCCCTTGGACACGACACGGGTAGAAGTATATTTGTTTTGGTCTGCATTTCCGATATTATTGATCTATATTATTATTAATATTAGAGCAGTGGTTCTTAACCTTTTTTTTCCAATTCACCATTTTTAGTGAGCCAACTCTTCATTCCTGGGATGCCGTAATCTTATAATAAATAACTCTTCATCCCCCACCACAGCAACGGTCTTTGACAAATTCAATTTTAACCTATGCAGCGTTTAGTACCTACGTAGATTTAAGTTTTGCTTTTTTGTGACATTTTTCAACCTTTAATATTTGTTTACATAATATTATATTAGATCTGTAAATGGTTCTGATTTGTAAAGTAAGTCAACATTTGGATGCAATGTATTACATTTTGAAATACTATGGATTTTCGCGAATGGAAACAAATGCATGAAATTCCCCACCTGGCAACTCCGACATTCCCCACAAGTTAAGAACCACTGTATTAGAGCATTCTGAAAAAGGATCACACCCCTTGCAGGAACCACAACAGGTGCCTACTATTACGTGAAAATAATCACAATCTCTTTCATCCTTTTCATTTCCTTTATTCCTGCTATAGGTACCTACCTACTATATAAAATTATTTTATTATATATAATTTAAGATAATCTATTAGGTATTGTATTTTCTTCGATCTCATTTATTAAGAAATAAGCTTTTTTCATTTCAGAACAGATTTGTGCTAGTTAAGTTATTCATGAAATTCTTGGATCTGAAAAATTCTTTTATTTTTTTTTGAGTATCCTGCATAAGATAAGTATTAAAAAAATATCATATAATTCAGTGATGTCAAACTATACAAATATGTTATTCATCTCGTCTATCACATAATGTTTCACTTTTTTTGTACCGAGGAGTCCGATTTGTTAACTACAGCTATAATTAGTTAGCGATGAGGCGCGTTACCCATCCTGAATGTTTTATCTATTGGATAAATTGAAACAAGCGTTTCGTTCTTAAATAGATTAAACAACGCGAAAGAGACGTGTTTCCACTTCATAGGTCATTATTAATCGTTATTCAACTTTTAGTAGAATTAAATGCTTATTTCAATTATTTATCTATAATAGTTATGGAATTCCACTACTTGTGTACCAATATTATGAATAAGACTTATTTTTGGTGGCACGGAAAAGACAACCTGTATGTTAATTACATGCAGTTAAAACGCTGACTGCCCCACTTGTGGGATATACCTACCATGATGGCATAGACACATACCTACTATATAAGTACATATTAGTGTTAACAATACTGTTATTCACCCATCATAATAATAATGATTCATAGCTTATAAGTGGAGAACACCTACCACAATCATCGTGCCTATAGTGTTGTCTGTGAGTGGTTTAATACCTAAGAGTCTGTCAAGCAATCTCAGAAAACTGGGAGTAGATGACAGGCTCAAATACAGCATGCAGAAGGCCGTACTTCTATCGTCCACCAGGATAGTAAGAAGGTTTTTGTCCCTGTAGCTCTGTAAGTGATCTCCCATGATTGTACTATTTCATAGAACATCATGGAAGAATCAACTCGAATAATGTTGGGGTTCTACATTTTGAATATAAATTTATTTTAATATTTTATGGTTTTTATTATTTAATGTAATATTTAAATTTTATTGTTAATCTTATATTATGTTCAAAATAAAGATTCTAATATTGTTTTGTTAAATAAATGATTCATAGCTTATAATATGATCAATACAATAGTTCCCTTATAATTCTTCCAATTTATATATTTCATCATGCACCACAGAGGATCATAATATAGAACAGACAATAACTACGAAATATTATTTTAAAGATAATAATCTCATGAATTTTGTGGACTTTGATATAAGATGTAACAGTATCTCAATCAAATAAATATAATCCTTATAAATAATAATTCAACATTATCAAATCACACATAAATATTGTGTACCATGTAAATAAATAACTAAATAAACATGTTTAAATTTACAAAGCAATGAAAATATAACAATTATTGAATTAATTAAAATAAATCACTTATTTGTAGTATATCCACGGTGACTTTTTATTGGACGCAAGCCGGCTTTCAAGAGCTTCCGCTCTCATCATCAGGCTGGCGAAAAGTGCTTTCAGGCTGGCGAAAAGTCACTTTTCGCCAGCCTGATGATGAGAGCGGAAGCTCTTGAAAGCCGGCTCGCATCCAATAAAAAGTCACCGTGGATATACTACAAATAAGTGTTTTATTTTAATTAATTCAACATGAATTTCCACCAAGTACCGTCGGTTGAAAATATCAACTATTACAATTATTATTTATTCATCTATAAGAAGTAAGTAGCGTGTGTATTTTTTAATGTAAATAAAACATTAATTTTACGATACTATGTAGTTTTACGATGAAGTTTTATTTTAGTAACCAAGTTTCGACATGTTATGTCTTTGTTAAACTCATCATTAAAAGTACTTCGTAAAAATCTTCAAAGCTTTTGTTTTATTTACATTAAATTATAATTTTTTACAAAATAAACAATAATAGAATACAATATGTGTAGGTATATTGTTTTATTCCCCCAAAATTGAACAGAGCTTTGTGGGATAGGTATAATGAATATTTCACTAGATAAAAATACTGTGTCTGGATAGAACTATTTCAAGTAATTTCTTTATTTAAGCTTCCCTCCCCATTTACTTTGGTATGGTATAGATACATATGCACTGTTAAAATGGATTCTCAAAGAGATCTATAAACTTTTGCTTCGTATGTATTATAGACACAATAACCTAATCTTTGAAGCCTCGCTCTAGTCTTAAAATTCGTATCTCTATAATTACAAGAACATACTTTGTACTCACTCATTCTTATAATAATTACAGACGACAAAATAATTACAAAGCTCAAAGTTAACGATGATAGATGATATTTAATTTTAACGACATTCAATATAATAATATATCCTGTCATCTTAAGATATCTTGCTGGCTGATGAGAGGAACAGAAGAGGAGTATCTAACCCTTCTAACTGATGTTGTTATGTAGATACTTTGGTAGGTGCTGGCACAAAGGAATAACTTTTAATTAGAAATATCCTGACAATACTAATATGTACTAGGTACCTACCTACCTACCTACATAATACATAATAATTAATATGTCTGATGATTTGTCATGAGGAACTGAATTGATGCGAATACTACCTCCGACCTTCCCTGAAATGTCTCCCCTCTAACTATGTAACTACAAATAATGAAACTGTACCTGCACACTATATGTACCTAATATGAGACACGTGTTACTACTCTCTGTTATATGAAGGTAATAAGTATTCTGTGTAATATCCAGGTTCATCTCCGCCTACTGATTGGTTTTTATATCACACATATTCCCTAAACAGATACCATCCCATCCCATCCTATGATAGACCTTTCAATATATTATCTTGTACAAATATACCTCCATATAGTTAGATAGGTACACTGGATGATTAAAAGAGCAATACACCTTTAGGTTAAAATTCTCATGCACTTACTCAACCAATCTAAAATCCCCGTAATAAATTCTGATTTCATCTAATAGGTAGGTAAGTATTATACTTTCATACAAATTAAAAAAAAGAAAAACATTGTTTACTTTCATAAAACTAGCAGTGTTTGTATTTTTAACTTTTTTTTATATAAAAATGAACTTTGGCACCGATAAAATAGAATCTTTTGTACTTTTACTTTTTTTACGTTAGAATTGGAATCCACCGCCTCACTAGGCAATAAAACAACTTTTCAACATAATATGAATGTGCTCAATTAATTATTTACCCATTTGTACGAGAACAAATTGTCATGTTCTGCGCAAGGAGCTTTTTTGAATGGCAGAGGGTGCACCGATCAGATCTTCTCCCTGCGAATGGTTATAGAGAAGTTTCTGGGTAAACACCAGAGGCTTTTTTGTGCGTTCGTGGATCTGGAGAAAGCATATGATCGAGTGGACCGGGAAAGGTTGTGGCGCGTGTTGTCGGAGTATGGGGTGAGCAGCCGGTTGATCCGCGCAATATCTTCACTTTACGTGGGAAGCTCCGCTTGCGTGAGGGTAAATAACACTCTCTCGGAGTGGTTTGTCCTCACCAAAGGAGTGAAGCAAGGTTGTGTCATGTCTCCGTGGCTGTTCAACCTATTCTTCGACTACTGTATGCGACCTGTGAAAGAGATGGATGTTGGTGTCGAGCTGAATGGGTTTCGGGTGAATGCATTGATGTACGCAGATGATTTGGTGTTAATGGCTGAGAGTGAAAGGGACTTACAAGAGATTGTTACGTGTGTGTATGATAGTTGCAATTTGAATGGTTTGAAAATGAACGTTATGAAGACGAAAGTTCTTGTTTTTGAAAGAGAGAATGAAAAAACGATTTGCGAGATTAAAGTTGGTGATGAATGTTTGGAGCAAGTAAGTGAGTATGTATATTTGGGAAGTATGTTTACGAGGGATGGAAGATGCGATAGGGACATTGAAAGAAGGAAAGTGGCCGGTGCTAGAGTAAACGGTGCACTTCGACCCATTGTCAGCAATGACAATGTGTCGAACATGGCTAAAATGCTGGTGCACAATACCATTCTGGTACCGTCACTTACGTATGCAAGCGAGACATGGACGTGGTTGAAGAAGGACGAAAGTGGAATAAATGCAGTAGAGATGCGATCGTTGAGAAGAATGGTTGGTAAAACGCTGCGTGATAGAGTGAAGAATGAGGATATTAGAAGAATGAGCGGATGCAAGAAGACTGTTGTGGACAGAATGCGTGTAAATAAATTGAGATGGTTTGGTCATGTGGAACGAATGAAAGAGGAAAGAATGACAAAGAGGATATACTTATCTGAAAGAAAGGGTGTGAGGAAACGCGGGCGTCCGAGAACCACGTGGCTTGATCACGTGGATCAAATTCTCAAGGACGGCCGCGTGTTGAGTAAGAGGAACCGACGTGCGTGTATGAGGAACTGTATGAATGTGGAGGAAGCGAAGGAAGTGTGTAAAGATAGATCTGTTTGGCGTTCCGTTCTCTCTGCCTACCCCACTTGGGACACGGCGTGAGGGTATAGAATAGAATATAGAATAGAATAGAACAAATTGTCATTTGGCATATATACCTACCTATCATATACATTTTTTCATACAGTTTCATTTTCACAGATACACTACTTTTTAATCAATTCATTTTTTCAGGCTGCAAACAGTTGTATCGCAATATAATGATAAGCCTCTCCGCTTCTATCTATCCATCAAATTATATTTCTCACAAGTAATGTATAGATACTTCGTATAGAGATAAAACTCACAATTTCAAACAGTTTTGTGTACTTTGAAAACTTTTTGTGCTTATTTTATATAAGTTATTCATAATACTTGTTACTTTTCATTTCAATCATTTCACGCAACACTTCACGTTAAGAAAAGCACATCTCGTTATATGAAAAACGCTTAACAAAGGAATAATTTACATGATAAAAATATACCACCACCACGGCATATCCCACAAGTGGGGTAACCAGCAGACCAGCTGCATGTAAAAAAACATACAAGCTGTCCTCTTCGTACCAATATGAAATCAAGACATTCAGGATGGGTGGCAAATATGTAAAATGTCTTAATTTTTCCGAACACCTGCCTTTTATAGGACACTCGAAAACTTACGGAGAAGAGTGGAAGACCAATTCTTTACCGGGTTCTCCACGGTTATAGAAATGGTTATAAATATAGAAATAGATAAATGTATTAAAAAATAAATGTTATGAATTCAAAACTAAACTGAAACAAGATATTTAGTTGTTTCACTAGTTAATTTAACTTTACATTTGCCTGCTGCTAAGAGTGGAAATTTTCGAAAGCCGTCTTGCAAATTAATTAAGTTACCAGTAGACTTACCTACTACATAATTTTGTTTCATTTTATTTATCATTACTATAATGAACTTCCACCAAAAATCGTTGATTGATTAACTTTGTAAAATTTGATTAGAATGTAATATTATGAGACAACTATAATAAATTATAAACAAACATGCTAAAGATTCTGACATATATAATCTAAATTAAGATATTAGCAACTTCGATTCGGATATTTAAAATCCAGCAAAACGAGAAAATTAATACTATGGGTTCTGCTAGAAATCTATTCTATTCTATTACAGCAAAATAAGATTTGATTATATCCTACATACCTACATATCTGAGAATTTAAAAAGATACCTACTCGTATTACATCACTGAGTAAAAATAGTCTGAAATAGAGACTAAGGATTCCCTGCCTGAAAGACATGATTTATTTATTTACTGAAAGGATCAGACTTTCCCGAGGCTCATATCACCTTTCAGAGGGCAGAGGGCTAGATCAAGCGGTCATGCTAGGTCGGACTGGACTGGGCTGGGTCACTGGAGGCCAGTGGAAGGAGAAAGAGTTATCACATTTCATGTTGTTCATAGAATTTATAAATTTGCATTAGCAATATTCCTACATTTTTTTGTATAGATATAACGTTATAAATATTTGTTTTAACGTTTATCGTATATTGTTAGCCATAGACTCACAGCATTGCACATTATTCCCATTCATCCAATGTCCTTCAAACTTTGCAACAACATTGGTGTTGCAAAGTTTGAAGGACATTGATTGCTTCTTTATTTATTGTAAAAGCCCTTTCATGTTTTTTTTTCAGGTGAATAAGGTGTACAATACTTCTTCTAAGTCTTAGTAGGAAAAAGACTATTATCATTTTAGTGTTATGGAGTGAAACACCATAGTATTATTGTTAATTTTGGAAAAAAACTTGTTTTCTGAGAAAATTAATACATCGTTACTGGTCTTTACCACATAGGTCAATGATTCTATTATTGTAATTATGTCTGGAATCCTATAAAATATTTAAATTGCATAAAAATCATAAAACATTTAATTTATTATTTCACATCTCCCCTTAAGAGTGTACCGAGGATCAGTTGTAAAAGAAGGGAATAATAGTTGAGTCCACAATCAACCCATTTTATTCAGTGTAGGTATTATTATGTTGGGTCTGATTTCTAAAAGGGATGCAGACTCCTGCTTCGATATTATTTAAGAAGTTCACCTGCATGGTTACCCACACTATTGTCAGCCGGGGACACTTACATAACTCTGATACAATTTTAACTTTTATTGCATTAACATTCACGCGGATCAAATCCTAAAGGTCGACCGCGTGTTGAGTAAGAGAAATCAACGAGAAGTGAAAGAAGTTTGTAAGTATAGATCTATATGGCGTTGCGTTCTCTCTGCCTACCCCTCTTAGGATTCCGCTTGAGGGTATGGATAGATAGATAGAACAAGATATAGTGTATGACTTTTTTTTATTATCATTACCGGCAATCCACCCGTAACGAGTGATTTGTGCACACAATGAATTCGCTGATTACTCCAACGTTATATTATTATCAATACATTTGATCAATATTTGTATATTTCATCGCTCATGCTTATATTTATCATGATTTGACTTTTCATATTACTTATTATAGATGCATATTGTATAAAATTGAAACACAAGTTAGGTATATTATTTTACTGGAGTCTGTTAATATAAATTACTCCAGGCAATAAACGAACCCTTTACAAAATAATATTACCTACCTGCCAAAATATATTCTCATGGAAATATTATATGTTATAAAAAGGTATATTTCAGAGCAAAAATATTAAAATTTTCAGTAAGTTATTATTTACTTTATATAGATACTAATATATAATATAGATATTAATTTTATGATCTACTAACAATGTTTCTATGGGAGCATTATTTTTATCTTACATTAGAAGCGTTTTGGTGTTAAGCTTTCGATAAAAAGTCCATCTTGTCTAAATGAGTAAACCTTCGAAAGATATGTATGAAAAATCTATTTGCAGTGCCGTGTATAAGGTTTTTATACTGAATAGGCCCAACTCCATATTAAGTTAATATCAAACTGAGATATTATATAATGTAAACTTATTACATATAGGTGAAAACAATGGTTCCATTTCAACTCAATATTGTTAGAAAACCAAAAAATATTCCATATTATTACATAAAGAGCTGAAGTTTGGTGATCGGACGAGAACCATATTTAATCATATTCCGTTCAGAATATTGTGATAAACCGGGTTTATTTTTTTCATATAACCTCTCGTATATGTAGGTACCTCTATCAGGCAAGGTCGGATATATCAATTCTGGCTTAGTGGTACTAACGGGCTTTAGAAAGTTTAAAAATTGTCACTTGTCATTAGCTTAAACGGATAAATAGAAGTCCTTCGATTCTTGAAATATCTGGGAAAGAGGTGATTTCAAAAATTAATAACAAATCGTATAAAACAAGAGAGCAATGGTTGAAAACTGTACGCTTAAAACAAAGCATCTAATAAAACAAATTATCCAGCACAGCTCAGTTGCATGTAGCGAGGTTTGTTTGATGTTCTGATGATGTTGCATTGAATTACTTACACGGTGTGCGCAAATTTTAAAATGATTGTATAAATGTAGGTAGTTATATCATTTCTTAATGAGTTTTAAGCTAAGAAACCTCAGATAAAGCCCAGTTTGAATGGATGACGCCCCACTGTTTATATGTAATGATCTTAGATTTCACCCAAACAAACTACTAAGAGAACTCAAAAGAACGGAAAAAATAAGGAAATGTTTGTCCCACTACACTGGACGAGGAAAATATAGGTAAGTTTGAGCACTGATATCATTATTTGTTCTAGCTCATTCAATAGTGCCTAACCGAGAAATGTCAATTATGTATGGAGATGGAAGAATGATTCTATTGAAGGAAGTACAAAAACTAATACCTACATCTACGTTTTTCTAAACAAAATTTATGTCCTCGCTGGCGAACAGAAATGCTATCCAGTTAAATCCACCAACTTAGAATCGTTTATACACACTTCTTCTATGTCCCTAACAAAATAATACCTACATGAAAACCCCCTACAGTTTTTGAATGGAAATATGAAAAATGTTCATGATTTAATCTAACTAGATTCGTTTGTTTCTGTAGTATGTACTAGACAATTTATTATGAGTTATAATATGATAATATCATCAGATAGGTGTATGTATTATATATAATATAATATGTAGATGTACCTATATGTAGGTAGAGTTTAACTTTAGGTTCATTATGCGGTTCATTAGAAGCACGAGTAGTTTTAACTTTGCACGAAGTAGTTTTACCATCCTGATGTTTATCAGCAGCCGTTGATGGAGGCTCATTAGTCCAGTCCGAGGGGGCTGGGGCTGGGGCTGCCTGCTTGTCTGTCTATTTGTTGCGGTGTCTGTGTGCTGGCTTTGCCATCACCAGACAGATATTATTACATACATTGTATGTAGGTTGTATTTTGTAGGCTTTCTCTCTTTCTCTCTCTCTCTCTGTAATAATACTTATTTTGATAATCACGCCATCATCAAATAGTATTAGCGTACAGTGAGTGCAATGAGGCGTGGATAATGAAAACTCCGCTTTACTCACTCTATACCTATATGTATGTAGATAGGTAAGTACTACCGAATACTAAAAATATTATCATCGCGGACTATTATCAGAATAACAAATTATTACGTGAAAACCATTCCCCTAACATACCTATAATATGTATATTTATATACTTATCGTATTTGAATACGTATACTTGGACGATGTAGGACTGTACCTATGTATATATCTACTTACAATATTACACTACTGTTTTCAAGTAGTCTACGTACAATTATGTATTTGTATAGTGATGTTTGCAGCACTTTAACACCGACAGATATATTTTTTTGTCATATTAATTTGTACTATTCATCATCATCGCCCTCAACGCTCCTCTCGGGAGCACAGGGCAGAAACCAGCCCCCTCCATTCAGAGCGTCTCTGTGCCAATTGCGTCACCTCTTTCCACGACATTCCTTGCGCTCTGATGTCGTTGTCATAGGAACGGTGTATTGTGAAAGAGGGATGCCCGGGCCGACGGAACCCCTGCGGACGGAAGAACAGTGCTCTTTTTGTCCAACTATCATTAGGCATTCTCAAAACATGTCCCAGCCAGGACCATCGTCTCTCCTGTATTACGGAGATTACAGGTCTCTGCTGGGTGTGCCGGCGCACCATTTGACATCCAAAATCCTTCTAAGACACTTGTTTTCAAAGCTTAGTATCTTCCGCTCTTGAGCCTTGGTTAAGACAGTTGTACTATTACAGTAATACAAATTTATAGAAACCCAAGAAATAAACTTTCCCCAACTAATATTTTGGCTCATAATAAATTTCCTTCTTTTACATATTTAACGCACCTCTAGGGTTGATTAACCGTTTAAGATCTAGGAGAAGTATAATAACCAAAAATGAAGGATTAAAAAAATATCTCAATTTTCAAAGATTTCAATTAGGTTCAAATATTTTACGTATGATTTTAATGATCTAATGATATTTTCTTTCCCGAATTAGGTAGTAGTTAAATCGGAATGATAAATAATAAGAAATCGCGTCTCCGAGATAAACTCACCCTCTTTATATTGATTGTATTTTAAATATTTGTATTTCTATGTAAAATTAATTGTAATCAATGTACAGTAAAGAATAAAAAAGTAAATTTTTGATCGAAAATCGTACGATGATATCATAGATTTTTTTTAATCAATTACAAATTTAACTTTATTTACATATATATGAATATGGTATAGAGATAAAGACATAACAAAAGAGAATATAAGTAGGTATGTATGACATATTATTATGATTTTCCTTATAAATGTCTGATTAGCTTATTATATTGTTATTTAGGTTCTATACCTTATATGGACTGTAGATGGTAAATACATTGTATAGGTTTATGGTTCTCATACCCCCTAGCTGATATTAGTTATATATAATATGTATGTACATTTGTAGTAAGTAGTATAAGGAGTCACAATATGAGAAGAGACAAGGATGATTGATTGCCGTCATATGTTCTATGTATATACTCTCACTGTAGTGGGTATGGTAGGTATATATAAACTAGACATGAAACGGATATCCGGTCTGTATTATGTATGTATCCGACTCATCTGGCCGGATAATATTATAACACTGCATTTTTTTTAATGATTGTTTCCAAAGATATCGGTAATTCAAAGAAAAAAACCAGTCATGCAGCGGATCAAATTTTGCATCCAGTTTTAAACTGACATTGTTTGTAAGACACTACATTGCTAATACTTGAAGGACATCGATATTGGAACACAAAAATTCTGAAAAAATGTACCGCGCTGCAAGTCTAGGTTGTCTATGATTGTTTCCTACTTATCCGTTTGTGTTAGATGAATGATCAATTGGCTTTTATTGGAATTATCCTACCTGTAATATTGAAGACCAGTTGTCTCTCCACCTCTGAAGTGTCCTTCTTAGTGCTTACTCTTATCTGATTATATATTTATTGACAGCATGCTGTATGCACTAGAACAGGAAAACACATTAAGCTTCATTATATTTTAATTTATATCTGTGAAAAAGAACATTTTGGAAGACCTATTCTCTGCCGAAGAGTCAGATATTTGGCTATGATTTGTTTAAAACCAAAAATATTCGAATCTAGAAATTTTAACCTAAAACTTCTACGCAAGCTCAATGTGAAGACATATGTAGGTACCTATGTGTGGGATGTTGTAACAGACCCTCTTCGGCAGATTTCAGAGACTTCTCAGGGATTTCGTTGAGTGAGGATATATGAGAATGTTTGTAGGTTGCAAGTGAAAACATCAGATTGGAGACACTAAAAGTTTATTGAAGATCACAGAATTCTTTTTATATATATAAAGGCAAAACGTTTCACATATTAACACAGAGTTATTAGTTGTATGACACTCACAGATGATTGAAAAAATAAGCGGAGCGAGTCACCCGGTTGTCTATTTGAAGAAGCAACCGCGGTGAACTGCGGGAATTACGGAAACTCGAAACAAAGCGGTGAGAGAAACGGGAACTACTTTTGTTTGGACACTCCGGCCAGTGTTACAATGGATTTCAATAGATGGCCACACAAGTATCATTTTACGAAACTCGTATGACAATGTCTTAATAAATGGCTGTGAGACATGGTGTCTATCTTAGAAATAAAAAGAGATTAGAGAATTTAAAATGTGGTCCTACAGGTGAATCCTGAAAATATCCTGGAGGAATCACATCATATAATCATACAAAGTGTCAGGAATATATATTATCAATCAAATGTCCTGATATCCGTCATCTGTTATCCGGCTTCATTACTAAATACATTACATCACTAATAAATAATACAGAACTATAGTATCTAGGTAAGTAGCTATTTCTTATTATGATATATATTATATACCTACCTACCTATATAATAATAATAAAATAATAAAAATACCACTTCCCATGTACAATATGGCATAGCGTACAGAAGGGGTAACCCTCATTCATCATATGACAGCGGTGGGTGCAGATAGCAGATCCTTACACTACACTACACCTCAAGATGGATATGCAGGGGGTATTACTATAATATTGTATAAACAACTGAATTATTAAAAGTACCTACCTACATAATATTATGAAAAAATATACTTCCACTCTATTCTATATTTTTTTATCGTTTTTCTTAAAAATATTGAAAGCAAATCTTTATTAAAAATCACCATTAACACATTTTATTTATTTATTCTTTATTGTACATACATTGATAACAATCAATTTTACATAGAAATACAATTATTTTACATACAATCAATATACTGAAAGCGAGTTCATAGCGGAGGCTCAATTTCTTCCAACTAACCCGATATTCAATTCGACAGTTATGAAGTATGCCACAATTCTAAGTGTTCAGGTTGTCATGGCGCACTATGAATAACCTGTTTATTTATTTGATGCAGAATTCAGTCCACTGGTAACTCTACTAGTATAAAGTTGCCATGACAATATAAATATCTACCTATATAGAAAGAGATCATTATACACGCGGTGATTATGTGTGTTAGTGGCAAATCTTATTCGAGATATGAGAAACATGGAATCAAAAATGAACCAACTAAAAATGTTCTTTTTTTAACTAAGTAAGTATTCAGAAATATATTCTCCATGTAGAGTTCTATAAAACTGCATTTTTATAAACAGTCAAATCTAATGAAATATGTGATTGAAAAACGGAGAAAATCACTGTTAGTATTAAAATCACTCAATATCTAATTAGTTTTTGGGTTCTAGGTACCTAGTAAAGTTTTACTGCATGTGAACTTTTTTAGTTTTGGTACATAACATAACGCTACATGCATAGATAAATCACAAATGTCGAGTAAGTCCCAAACTAAAATATGAATCTTGTATTATGGATAGGTACCTAACTAGTACTGACACGACAATAGGTACACATACACGTGTAATACCCAGACCCAAAACAAAAAAAAAATTAAAAAACGATCTTTCAAATGCACATATAATTTATATAAAAACAACGCAAACAATGCTTTTTATTTTATAAATAAATATTGAAAAAAATAATCTCATGATTCTACAGTAGATACTATTATCAAAACAATAAAAAAATCTTTATTACATTTTCAACAAGAAAGGGGAGTTTTATAATATTTTTATTTACCAACATTTAAATAATCTAATATTTGTTTTTCAGTCATTATCACAAAATATTATTAGAAATTTATGCAAATGAATTTGAATTGGTTTGCTGCTGTATAATAATAATAATAATAGGGTGCAATTGTGAGATAAGAAAGAAAAGAAATTAAAGTAGGAACCTAATATGGAATTACATTGATTTTGGAGTATGATATTGGGGAGACAAAATATTTTTTGTATGGGAAAAAATAGATTACCCACTCAGTGTAGTCATTATTATAGTAGACATATATTATATAGGTAATGTAGGGTTGATCAGTCGGTGAAGTTTATAGAATTATTATCATTTTGGTTTATTGATTTCCTTACATTCATCATCATTCGCCTTTCAACGCTCAACTTGGAAGCACAACAGCCTCATTTTAGCGTTATCTAGTCGTTCGACTATAGACGACTTTGCGAGAAAGTATCAATTTCGTAGCCAAAATACCTAAGTTATTGTATATTTTAGCTACGAAAATTGATACTTTCTCGCAAAGTCGTCTATAGTCGAACGACTACATAACGCTAAATGTATTTTGACTACGGCTGCAGGGCAGAAATCAATTAGATCGTATTTAAGCCAATTGAGTCACATATTTTTACGACATTTCTTGCGCTTTGGCGTCGATACCATAGGAGTGTTATACATTTGGACATAAATAAAGTGAAGTTGAAGTAAAACAGTGTTTTGTGATAAGTACCTTAATTCTATTATTTTATGTCATTGGACATTTTCAAAACATGATCCAGCCGAAACTTTTTCTAATTTAAATTGTCCACTTATTATTATTGGACAGACATTAGTTAATATCAGCCTATCGTTATTTTCCCCATATACATAATATATAGGTACTATACGATAATATTTTCATAATAATCTCTTGTAATATTTTGATAATGTAAAAATTAATATAGGTAGGTACCTAGGTATGTAGAGTATCTACCTACTCGTCTGCCTAGCATTTTAATTTTTCACTCATTAACCTCATTTTATGAAGGTATTAGGTAGGCACCTATGTATGTCTATTAGGAACATCATTAGACATTTTACATTAGAATAAAATTTGTAGGTAATATTAATTACACCCACTGAGGCTGCAGGCATTTATATAGATGGTACCTTGCATACTTACTTTACTTACCTACGTACTGTGTATAATTATGTAGGTACTTGCATATTACATAGTGATCTAACGAATATTCGTATTCGCATATTTCAATGTATTCGCATTCGCATAAAAATATGCGAATGTTTTGCGAATATTATTTCGGTAATAAAGTATCGGATATTCGGTAAAAGTACCGGATAATTACCCGGTACATTGCAGAAAAAGGTACTGCAAGAATAGGTTCTTTAAGAAAACCGAGGAGTTTTGAAATATTTTGAATTCCTATACCATTTTGAAAATTCGGGGGGGGGGTAGAAATTTTAATGATTGAGCAATACTGTCGAAATCTAAGCAAGTCAATATTCGCTATTCTCAATGTCGGCAACAAATATTCGCATTCGCGAATATCCATAATCACACATTCGTTACATCACTATAACATGCGTATCTGTGTATTGGAAGACGAGTCTGGACATAGATACGCTCTTATTTTTTAATATATGGTCTTATTTCTTTTTTTTTTAAATATATAGGTATCTGGGTTTTGTTATAAACCCAAATACAACCTTATACACCTTTCACAGTAAGCTACTAAAAGCTTGTGTCGTGAAAGGGGAGTTTGCCGGCACCTGGTATCGAACCACGGACCCCTTGTTCACGAGGCCGAGACTCTAACTCCAGGCTACCGACGAACTCACTTATATGCATGTACTGTTTATAATAATTTTATTTTTGTGTTGGTTTTTTCATGAGTTTTTATTTGTTTTATTTTTATTTTATTTGTTTTGATCTTATAAATCTTAATTTTAATCTTAAAAAGAATAATAAGAGTAGGTATATGTTATGCAATTTGTATTAAATATTATATCGTATTATTAATAAGAGGCAACAGCCTTTTATTGTATCAATAAATAAATGCATTTTGATGGAAATTACTGTCGTGTTATTTTGTTTATTGTCTATTGTAAAAAAATACAATTTAATCACATTTACATAAAACAAAATATTGTAGGTATAACATTTTCAGATTACTCTTAGTTAAATCGCTACAGTTGTGATCCAGGTACAGTGTATCTGACACAATACATCCTTAAACTTTCAATAAACAAGTCAATAGACATTCCTATGAACAAGTCGCTCTTTTGAATTTACAGGATAAACATTTTTCCATTGAACCGTACTGATGAGCTTAGCATTCCTTTTTATCCGAGATTAAAACCATTAGTTACCTCCTCTATGTCGAGTGTACGCTGTACTGCATTGTGCTGTACAGGAAAACTTACACAGAGGCAATGAGTCTAGTGTGGGAGGAATGTTATCACGCATTTGCTTATATTCCTTTTGCACAGATGGCAGACATCGTACAATGATGGCGTCTTTTTTCGTAAATTTATATTTTTTTACCTTCTTTATCGATAATGTTTCATACAAATTCCAAACGATATGATAAATTATGTTTTTTAGTGAAACATATCAAGAAATTCCGTGCTTATTTCATATACTTATTATATGTAGGTTCTTACATTTACGTGCGGTTACAAGATATTAGGTAAATCTTAACCATATATCGTTTTATTAGGTAAATCTTCACACAAAATGGACGAATGAGCTTCCGTTATGACATCAAACTTATTACAACTTTATTTATGACATTTTAATTAATTGATGTTGGGGAATAACCAGTAGCTTACATATTAAGGTGCCTAGGAGGTATTTGCATATCTAAATTGATTAATTTAATTCCATCAAAATATTATAAAAGAGTTTTTGATGTGCTTAAAAAATTAAATGACGGAATACAGAATGCTTAAAAAATTCTATTCACTTTTATTCTTTCGTCTCCAAGAGAATATATTGTATTTTTCGACGACACATTTTATCTTTAATTTCTTATTTATTTTTAATTTTCGTAAAACGAAGCTCACTGTCCTCCAAACAATATTTTGCATTTTTTAAATTTATTTGAAGTACCTATATAATTACATCCATTTCCATATTTTTTTAATGGCAATATTAATTTGAATTATGTGTCAATTGCGAATAAATATGTTTATTACGAGTGAAAGCTACGTATTTTATTCACCAAGTCAAAGTAAATTCATTTCTTATTCTAATAAGTCCATATAACATACATACATACATACATACATACATACCATCACGCCGCTTCCCTCGCGGGGTAGGCAGAAAGGATCGAGCGCCACTTCCTTCTATCCTTGCATACATCTTTCGCTTCCGTCACTGTCATACAATTCCTCATGCATGCTCTCCTGTTCAATGTGCTCAACACGTGACCGTCCTGTAGGATTTGATTTAAATGATCTTGCCATTTAATCCTCGGACGTCCGCGTCTCCGAGCACCATTCCTCTCAGCCAAATATATCTTCTTAGTCATTCTGTCCTCATTCATTCTTTCCACGTGCCCAAACCATCTCAACTTATTTACATTCATCTTTGTTATTACACCAACTTTCATTCCACATTCCTTTCGTATATCACTGTTACGCACACGATCTCTCAGACTCTTGCCACACATCCTTCTCAACGATCTCATTTCCACTGCATTTATGCCACTTTCATCCTTTTTTAACCATGTCCACGTCTCACTTGCATACATAAGTGTTGGCACTAAGATAGCAGAGTGCACCAACCTTTTAGCTGTGGTGGATATGTTTCTATTTGCAATTATTGGTCGGATTGCACCATTTACCTTATTGCCAGCAACTTTTCTCCTTTCAATATCTTATCGCTTTCACACTTCCCATCTCTCGTGAACAAACTACCTAAGTACACACATACCATAAGTACACACAAGTCCATATAAACCTTTATGTAATTTCTAAATTTGGGAAAATTAAAAACAAGCCGACGAGTTTCAAACTATTTTTTTAATAATACCTATGTGATTTTATGAGCTAACTTTCAAATAACACATATATATTTAAAGGAACTTAATTGTTTAAAATGACCTGTGCAAATTCAATTCTGTTCGATGCCGAATTTTCGAGGGAGATTGTAGCCCGAGATACTGACCTTCGATGATATTCTTGTTTATCAGCGAGTCCTCGTTGTTCCATAAGTCGACCCCAGAGGCGGTGAAGTGTATTTTTGGACGGGAACTAAGGATTTGATTTGGAATGGTTATTGTAGCAGCAATCTAGGTAAGAAAATCAGCACAAACCGAAGCCATACTAAAAAGTAAAGTAAGTATAATAAACATGGTGAAATATCATTCATATAATATGATAAAAGATAACATTTTTTACATAGGTATTTAAATCAATTTACATGCGTTTATGTGTACGTAAATGTATCAACCTATACTAGCTACCTATGTAGAAGATATAAAATCGAGACGGTAGCTAGTATAAGGAATCACGAGCTATTTTGTCAGAGAATGCAGTAATCATGAGTCTAGCCTATGCCCACAAAAAGTTTCATTTAGATTTCATCATCCGTTACGCAAATATTCATTTTTCGTTTAAATGGTCAATATCTATTGATAATAAAATCACTGTTTAATTTGTAAGTGTTTGTGTATGTATATGTAGAATATATTTCAACATTAAATAGGCTTATGCTGTCAGTTTAATGTAAATTAAAATAAAAATAAAATATTTCATATCAATATTGATACTATTTATTTATTTTTTATTTTATTTATTAGTAAAAGTACATAACAGATAACAACTATAAATATGGTTTACAAAATAGAAAAAAGACGTTCATAACTCAGCTGTCATCCACAAACATGTACCACAGATAAGTAAATTATTTAAGTATCACATATTCCGCTCATTCATCTGTTCTCACTAGCATATCACACAAGCAGCCATCGCTAACATATATTATTTATATTATTTAAATTATATTATTATTTATATTATTATTATTTATATTATTTATATTATTTAAATCTTTATTTTTCAAACACCACACCGAACATTCGAAAACTTACGGAAAATAATAGGAGACCAATTATTGTTTGCTGGTTGATCCACTGAAGTGTTTTTGCTGTCAAAAGTTGTAGATTGAATGTATTTTTGAAATAAAAAAATACTGTATTGGAGATTTTTTTTTCATTTTTTTTAAGATATACCTATCTGGGTTTTGTTTGTTTTAAACCCAAATACAACCTTATACAATTTTCACAGTAAGCTACTAAAAGCTTGTGTCGTGAAAGGGGAGTTTGCCGGTACCTGGTATCGAACCACGGACCCCTTCTTCACGAGGCCAAGACTCTACCTCCAGGCTACCGACGAACTCAAATTTTTTTGATTATTAAGTATATATAGATACTGCTTGCCCCTCCTACACAAGTGGTGGTACACTTTCTGGAGGGGTTAAAAACGTATTTATTTTAGAAAATGTTTTACACATGTACATTTTTTTTTTAAATTTGGTAATATGTTATTAGGTATGTGTTTATAAATGAATTTAAAAAATTAACGTTCTACGAACGTGTTTACCTTATAATGTGAGTGACGTAGTTACAAATGAAAATTTTATAGCCGAATCATAAATCGTCATTTTGGTTTATGGGGCCTTATTCTAGATAGCTACTACGTCAATTATTTTACTAATGGCATGTTGTTATCAAAGTAAATATAGTTAGGTACCTACATAATAATAATAATAATAACATATAGGTAGGTACATACACATATAAGAGAAATGTAAATGCATATTCGTATAGGCAGTAGGTAGGTAGGCTCAATACATGTAAATGTAATGGATCATTATATCCGACATTGTATAGGTATATATACATATGCATAACATAATAATATGTATAGCTATACCGCATACATACCTACCTACATAGGTACATATAGTTATAAAAATATCTAACATGAATAATGATCTAGACACTTAGTAACAATGTCTGATGATACTGTACGTGACGATATTTATATTGGTATCTTGTTGTGTTCCCTTTTGGTGTGTTGGTGCGTTGTAAAGATTGCTAGGGGAATGCGATCCCCCGCCCACGGATGAGTTCACGGCATTATGACCCTTACGGTTTTTACTACAACTCCAAATAGAATATATTGTGTACCTACATAATGTGTTGTTGTGTTCTGCTATATTTAGTTATTCTTACTATACATAGCATTATATTATTATTAAACAATACCTACATACATATATATGGGTTAGTACCTACATAATATAAGAAATTCATCGAACACAATGTGAGATCTGTTATGAGAGAAATGTATCCAGAGCTATTTAAGTATAATAATCATCAGCCATTTTGTTTCCATTGTTGGGCATAAGCCTCTCTCTTTATTTTCCACAATACTGAGCATACTGTATCCAACCAACTCCCACCGTTCGTCTTATGTCGTCTGATCATCGCTTGTCTGATTGTTCTCACCGCTCTTCTTCTGTTCTTATAAATAATGTTTATTAGAAATGTTTGAAAAATAGGGAATAATTAAATACTGAATAAAATACAAAATTAAATATTTAGTTTGATTAAATGAAATTAAAACACTGTGCCTTTCAATAGAAAAGTCTAAAAGACACAGTGTTTTAATTAAATCAAACTAAGATAATTGAAAAAAAAAACACAATATGTAGTTAACTTCCAAATGATTTTCTACTAGTATTCGGAGACTCTCGACTCCATCATCAGGCGATTAGTAAAAAGTGAATGTTTTAATCAAACTAAATATTTAATTATGACGAACTTTCACAGTGTTTGCTCTTCAAAAATAAATAAATTAAAATACAAAAGTTTGTGTTTGCAAATTGATTCTCCATTCTTATTGGTCTCCGAATTAATTTTCCTTCTGATTATTTATATTAATTTTCTTACGCTTCACATTGTACTGAATTACAAAAACTGACAAGAGAATAATAATTAAAATTAACATAATATGTATCTAATTATCTATGTAGATACTATCTCAGAACAGACAAAAGTCTAGTGAGGCAGTAAATTCCACTTCTAACTATTGTTTTTAGAACACGTACATATAATTCAGTTAAGTAAATGTTTACTTATTTATAAAGTCTATTGTAGTAAGTTAATCAAGTTAATCTGATATTGTAGGAAATACATAAAATATAAGACTAACAATAGACAACATCACCTTATTTGGTAAGTCATAATTAATAAGGTGACGTTGTCTTTTCTTAGCCTTATATAGTAGCTTCATGTGTTAAATTTACAAGTATATATAAGTACCTATTATTAATTATTAATTTAAAAATAAAAGAAACTTTTTATTTTCCACTCAAATAACTTTATTCAGTTTAAACGTTTTCGAAACTACTTGTTCCTTTCCTGATGATGGAACAAGTAGTTCTGAAAACGAATACCTAAAGTTATTTTAGTGGAAAATACAAAGTTTCTTTTATTTTTAAATTCCTAATAAAAAATATGGATTTCCACAGCGTTAATCACGAAACATACGAAAAATTAATATTTAAGCTCATAAAATGGTCATTTGGATACTTGGTTTTGGTTGGAAGTATGTACATAATTATAATTATTTAATATGAACCATATAAATATTCAAAACCTCCTCAATTTCATTTTAAAAGAATAAATTCTGTGGAAATGTTCGGTACAATAGGTATTAAACTAAATTCTAACAGAATTTCATCCAAGAAAATATAAAACTTCTTAGATATCTGATGTTGATATTTCAATTTTCAAATATGTTTGTTGGGATTAATATACATGTTTTAACAAAAATAATAATTTCTTTATAAATGCACAGTAAACATATTAACTCCTTCAAATAAGAGCAGAGTTCGTGCTTTATTTTTTTTTTTTTTTTTTTTTTTTTTTTTTTTTTTTTTTTTTTTTTTTTTAAAAAGATATATCTGGGTTTTGTTATAAACCCAAATACAACCTTATACACCTTTCACACTAAGCTAAAAGCTTGTGCCGTGAAAGGGGAGTTTGCCGGCACCTGGGATCGAACCACGGACCTCTTGTTCTGATTTATTTATTTATTTATTCATTTACTTTGAGGGATATAGTTTCATTATTATTTATTTATTTCAATCAATATACGGCATTTTTCTTTTACAATACATATATAATAAACATAAAACATTTTGCAATCCTCAATACAAAATAAGAAATAATAATACAGTAAAATCTTAAATAATTAAAAACAATGAGGCCGTATTTTGTCATTTTACTTATTTATCTTCATTATTGTTTTAAATTTTGTTTATGGATGCTAATTAATATTTATTTATTTATATTTTATATAGGTAGTTTGTTCACGAGAGATGGGAAGTGTGAAAGTGATATTGAAAGGAGAAAAGTTGCTGGCAATAAGGTAAATGGTGCAATCCGACCAATAATTGCAAATAGAAACATATCCACCACAGCTAAAAGGTTGGTGCACTCTGCTATCTTAGTGCCAACACTGACTCGTGTATGCAAGTGAGACGTGGACATGGTTAAAGAAGGATGAATGTGGCATAAATGCAGTTGAAATGAGATCACTGAGAAGGATGTGTGGTAAAAGTCTGAGAGATCGTGTGCGTAACAGTGATATACGAAATGAATGTGGAATGAAAGTTGGTGTAATAACAAGGATGAATGTAAATAAGTTAAGATGGTTTGGGCACGTGGAAAGAATGAATGAGGACAGAATGACTAAGAAGATATATTTGGCTGAGAGGAATGGTGCTCGGAGACGTGGACGTCCGAGGATTAAATGGCAAGATCATTTAAATCAAATCCTACAGGACGGTCACGTGTTGAGCACGTTGAACAGGAGAGCATGCATGAGGAATTGTATGACAGTGACGGAAGCGAAAGATGTATGCAAGGATAGAAGGAAGTGGCGCTCGATCCTTTCTGCCTACCCCGCGAGGGAAGCGGCATGATGGTATGTATATATGTAAAGAGAATCTATTATTTTATATAGTATGTGTATTTATTAAAAAATAATGTAAAATGTTTTTTTATTCCACAATACAAATATTTGAATTTGAACATTTTCAATCAAAAGTATGAACTCTTTTATTTTAGTTTCTAGTTAAAGTGTGGCCATAAAAAAGTGTATTTTACAAAATTTATATGTAAATTTTGTGTTTTCTTTAATCTTTGGCATGCTTCTATGACAGCAGGGGTTTTGGTGGTGCAGGATCCGTCATCTGGAATCGACTCCCCGAGAAACCTCGTAAAATTCAATCAATAACAACGTTCAGGAGAAAAATGAAGACACCGCTCTTCCAACATAGTTTCCTGCACCCTTGAGATAGATGCGCCAATAAACAGCACCGAATAAATCATCCAACATACGTTACCGCCAAGAGATTGTTTCTTCGTGTTTTATTTATATTACTTTTGAAAATTAAATATTCATTAAAAGTACCTAGGTACCTACATAAATTAGAATATTAACATTTTGTGTTTATTTTAGAAAATAAGATAGGATAGTATAGGTATACAGGAATTGCAAAATAATTTGTTTAATTCAATCTACTAAGTATTTTCAATATAAATAATAATGTAAATAAAATTGTTGTGTCTTGACTTTTCAATTTTTTCTTGTATGTTGTGCTTTACTGCGCTCTTTCTGTTGTACTATTGTACTATTGTAATGTTGATAAACCCAAGTGTCCTGTAAAGGACCTACGGGAGATGTTGAAGAATAAAGAATAAATAAATAATAATAATTAATAAAATTATAGTATTTTTACTAGCCTCTAAATATTTTTTATCCATGTTTATATTTGAAATAAATTTACTTACATAAGTGGATTGACATACATATATTTATTTATTTATTTATTTAAGCAATAAACGGCATTCGCCTTTTACAGTTTTCATAATAGTACATAACAATCTTTACATACATTAAAAAATAAAAACAAACAAAAATTGTTACAAAATTAACAAAACTGGATTACTAATAACATATTAGGTATCTACCTACAACGGAGGTATTACTCGAACAGCTAAGGGGCCTGAGTCAATAACACATTTTCACGTTACGTTTTCGTTCCGTTAACGTTCGAGCATAGAGGAAGTTGCAAGCAAGTGTCAATTACGTTGCTAAGATACACAATAGTTACGAAAATTTACACTTTGGCGCAACATCGTCTACATTTGAACGTTAACGGAACGAAAACGTAACGTGAAAATGTGTTATTGACTCGGGCCTCAGGGCTGTGGAATAATATATAAATTTGATGTCATTTCTAATTCATCGAGTGCATTTTATTTTTGTTATTTTTTTTTTATTGTAACATAGTGTTAAATAAAATAATTTAACAAACTTCACTGGCTTGTGAAACCTAGGTTAGGTATATTTAAGTTATGCTTTATAATCTGTAATAGCTGTTTGTTTGCTTTGTATTAATAAAATAAAATAAAATATTTTGTCAATATCTCTCTCTGGTTTCAATCCTGTAGATTAGTTTGCAGCAAATTAAAACCCTGCATTTCTCCTTTCATTCAATCATAGGTAGGTATCAGCCAACGTTATTATTTTATTAATTAATAGTTTATTTAATTAATAAATAAATAAATATAAAGTACCTGATGTTTTTTATCAATGGGTTAAGTCTTTACAGTTTTACAGACAAAACATTTTGATAGACTTTTTCTTTTAATTTACGTTTTTTCATATGATTGATAACTCTTAACCTGTTCACTCATAAACGACTGAATGGCCTTTGAAAATAGAATATAAGAAATAAAAAACCTGGTGGATATTGTACGATTATACCAACTTAGAATTCTGAATTGCATACAAGACAACACTGGTAATATAATAATTACAAGTATAAATCACTTCGAAATTAAAAAAAACATAGTTTTATAGATTTTACTATTTATTTACTCTCACTCTCTCTCTCTATTTTGGCAGTGCACCCAATATATGAGTGATGCTGCGTATTTATTTACTCATATAGCTGCAATATCCTTATACTTGTTATTTCTGATATATATTTAATAAAAAGTACAGAAGTATGTTTGTATACAAAATAATATAAATATTGGTTACCCTCGTAAACATAGGAAAATCAAATTTCATAATGTCGACTACCTACTAATTTAAGGAATATAATATAATAAGTATATTTATGACACATTTCCATGAAATATACTATTTTCTGTCTGCGTCCTATTTGTATTATAGTTATGTAATAGGTACATTTATATTAATATGTTATATATATACATAATAGGCTCTTAGTGTATAAGATGAAGCGCTCTAAGCACCGAACACAATTTTATTGTAATGTGATATACCTATTGTCTATATAGTGACTAATGTATGGTGATGTGTAACCCCGCACAGTGTGCTGTCTATAGAGACGCATTTTCCCTGATGTAATGACGAGGTGTCTGGGCGGTGCCCTCCCCTAACCACGCCTCTCCTCCCCCTCCCCGCCCTCCCCCACGCGCGCCCGCGCACCATCAGTCCCTCCGCCGCGACACAGAGGACATGACGTCGGCTCCCGCCGCCTTTATGAAACCGCTATACTTGCATTGTTTACATCTTACTGTGAGGCTACCTGCCAATACTCGGGCTCGCGTTATCGCGACCTAATAACTCCCCGCGCTGTTTTGTGCTGTGAATAGTGCTATCTACACTCACTGTGCTGTGGATACATAACTGTGCCACCAGAGAAGTCTGTGTGCACATGGTAATTTTTGTGGATATCTGATAGTGCATACGACCACGATCTAATCAGTGTTGACAGTGCGTGCTGGTGTGTTTGTTTTTGTGTGCAGTGAGTGCGTGAAGACAAGTGAAGTGAGAGTGTTTGGAGTGTCGTGTAAGAGATGGTGGCGCAAGGCGCCCGTTGAAGAGAAGCATACCGGGGCCAGTCCAAGGGGCCAGGGCGGGAGGAAGGCATGCGGGGGTGAGGGGGCGCATGGCGGGAGCGCGGGCGGGAAGTGCACCCCCCGGGCCCCGTGACTTGGAGGCTTTGGGCCCCCGTCGCAGTCACAGTGCCGGAGGCACCGCGCCCCCACCGCCCCGCCTGCGCCCGCTCTTCCTTTGGGTTAGACAACACGATACATCAGTGCTGCAAGTGCATTGCGAGGACTACGACCCTGCCAACAGACTTCGTTTTTCCAGAACACCTCTAGGCTGGAGAGTTCTTCCTCGCACGGAGACCTTCGATTCTATCAACCTCCCTCGAGCCCCACCGTTGCCCATTCCTCGTCGCACTCGATCCAAACGACGATCCCGTCCCACCCATCGCCTCCCTCGACCCCGTGTTATCGATCGTGCAACACCCTCCCGCCCACATCGCCCCTTGCTGTCCTCCACGGAACTGCAACTGGATAAACACCTCACAAATTCGGAAGAAGAAACTTTGGAATCCATCAACCGAGATCTGGCAGATGAGGATAACAGCACTGTTGATGAATCTGAAAATAAAGAAAATACCTGGTCGCTACCCGATATAGAAATAAGTATTCCTTCGCACACGATTCATATTCCGCAAAGAACAGATCGTAAAGACAAATTTGTGACAGACAGTAATGTTAATGAAAGTGACTTCAATCCAACTCCGTTAGACAAATTATTAGCAGTTGCTGAATTGGAATTCAATCAACAGCAATCCTCTGATTCTAATTTGGAAAACACTTCTCCCAGTGAAGAACAATTGCATCCACCATTTAGTAAATTTCAATTTCTTCCGGATGATTGTGAAAGAGAATTAGCATCGTTTGATATAGAAAATCACGAAGAAAACGTTGAGAGAGAAGACAAAATAGTTGAAGAAGACACTGTATTTCAGAGTGGTATGGTCGCAGCCAAAGATCTTTTTGAGACAATAACTGATACTCACTACATGCCAATGGACTTAGTTGACAGTCACGATCAAGACGAGGCTATTAATGCTAACGAATTGCTAGACTCATTAGTGGAAAA
This sequence comes from Athripsodes cinereus, assembly GCA_947579605.1. Lineage (NCBI taxonomy): Eukaryota > Metazoa > Arthropoda > Insecta > Trichoptera > Leptoceridae > Athripsodes > Athripsodes cinereus. The sequence continues at coordinate 241,098 of OX388319.1, forward strand.
ATGTTGTGAAGACAATCATATTATTGGTAATGATTTTGATAAAATTGCTGAAATAGTAAACGAAGAAGAACAAATGGAAGGTGATTATGAAGATGATGAAGAAATGTTGATGGATGATGCCCCAGTATCAGATATTATCAATAGGTTAGAACAATCTCTAGACTCTCCTGGTCAACATAGTATAACTGCTGCACAAGGTTTGTTACATTTACAAGATATGACAGATGAACTGTCCCAGGTTCCGTTACAAGAAACTGAAGAGAAAATGGAATCGTTTACAAGTGATAATGATAAACCTGAAGATTTCGTACCTGAAGAAGAGCAAGTTGAATGCAATACCGAATTAGAACATGATGACATTCCTATAAGTACAGAAGAAGATGCTATTGAAAATGAAGAAGAGTGTGCAGAAAATGTTAATAACTCAGAACAATCTTTAGTTAATAATGAATTAGATATGGAAAATGTCACGATGATCGAGAACAATCCTGATATAGAAAATGATTTAATTGATCATGGTGAAAGAGAATCAGAAGGCTATTCTTCTGGGGAACCTTCAGATCCCGACATTCCAGATACCACTAAAGAAGTTGTATCCACAGTTGATGATGATAACTTAGATACTGTATCAAACAAAGATACAAATCAGTCAGACAAGGATAGTGATAATCATGAATATGATGATGACATGGTGCCAACAGATTTAAGTATAAATCCTAGTAATAAAGATCAAACTGATATTAATAACACTATAACAGATGATTTGCCAAAAGACTTAAGTTGTAGAAAACGACCTGCCAGTCCCTATCGATCCCCTAGAAGGATAGAAACTCCACGTCCACTATCACGCGGCTCAGACACAGTACAATCTCCGCAACCTAGTGGTATTCCTGCAGTCCCATCATCTCCAGAACTCTTAACATCAACACATAATAAATCAACAAAATCAATATTCCTAGAATCTCTTCTATCTTCGCCATCACCCAAAATGTGTTTTTCATCTGAATTAACTATCACCAAACATCAGAATGAACCATTAAACCTTGGTAAAAGTAGAAAGTCTGCAAGTCCAACTGTAAGCAGTTGCTCAGAAGAAGTGAAGAAACCTAGAATACTTACAGAAGAAGAAAAAAGGTATAAAAATATATGTGATGAACCACCGTTAGAAAAACTTAATAAACTCTTTTCAAAGACTTCTGAAGTATCATGTGAAAGTAAGCAAAGAAAACATGATAAATCACAAAGATATGAAGATCTCTCACCCATCGAGCAACTGAAACTATTACGATGTAGCACTGATTTTGAAGTACCTGATCCACTTCTCATTCCAAAGGAAAAATTCAGTTCCATTCTTTTGTGTCCAGCAAGAGAAATTCCTGCTTTGTTACACCAAAGACCAGAATTGAGGATACCGGAAGCTTTTGCCGTTCCATCTGTTTTACAAGATCCTGATATTCTAGTTGTCTCATTATCTCAACTTGAGACCATTTTACAAAAACATCGATCAGCAACTGAAAGAGAAAAACATAAAGAAATGAAACATTCTAAATCAAGTTCTTCAAATACACCTAACAGCACTACAGAAAATAAGAAATCGAGAAACACACCAGTACCAACGCCTTCAGATAATTCTGGAAGATCATTGGCACTAGGTTCAGGAGCAGATAGTATGGCTGGAGATATAGATGCAGCAACACAAGCAGCCCTAGGACAAATGCTATGGCTACCTTATTTGAGTCAATTTGAAGCCGCAATGGCTTGCTCTCAAAACGCTGATTTATTAAAAGCATTACATTCACCAGTTCAACCAAGTTTTCCACAACAAACAGGGTACCCTGATATGAATCAAATGTTCCTAGCCCAAGCTAGATTCATGAATCCTACAGCTTTTCCAGGATTACCTCCCCTGGATTATAATAATCAACTAGAATTAGCTATGTGGCAAGAAGCAATGGCCCATAATAATGCAGCCAACACACCTCACAGATCTCATAAATCATCTCATGCAGCAGAAAATCCTTTTGTGAAAAATGCAGAAGCTCAAAACTTCCTCGCGCAAGCGGCAAAAATGCAACACTATCAGCAACAAAACCGAGGGCACTCGGCCAGAACAAGTCCTGTGACGAGAGGATATCGAAGTGGATCTACTTCAAGTATAGGATCAAGTATTAGTTCCATGCCCTCTCCGGGAGTAGCTCCTCTGCCTTCTTTCCCATGGATGGCCTATCCTACAAGACCTCCCGTTCCTCCTCACGGCCTTCCGCAATATAGTCCTGGAGCTCGATCGAGACATCAACAGCCGCCACAGTCTCCATCCAGTTACTATCAAAACAATAATTATTTGGGTCTGAGCAAACACTCAAGCCGAGAAAGGGCCAGCGGAAGCAAAGAGAGTAGCGGAGACCATCAACAGCAACAACAGAAACCTCGGATTACTGTGAAGAGTTTACAGAACCTGTTGGAACCTGCAGGAGAGGTGGGCAGCTCTACCCATCCTCCAGAAGAGACTCCTACAAGCCACGAGCCACACACCCCCCTCTGGCACCCGCTCTTTGGGAAGTAAGTATTTCTCAATTATTTATATAAATTTATATAAATCATTATACTTTGTTTTTTTTTTTAATATATGCTTTTCTTCCGATATTTCTGTTCACTTTTAACTGAACTAATACTTATATAGGAACTATTATTAATGCTAATTAATTCATACTTACATTATTATGTTTTAAGTAATAAATTAAAGGCAGATTAATATTAATCAAAATTAATTACCAAACACAAAGGCACTATTAAATTTCAACGAAAATCTTTATCCGCAAAACCTCGAATTATTTATAAAATATGCGTTATATCTACATAATATATTGTCTTTATCACAAGGAACGGTGGATAAATGTCACAAATATGTATGTTATTATTTATTGTTTCAATAGATCAAATATTAAGTATATGAACAATATGTATGTATATAGATCAGCCTCCCCCTATACTCCTATAGCAGGTATATGAATAGCACACAATATGAAATGAAACATGTACCTATATTAATTCTTTAATGCCTGCATTGAAAAAACACATAACGAGGGTGAATGAGATAGTTCATGCACAAATATAATACATAAATACTCACATACCTACATTTCATACCTTATTTTTCCTCAAAGTCCATGTAAAATCTAATAAATGTTTGATTACGTTTTATAATATTTATGTTTGTTTGTTTGTATGTAAATACTTTATAGCTGTTTTTACCATAAAAGTTATTAAGAAATCAATGTCATCTATGAAGACTCGCATCCTTTGATAATTTTTCATGTATTTTTTTTTATTAACAAAGACAGTTTCGGGAATATGGGGTGGTCAAATTTGTATGGAGAGGAAACATTTTAATGTTCATGTTTTGTTTTAACATTTAAAATTTATTTTTACTAGCCTTATATTAAATTGTTAATTTGCTGATTATTTCCTATGTGAAGTCCGGTTTATTATTGATAAAGTATGCTGTGAACTCTTCAGAATAACTGTCCCACTTTTTCCTGTAAGTGTCCAATAAAAGGCATCACGATAAAGACATTAATATAATTATAATTAAGTAATAATATACTACATAGCTGTCCATTCAATGATGAAGTTTGCTAACTCATCCTGTGTGTCTTTGGTTTATTCATGGCATGAATAGGACTGTTTGCATATTTTTTGGTAGTCCGCTGCAGCTGGCTAGTCTGCCTATAAGAGATGCCCGATAGAAGCTAGGATTAATGCTTGTAACTGTATAGAATAATATTATATATAAGTAATACCACCTTGCATCGTTTCACACGGAATTCATTAGAAAGCCATTGCAGGGTGTATGTGTGTGTGTGTGTGTGTGTGTGTGTGAGGGTGTGTGTGTGTGTGTGTGTGTACCCATAGTAGTAGCATGTACCTAGTGATGTGAGTAGAGAAAATTCTCCGGAGAAATTTCTCCGAGAATTTCTCCTCTGATGGAAGAGAAATTTCTCTATGATTTTTTTCCATGGGGATTCCCCTATTATTTATTGATTTGGCGGTAACGCGGCGGGATTCCCCTACAAAATATATGAAAAAATATCCGGTATTGACATCACTACGTGGCAGTTCTTCACAGGCAGTGGCTAGAATAGTGCAAGATGGGCAGGAAGGAATTTATATTTAGATATTTTGTCGAAGAAACGGCAGGAAGCAAGCCACAACAATGCAAGTGCAAGTTTTGTGGTGCCAAGTATGTAAAAAATGTAACAAGACAGGCCAATCATCTTGTAAATAGTCCAAACAACAATTCTCCTCTGATGGAAGAGAAATTTCTCTCCATAATTTTTCTTAGTGGTATTATGACCCTTCTCCCAGAACACTTCCTGATTTTCTAAGTATATTCTTTTTACACATGACCATTTTTTGATATTTATTTTATCTATTTACATATATTCACGGCCAAAGCCTTAAACATGTAAAACCCCTGTATACTTACAATACAAGTATGTATACAAAGGTACGATCACTTTAAAAAAAGACACATTTCATGATTACATTTTTTTTTGAGCATTGTAAAAATGATCATTAAAAAATATATTTGCCTCAAAATATACCATAATATTAATTGTAGCAATATTGGTGATAAATTGCCTCAACATTTGTACATTGTTATTGATTGATTGAATTAAGTACCTACTGATTTATTATTATTATACTGTTAAATAAAAAATAAAAAAAATTCTCGGAAAATTCTCTACTTCGAGAAATTTACCGAGAAATTTCTCGGTAAATTTCTCCAAAAATTATTTCTTGAGAATTCCACAACACTACATTTACCTACACAATATTCAGCTAGTGTCTCTTTGTTAGTTTGTATGTATGTACATTATTATGTATACCTGATAGGCACGGCCTGATCTCATTCCATCACAAAAACTATCGGATATTATATATTTTATTAATGATGTCTGCAGCAGTAGTAGCACTTTGTGCAATTAGTTGTTCCGCTCCCACACCTCTCGCCTTCACCTGCTACTTCTCTCGTGTACCCTCCACCTCCTCCCCCCCTCCTGGCTCTAACAGCAGCCGTCACTACTTGCTAATACTGGCTAACACTGTTACTAGTACTACAGAATATAAAATTAGCAGTGTGCATATAGTAGGCACTAACAAACAGTAGTCACTATAAAGTATCTATTATTATTAGCGGGATTTAGCAGAATTTTGGCCCCTTTAGTTTGACAGATTTATACAATAATTTTGGACACAGCGAATTTCAGTCTTAGATATTCATAGATCGAATTTGGTACATGGATGTGATTTATATTGGCAGGTATAGATACATAATTATATATGACGACTGCGTAACATATTTCGCGCGCGTAGCCAGGGGGAGGGTTTTGGAAGTTCAACCCCCCCCCCCTCCCGCCCGAAAAGTTAAGATATCAACATCAATAATCTTTTTTTTACATATTTCGTCAGAAGCCTGTAGGTAGAGTCTCGGCCTCCAGAACAAGGGGTCTGTGGTTCGATCCCAGGTGCCGGCAAACTCCCCTTTCACGGCACAAGCTTTTAACTTAGTGTGAAAGGTGTATAAGGTTGTATTTGGGTTTATAATAAAACCCAGATATATCTTTTAAAAAAAATAATCATATAATATAAAGGTTATTGCATGCACTTTCAGTAGTTTTATTTCTTTGAACTCCCCCCCCCCCACGATATTAAAACGTGGCTACGCCCGTGCAATATTTACAATAGTAATTAGCAACCGTTGTTTATATAAATTATCTTGATAACCTCGCCAGAGTAACGAAGCAAATAAACAATTTCCCCGAGGAAATTTGAAAATTATAATTTCATTTTCAACATTTTGGTCTTAAAGCTTATTTTTTATGAAATATATGTTAGTGAAAGATACATTAAAAATTAAATTGACTTTATATTTTTTTATGGAACCGGCATAGTCACGAAAATTAGGCAATATCTCTATTTATTTGAGATTTTATTAAAAAAATCAATAGGCGTTTGTGATTGTTAAAAGTTTTCATTATTTAAAAGTAATAAATGTTAATTTTATGATATTTTTATTCAAATCATTGTTTTAATTAAGCGTTTTATCAAATAAGATTAGCAGGTTTTTTTAATGTTTTTAAACAACTATTCCACAATGCACTTCTGTTACTTGATTATAAGGTTAGCAGGTTTTAGCAGTTACTAGTCACACATCTAGCAGGATCTGCAGTCTGTTGCCAACTCGTATTAGTAATAATTGCTATGGACTTACAAAGTAAAGAGATATTTAAACAGAAGTGCATAATATTATGTACTGAAGTAATCATACAAATCTCTAATAATCTCAATACATTCCCTATACCAGCAGTTTATACATAATATGTTTATATTACTTATATTATTATTATATAGTACGTAGTTATGTACATTGTACATTCCATTACCATTTCTCGAGAATGCACAAACGTGGTATCAATTTGGTACATCAACATTTTATAAAGATGAAAAAATATTTTATTCACTTAGGTTGTTTGTGTTTAGGTTGTAGAATTCCATGATGAAATTTAACGTTTTTGATTGAGACAGACGTCTTTCGTCTCACAAGGGCAATGTCAAGCATAGTCAGATTAACAATGTCCTTGTAAGATGAAAGACGTTTCTCTCGATACAAAACAATAAAGTAGAATAATAATTACATAAGTTATTCCATAACGAAATATTTTATGTAAGAATTAATTAATGAGCGTCACTCGAATACCTTTTTATTCCAATTAAAAAAATAAACATATAAGGTGACAACAAATTGAAATATTATTACGTTTTAATAAATTTTTCTATTTACTTTAACTCGAAAATTCATGACATTTTGTCAAAATAATATGACAAAATGTTTTAATAAAATATTATAGGTTTTTCAATTTTCAGAATTCAAATGGTGTTTGTTACATGCAGCTGGTCTGCTGGCTACCCTGCTTGTGGAATAGCCGTAGTAGCATAGTAGTAGTAGTAGTTGAATTAAAATACTTTGGATTCCTTTTTTAGTTAATTTTTTTTTACAAAAAATGTCTGTAATAGCTATTTTCCAACAGAATTGCGACTTAAATACATATTTTATCCAATAACAATATTGTATACTATTTGTGCGGGACAGGAGCCGACTCAGCTCGCCGCGGACCACAAGTGAACTGTAACTCCGGATGGTGGGAGTCGGGGGGTGAGTGGGGGTTACTGGAGCAACCACAGTCGCCGCTTCGATGTCGTATGCAACGTAGAGGACGGGTATGTCCGAGTGCGTCTTCAGTAGGGCGGCCCAGCTGCCGTTGCCCTCGACAACACGTCGGAGACTCCCTTCGTTCGTCGACCTGGGGATGTTTACTTCCACCGGGCACGACTCCGCCGTAACACCTAGGCGCAGCTAACCTGTGTTCTCGCAAGCACTCACTACCGGGCAATGATCCCAATAGCACAGACTATCTAGAGAACACAAGAAGCCACACGGCGGCGTATTGACGAAGAAGTACTCGGCTCACGGTAACCACCTCAGTATCAAGTCACTCGGAAGCCCTTCGGTGAAGCGAAGAGCGATGGACAGCTGAAGCCTGGAGATCCGTTCCGTAGTCAAGGTTGAGAGCGGTGGTCAGCGATGGTGGTCCAAATCCGAAGCGAAGAGAAGGCAGAGGTAGTACAGGTGATCAAGAGAAACGCACAGTGTCGAGGTTGTAGATAGAGTAATTTATTAGGCAAAATGGTACGGTTTATTAAGCGGTCGATCCCCGCCGGCCGCACCCCAGCCGACAATGGCTGGGAGTGGGGCGCGCGCGGTCATCGACCGACGTAAGTAACTCCCACCCCTGCGCGAGCGTGTCATTCACATACCGACCGCCGCACAGGGAGGAGCTCTCACCACACATGACATGATACAATGATGATTACAGCAATGAGTTACACTATGACAGCGGGCACCGCGCGGGTAGGTAGACAGGCATGATAGCTTTATTGTACCCACGCCGCGCGGACCATATCTTACAATACTATTTTATATATTTCACACTTACATACTACATTATAATACGATGAAGGGAGCAATCTATGCGGGGTGCATTCTGTGCGATACACTCCCCACCCGTGAGGCTACGCCTCACTCAACCGGAAGCACTGATGCACCATAACGTGGTGGTGGGTCCTCTACTGCTTCGGTCGTCGTAGTGGTAGGTGTTGCCCTCAGCGTCCTGTCTTTCAAGGTAGCACTGAGGGAAGATCTCGATCCGATCTTGTTGATGCTGTCAGGTTGCGTTGCTGGCATTCTTGTACGTCTCGTACCCTTTCGCTGGCGACGCCGCTCACTGGCCGGCGTTGCATGGTTTCGAAGAACCATAACCCTACGGGAGCCAGGGTGTACTTCTTTCTCGTCTTCCTGGGGCCCGTGTCTTCTGGGTTGTGACCCGTGGCTCGTGTCGTCCACGGATCCGGTGGATGAAGACATCCTGTAGCTTGGCAGCATTCCTGCCCCACCCGTCTTACACTCCAAATTCCAATGACGGGGGCTCAGATTTTCATCTGTAGCGTAGCCTTCATCCGTGAGGTGAGTGTTCACAGATGAAGGTGCGCAGATCTGGCCATCGGCTGGGTGACCGATGGCGGCTGCGCGGCCGGGACACTCTTCCTTCCGGCCGTAGCTGCAAGTTACAGCAGGGGCTGCGATGGTGGATACCATCCAGCATGGTGCGCAGATCTGGCCATCGACTGGGTCTGCGATGGCAACTGCGCGGCCGGGACACTCTTCCTTCCGGCCAAAACTGCAGACTGTTGAGAAGGCTGCAGCGGGGGCGACGCCCCGTTTGATCTGTCTGGGAACATGCTCTGATCGTGTTTCAAGCCTGTTCCGCTGTTGCTTCTTCAGCACTGGAGATGAGTTGTAAGGTCCTCTCCAGGGTGCGCGGGTCTGGCCATCGGCTGTGGATCCAATGGCGACTGCGCGGCCGGGACACTCTTCCTTCCGGCCAAAGCTGCAAGCTGCGGCGGGGGCTGCGATGGCGTCTGCCATCCAGCGTGGTGCGAAGATCTGGCCATAGACTGGTTTTGCAATGGCAACTGCGCGGCCGGGACACTCTTCCTTCCGGCCAAAGCTGCAAGCTGCAGCGGGGGCTGCGATGGCGTCTGCCATCCAGCGTGGTGCGCAGATCTGGCCATCGGTTGAGTCTGCGATGGCGGCTGCGCGGCCGGGACATCCCTCCTTCCGGCCAAAGCTGCAAGCTGCAGCGGGGGCTGCGATGGTGGATACCATCCAGCATGTTGCGCAGGTCTGGCCATCGACTGGGTCTGCGATGGCAACTGCGCGGCCGGGACATCCCTCCTTCCGGCCAAAGCTGCAAACTGCAGCGGGGGCTGCGATGGTGGATACCATCCAGCATGTTGCGCAGGTCTGGCCATCGACTGGGTCTGCGATGGCAACAGCGCGGCCGGGACATCCCTCCTTCCGGCCAAAGCTGCAGGCTGTTGAGAAGGCTGCAGCGGGGACGACGCCCCGAGTGAAAGAGTTAGCGATGCAAATGATTTGTTTGGGAACATGCTCTGATCTTGCTACAGGCCTGTTCCGCTGTTGCTTCTTCGGCAGCGGAGACGAGTTGTAAGGTCTTCTCCGAAAAACCTTCAGCATGCATCGTAAGTGAACTCCTTTGCTTCTTGGGTAATTGGCACGACCGTTCTTGCTCACGGTCGTCCAGGCAAACAACGCATCTCGCTTCCGAGGGCCGTTTACTTGCGACGTCTCCTCCTGCGAGGGACTTACGGCACGACCGCTCCTCAACTGGGTCGTCCGGACAAGTAGTTTATCGCGGACCCAAGGGTTGGTTGCTTGCAGGGTTGGTGACGAGAAACTGCACACTTGGCTGTCACTGGGTAGAGGCATCACCTCTGTCTTCAACAACACTTGATGGTTGGTGAAGAATTCCTCCTTCTTGCTGGCCTCCTGCCACAAGAGGAAATGCTGCTGCGTCTCCTGGTCACCGCGTCTTAGCCTCATACGCAGCGACACCTCAGGAAACATTGTGAGTGCTGAAGCCGGTTTCCCCTCGGCCAGCACTCTACGCCAGGTGGTGAAGTGGCCCCGTATCAATCCTTCTAACGGGTTGCACAGGAGTAGGGGCTTGGCTTGCTCCTCCAGTTCTCCTGATCTGCCTCCATCTTCCATTTTCTCTGGCACTGTATTGGTGCCGCCAGCCTCTTCTATTCTCTCCAGGCTGACGATCAGCACCTTATACTGACCCGCTTCCTCGGGTACGAGTGGTGCATGTAGCGTGTCGTGATGTGGACCATCGCACTGTTCGTTACTACAGCGGTGGCCTGGGCATCTTCTGCATCTCTCATGGCGGGAAATGAGGCATATCTCACACAGAGCCTCTTTCCTTACTACTCTCCGTTTATCCTCGTAGGAGAGTGCCATAAATCCTCTACACGAAGATAGATCATGTGATCCGTAGCACAGGGCACATCGCACCTTCTTCCTATCGCCAACACGAACACTAACGCGATTATGTCTTCGACGGCTCCTACCGCCGACACGGCCACTGCTACTTCCACTACCGCATAAGCGGTTGTTGTCGGCGCTCACACCTTGGCACCTATTCTTGTATCGACCGCGTGAGCGATCTATAGCTTGGCCGACTCCCTCTTCTTCGGACAGAGACTTGTGTGGAATGGTCTTGCGTGGACGAACGTACTGCACCGTCTTCTTCCCGTCACGCGCACTCACACGGGCACTAACACGATCACCGCCCGAACGGTTCTTACCGTCGGCGCGGCCACTAACACGACCGCCTAAGCGGTAACTGTCTCTGCCTTTATTTCGGCAAGCACTTGTGCGGTTTACACTAGCGGCATTCGCACGGCCACTATCACTTGTATCACTCGCACTTGATCTCCCGTATGGGAGATGGTTAACACTGACACAGACACTTTTGTCACTAACACGGCGGTTACGTCTCCTTACAGTCGGTAACGGCTTCATACGTGTCGACACTACTGCATCAGGATGCGCAGATCTTGCCACCGTTTGAGGCTGAGATGGAATCTGCGCGGCCGGGACATTCTTCCTTCCGGCCGTTGCTGCAGGCTCTTGCGAAGGCTGCAGCGGTGGCTGCGATGGCGGGTGCCATCCAGCGGGGTGCGCAGATCTGGCCATCATCCAAGATGGCGGCTGCGCGGCCGGGACACTCCGTCCGGCCGTAACTGCAGGCTGCTGGGCGGCCAGGGTAAGGTTCCACCCGGCGGTGACTGCTTCGGACTGCATGTATGGCGAATGACCTAGCTGATGGTCACTGTCCACGAGATGCATCCGTTGGTAGGCGACATCGTAGTTCCACTCGCTCGTTGGAGGCTGCTGTGTTGCGCCGTGGTAGGCGTCATCGTAACTCCACTTGCTTGCTTGAGGCTGTGATGTCTGCATGGCCGGAGGATTGCTCCATCCGGCGACAGCTGCATTCTGCTGGGCGGCCGGGGTAAGGTTCCATCCGGCGGCTGATGCTGGCTGTGGGTGATCTTGCTGATCACCGTCCTCTGGTTGCACGTCATCTGAGGCCGTAGCGCCGGCCGACGTGCTTCTGGTTGATGCTGCTGCTTCAGGGTGCGCAGCTCTAGCCATCGTTAGAGGCTGCGATGGCTGCTGCGCGATCGGGACACTCCATCCGACCGTAGTTGCAAGCTGCAGCGGGTGCGCAGAGCCGACCATCGGCTGAGGATCTGATGGTGGTTGCGCGGCCGGGACACTCCATCCGGCCGTAGTTGCATGTTGCAGCGGGGGCTGCGATGGCAGGTGCCATCCAGCGAGGTGCGCAGATCTGGCCATCACCCAAGATGGCGGCTGCGCGGCCGGGACACTCCATCCGGCCGTTGCTGCAGAATGCAGATGTGAAAAATGACCTGGCTGATGGTCACTTTCCACGGGATGCACGCGGGCCGTAGCGCCGGCCGTCGTGCTGCTGGTTGATGCTGCTGCTAGCTGTTGATGCAGCTCTGCCAACTCTCGTTCTTGCTCTGCTAACAGGTGAACTAGCTCCGCAAACTCGCGTCGCCTATGTTCGCGGGCCTCATCCAATGAGGAGTGTGATGCAGCATCAAGGTCCTCAGGAGACTCTGGGTGGTACAGAGTCGTTGACATCGACATCTTGGCAGGTCAGTGGTAGATCCGGCTCGAAGGACCAACTTGTGCGGGACAGGAGCCGACTCAGCTCGCCGCGGACCACAAGTGAACTGTAACTCCGGATGGTGGGAGTCGGGGGGTGAGTGGGGGTTACTGGAGCAACCACAGTCGCCGCTTCGATGTCGTATGCAACGTAGAGGACGGGTATGTCCGAGTGCGTCTTCAGTAGGGCGGCCCAGCTGCCGTTGCCCTCGACAACACGTCGGAGACTCCCTTCGTTCGTCGACCTGGGGATGTTTACTTCCACCGGGCACGACTCCGCCGTAACACCTAGGCGCAGCTAACCTGTGTTCTCGCAAGCACTCACTACCGGGCAATGATCCCAATAGCACAGACTATCTAGAGAACACAAGAAGCCACACGGCGGCGTATTGACGAAGAAGTACTCGGCTCACGGTAACCACCTCAGTATCAAGTCACTCGGAAGCCCTTCGGTGAAGCGAAGAGCGATGGACAGCTGAAGCCTGGAGATCCGTTCCGTAGTCAAGGTTGAGAGCGGTGGTCAGCGATGGTGGTCCAAATCCGAAGCGAAGAGAAGGCAGAGGTAGTACAGGTGATCAAGAGAAACGCACAGTGTCGAGGTTGTAGATAGAGTAATTTATTAGGCAAAATGGTACGGTTTATTAAGCGGTCGATCCCCGCCGGCCGCACCCCAGCCGACAATGGCTGGGAGTGGGGCGCGCGCGGTCATCGACCGACGTAAGTAACTCCCACCCCTGCGCGAGCGTGTCATTCACATACCGACCGCCGCACAGGGAGGAGCTCTCACCACACATGACATGATACAATGATGATTACAGCAATGAGTTACACTATGACAGCGGGCACCGCGCGGGTAGGTAGACAGGCATGATAGCTTTATTGTACCTACGCCGCGCGGACCATATCTTACAATACTATTTTATATATTTCACACTTACATACTACATTATAATACGATGAAGGGAGCAATCTATGCGGGGTGCATTCTGTGCGATACACTATTCTTCTATGGGTTGGTGCTATACCGTCAAGAAGTATCCCAAGTAGGGTAGACAGAAAAATCGTACGCCAAATCTATCCTTCCATAGGTACTTCTTTTACTTTTTCTACATTTATACAATTTCCCACACTCGCAATTCGAGTCCTCTTACTCAACATATTATTTATATTGTATACTAACAGACAAAATTGATTAATGCGAGAGAAATGACGTTAAAATATACGGCATTCCTCAAGGCATTCCTTTAGGCCCACTATCAGATTATAAGACTGTATAGGACACTGTGAGACCTCCGTATTCTAGAATTTAAATTGCACATAGTAATAATAATATGTATTACGATGCTCCCTCGCATGTGGTGCGGTACAATTATAATTATTATTATTAAATATAAATGTTTTACTCGTATGGACACTGAGTGGTGAGCACGGCTAAGCATTACAGTACAGTACATTCAGAGTAGGTATACATAATATACACGCAATATTCCGCACACATACATACAAAGATCCATGGGTGATTATAATAAATTTATATGATTACTATCCATTATAGTCTGGTGATAGTCTCGTGTGTCTCGTGCTACTTCAACTTGCAATGCAATGTATCGCATACTTACCTATACATATATAAGTATTAAATAGTTATATTATGGTAATATACATAGTATGGTGTGGGTAGATAAACCAGTTATCATTACTTGTTCACTCACTTACTTACTACTTACCATTAGTTACACGTATTATTGTGCATAATATTATGTAGGTACATACTATACATATGTACATACAGCCTACTCGCACACACACACACACACACATACTCAAATTATTTATTGTTATTAAGTTGGCTTGGCTAGTATTCCTGACCTACAACACTAGTTTAGATATGATCTCTTTAATGTTGTTTTACTTGGATGACTTTGTTTTCAGAGCCCAAAACAGGCTTATGCTTTGCACATAATTACAGTCAGAATGTTGTTCATAGAATCGATAGATCTCAAATTTGTTGAAGAGGTTCAGCTTTAGGATCTCAGATTTAAAGACATTTTTTTAAACATTTTTATTAATCGCGAGGTATTTGTATTAATTGTGTTGGTGCACACGTAGTAGAATTCCATAATTAGGTTATTTGAAACAAGTGTTTCTTACTACAATAAGTTATTGATCACGAGACGTCTTTCGACTTATCAGGTCATTATCAATCTTTTGATCAAGAGATTAATAATGACCTGATAAGTCGAAAGACGTCTCTCTCGTGATCTCGTGATAGTAGAAAGAAACACTTTTTTCAAATAACCCTACACTGAGAATAATATTAACGAAATTTCACAACGAATCATTGGTAAGTACTATCACATTTGGACCAAAGATAGTACAAACGATTCATTGGTATGAATCTATAATATTAACTCTTCGCAAACAAATTGTTGGTAAATTTACCATTGACTTGTTTGCCATAGGTTAATATTATAGATTCGTACTAATGAATCGTATGTACTATCTCTAGTCCTAATCTGATAGTACGTACCAACGATTCGTTTTGAGTATATTTCTCAGTGTATTTGCATTCAATTACTATAAAAAATATATGTTGTTAGTTCAGAACCTATGTATTGTGTTCTCAATTTCCAATTACTTTTTTGAATATTAAGTTTTTACACCATAAATAGTCCTTCATCAATCCATTAAAATTTTTCACCACTTTTGCTTTTTATTCTATGGTAAAACTTTTTTCCATTTGTTGGAACTTAATGTTATTCCCTAAAACTGTTAAGTACTAAATCAACTTCCAAAGAACGGATATTCTCAGACATTAGTTATCACCTTTTTGTAATCGTACAATCTTATACATGATTTAATTCTAATTGTCTATAGACAATAATTTATACTATTTTTCAAATACTTTTTATATTTTGTGTGGTCTTATCCACACTTCTGATTAAAATTTTATTGTAAAATCGATAACATACTTTATTATTCGTGTAATTGCTTGTGGTGCGGCCTCATTACTTCAAATGAAATCCAGTACACAACACGTACCTACCTATCTACAATGTATATATATGTACACAAGTACCTTATATTATTCTATCGAATGTTTAACACTTTACAATTATTATATATCTTAGTTGTAACAACTTGTACCTACATATTATTTACTATGGAGATATAAGATATATTTTAGCTGTGGTATGGATGGACTATGGTGTACTGTGCGATCGTGTTGAGTTGGGAGTAGAATAAGCAAAGTATAACGGCTGGCTAGCATCACATTGGAAGTTGGATGGTACCTACCTAATCCATACTACAACAGTACGTACACAGTACGTACACACTATGTGACAGAGATCATACCATAATACTTGAGCGGTGGTTCCTCCTCACAAGTGAGTCACCCACGATACGATCAGCTGCTGGAGGTCACACAGTCGAGCTAGTACTTGTTACACTGCACCGCCTCGTGTGTTATGGTGTACAAGGAGGCCATCGACCTAGTGCTGTTCTTTGCGCATGCCTCCCCCCTCCTCACCCAGCCACCTCCTCCCCTCCCTTGCCACCAAGTTAGCGTAGATATTATAGCACTCAGTAGAGGAGTGAAGCGAAGTGAACCCCTTGTATGTAGATATCCCACCAAACAAACACAAGCACCAGATAGACAGAGAATACAGAACAGAACAGAGAGATCGCAACCGCAAGCAAGGCAAAGCACTCGCATCCAGACAAATAATATCTTATACTTGTGATGCTGCTGTGGGTTGGCTGGTCCATTACAAACGGTGCTATTGTCCTGTACGATCTGATATTGAAATTCCATTGCTTTGGGATTAGTGGATGATTCTCGATAACACTTCCAATCCAACTTAACAAGACTTCAATCACACCCATGCTGGTTTTATTTTCTTTTATACTTGATACCTGTTCATAATATTATCATTAATGGCTACACAATCAATGACCAGTGCTAAATTTTCTCTTTTCAATTTTGAATCATTAATTTATATGTAATTTTATTCTCATTGTTCATTACTTAATCCTAATGGGGAACCAGAGAACATAGAATGCAGTAATAGACTCACAACTCAGCTTCTATGATTCTTTGTCTTTGTGGTACAAATGACGGTTTTCTCGTGTTTTGTAAAGCCAAATTACTTATATGTACTAAACTTGATCAAAGAGTTTAAATGATTCGGTTTTAAAGGGAACTTGGAATAGTTTTTGAGTAACTGCGAATTGATTAATTACTTACTGCCAGCCTCATCTTTCTACTGCTGAATAAAAAAAGGCCTTCTATAAAAAATCTCAAAGAAACACAATCATAATATTATCTTACAGGAATACAATCCCATTTTTGCGTCATCGTTTGCACAATATCGACAACCCATCTTTTTGAGATCCTTTTATGCTTCTTTTGTATTTTTCTGATCTTAAAATCATGCATTTACATATCTACTTACCATAAATAAAGGCACACTACTAAATTCAATACTTCCAGGTATATGTATGTATGTATTATTTTTATCCAAATACTTACTGCTTAATACAGTACTTTGATCACTGGCACAGATAGAACTAAGAACCCTCCAATATACGTACTTACATTATTAATAGATAGATACACTTAGGTGTAGACATGTACATACTATACCTAATATCTATTTTCTTTTAGGGGTAGTTAAGTGACTATATATACCTAATGACTGTATCAGATATTATAAGTTTCTGTATGTAGATTAGAATGTAGGTAGGGTTGTGAACTCAAAGCAAACAGCTGAGTGAGGTGCTCATATCTAATACGAATATAGGAACATACATACACACTCGGTATAGTATAATTTTGTTTCTTATGTCATAATATTATACACAGGGTTCATGATATCGATTTTCCCATTAAGGCTAAACTTTCTGACTTGTTTCTCTAGTACTATATATTTATATTATGGATATTATTGTATTCCTGTATATTTTATTTATTGGTGTGTTAATATTATTATCATTATTATGTCGTGTCGTTTCCTTTGCAGGATAGACAAAATCAATCTATTGCTTTGTGCCCCTAATCGATACAGACCATACTTGCCACATTCTTGGATGTATTTTCATCATAATAATGTTTTCTTAACTTCCTCGTGAGAATATCTGCTTTTTACAACAATACTACACCATAGCAGCAGCATTTGCATAGGTACCACAAGTTAAGTAGTCAGCCGATCGGACTAACTACGTATAATAAGCATGCATATTGTCCTCTCCATACCAATAAAAAATAGATATTCGGTATGGGTGACATGCCTTATCGCTCCCACTCTTTCTTGGTAAGTTTTCGAGTGTCCTGTAAAAGTAAGGTGTTCGTTAAACTTGACGTATTTAACAATTTTTTAAACGAGGTACTTGAAAACTTTGAGAACATGATGTACAAATAATAAGTGGGCAACCTATGCGTGTATCGTTATAAGTATTTAAGAGGATTATATTTTATATTTATGTTTTTCTAATACAAGAATGTTATCACTATCACTTCATTATCACTACTACTATAATATCATCTTTACAAATCCCACAAGTGAGGTAGCCAGCAATCCAACTGCATGTAATATACATGTAAGCTGTCCTCTCCCTTACCAACAAAAAAATAAAGACATTCAGGTTGGGCGGCAAACCTCATCGCTGAATTTAAGATGTAAAATATCTTTATTTTTTGAAGCACCTGCTTTTTAGAGAGCAATCAGAAAATCTACTGAAAAGAGTGGGAGATCAATTCTTTGTCGGGTGCTCCACGAAACAAATTAATATTATATTAGAATTATTTCTCGATTATATAAATAGTAATTCCTTTAACAATATTCCATATCCAGACTCTCACAATAATAATATTATGTCTTATAAAATATAACAATCCTATATTAAACCAACTCCCGCGAAACTCTCTACCTCCCCCTCCCCCTCTCCCTCTCCCTCACTTCTCTTTCTCTGTCCTACTCTCCGTCTCTCTCTCTTACGCTGCAAAGCACATCACAGCACAGCACAGCACATCACACAGTACAGAGGGCATGCGCGGTTCAAGGACAACACTCTCTACTGTGTGTCACACTAGTACAACAACCGCTAACCACTTTGTAGAAATGTTCAACCTTCTTCCTGTCCCATAAATACCCACAGCTGTAATGTCTCTCGTTATTTTCTACAAATTTCCCCCTATTTCATACAACCTCTTCTCCTCGGAACATCGGGAGCGGCAATTTTATAGTAAAATGCTCTTACAATTGAATGACTCGGTAGGGGAATGTTGAGAATCCAATTTTATTTTACATATTTTAAAAGAATTTCCAATTAGATACAGTGTAAAGACTTCACACTTGAGTGTGTGGGGTGCGATGTAATATTCATTAATAACTTACTACTATGTAGGTATATTGTATCCACTGTGAGTTACCTACGTGTATGAGGTGTGAAATCACTTACCAAGTAGACAGGTAGACATGGAGACAAGGTTCCTACAGAAATAGGTCACAAGTACATTTTAAACAAGTCATTACGATATTATGGTTCGTTAATATTGATCTTTACACACATTTATTATGCGTTGAACCATTATTCTTTATTTTTATTTGCCTCGGTTGCATGGATTGTATCATTGACTGCATTTTATATTATTTTTTTTCTGTTGTTTTATAGGGTTAATAATATTATATATACCTACTAATTTAACAAACTTCACTGACTTATGAACCAAAAAATA
This sequence comes from Athripsodes cinereus, assembly GCA_947579605.1. Classification (NCBI taxonomy): domain Eukaryota; kingdom Metazoa; phylum Arthropoda; class Insecta; order Trichoptera; family Leptoceridae; genus Athripsodes; species Athripsodes cinereus. Next base: position 260,018 of record OX388319.1, read on the forward strand.
TTTAATTTATACCATATAATCTGTAATAGCTGTTTGTTTGTAAGTTTCGTAAAGTTTCTTAATATATGAGTATTTAGTTTTATCTAATATTGAACAGAATGAGTCAAGTTCAGCGATGAGGCATGCGATCCATCATGAATGTTATTTTTTATTGATACAAAAAAGACAATGTGCATGTTTATTACATGCAGTCCGTTGGCTTCTCCACTTTTAGTATAGTAGTAAATAAGACGAGTATTTTTTACATGGAAAGGATAACCTATATAATCATTATTCTTATCACTCAATATTGTGGAAGTATCGTGGTAGAAGAAAAGTATAAAAGCTGTGGTTCATAAAATCGAAGATTAAATCTGTATTTTTTTCTCGCTCTAAAGTCTCTCTCTCTCTCTCTCTCTCTCTCTCTCTCTCTCTCTTATTTGTTATTGACTTTCACTCTTGTGGATGTTCCTAACCAGAACATAAGCCCTAAGGTCCAGTTTAAGGTTTAAAAAAACCTTCCTATTTAAAATTTTGTCACGATTGTCTAAATTGTCAGAAAACCTTTCAGAATCCTAAAATATGTACAAAACAATTGCCATCATCATATTTCCGATATTTTTCATCATTCAAATCTTGAATTCTCATAGAAAATGTATGTAGGTATCTCACAAATGAGAACCAAACCTAAAAATCTTTTGGATATTGTGGCAACTTCTTATAACGTATATGGAAATGAATATAAAAATCAATAAATCATATTTCATATTTTGTTGTCCAATTTAGCGTGGGAGTATTCATAAAAAGTGACTCAACTCTTTTTAAATTGAGCCATCGTGAACTGTAGCGAGTTCCGAGGAAACAGGTAGTAGTTAGAGAGAATGAAGGTAATTCTACGGGAAGGAACAAATAGGAAGTGATTGTTAATACTGGTAATAAATGTAACGCCTTATAATGAAGGGTTACTTTCTGTGCAATTGCTTTTACTAAATATATCGAGTTATTTGCAGTCCTTGTAAGTTATATTATGATATGCAGTAGATATATATAGGTAGTCCCTGGTCCCGGGCGCTGGCTGCGATGCAGATTTCAAGGTTGGTGTATGCAAATAGTGTATTGTGTATCGAGCGCTGGCCTGCAGCCTGCAGGACAGCATAATATAATATTATCCATACCTAATATTATAATATAAATATCTACTTAACACGAATGTAGCAGACTGGTTGAGGTTATAATAATGTCTTTGTGAAAGACCTAGTCTATTTACAAAATGCCAACTGATCAAATTGGTTATAGAGTTATCTACTGTCATGAGACGTAACTTATTGCTGCTGTGGCTATAATTATGAAAATGGTGTTTATTTTAAAGATATTTATAGATAAGATCACGTCATAGTGATAATCTCGCCAAGTCGCCACTGCATATTGTCCTAGTATTTTAAATTTTGTAATGTTTTATCTATCTATACCATCACGGCATATCCCACAAGTGGGGTAGCCAGCAGATCAGCTGCATGTAAGGAACATGCAAACTTTCCTCTTCGTGCCAATATAAAACCAAGACATTCAGGATGGGTGGCAAGCCTCATCGCTGAATTTAAGATGTAAAATGTCTAATTTTTTCGAACACCTGCCTTTTACAGGACCTTTTTTTTATGTTTTATTAAGTATTTTAAATTTTTTTTTTTTTTTGTATACACTGTTATATAATGATGATGTACTATACTATACTACTATACTATACCTTCACGCCGTGTCCCAAGTGGGGTAGGCAGAGAGAACGGAACGCCAAACAGATCTATCTTTACACACTTCCTTCGCTTCCTCCACATTCATACAGTTCCTCATACACGCACGTCGGTTCCTCTTACTCAACACGCGGCCATCCTTGAGAATTTGATCCACGTGATCAAGCCACGTGGTTCTCGGACGCCCGCGTTTCCTCAATACTTATCTGAAAGAAAGGGTGTGGTATGATGTACTAACTAAAAGAATAAATAGAAATTACAAATATATGTGATAAGATTGTTACAAAACTTGATGATAAAAATAAAATCTTTCTATCTATCATCTATCTATCTACCATCAAGACATTCCCAGAAGTGGGGCAGCCAGGAAACTGAAAAAAAAACATCCAGGTTGTCTTCTACGTGCCATAAAAAGATACGACGTTCGGAACAGATGGCATACCTCATCGCTGAATTGAAGATGTTAAATGTCTTAAATGTGATGTTTTACTAACACTTGCCTTTTACAGGACACTAGAAAACTAATAGAATAACGTGGGGAGATATACTTATATTATTTTCTCTTGAGGGCACAACGCAATGGAATTTATTACAAAGCAATAAAAAAAATAGCACATAATCGTAGTTAGTTCGGGAATTATTGGTTCTTATATTACATATCGTGGGCTAGACATCTTAAACTATGTTGGTTTCGAGTTTTGTGTTCCTGATTTTTGCCTTTAGTGTTTGAGTAATTTCTAGTAATATAATATTAGATATATAAATTAAGAGGATTCCTTGTACCGTAATCAAAGTGTTTCAACAATAATATATAACATGTTAATAACTATCCTTCTAAGTTTAGTGTCATGATTTATCCATTATCTCAAAACTATTTTCTTTTGAGATGTCTTAATACAGTACTGAGCTCACAATAATATGACAACACTTAATTTATCAGAAATTTAGAATATCATGAAAAGAGTAGAATATTGACTCAATAGAAATGGTTTTTGAAAGAGAGATTTATAGAACAATGTGCGATATAAAGGTTGAAAATGAATGTTTGGAGCAAATGGACGAGTATGTATATTTAGGAAGTTTGTTTGCGAGGGATGGAAGATGTGACAAGGATATCGAACGAAGAAAAGTAGCCAGTGCTAGGATTAACGGTGCACTTCGACCCATGGTTAGCAATGACAATGTGTCGAACATGGCAAAATTGCTAGTGCACAATACCATCCTGGTACCGACACTTATGTATGCAAGCGAAACGTGGACATGGTTGAAGAAGGACGAAAGTGGAATAAATGCTGTGGAGATGAGATCGCAGAGGAGGATGGTTGGTAAAACGTTGCGTGATAGAGTGAGGAATGAGGACATTAGAAGAATGAGTGGATGCAAGAGGATTGTTGTGGATAGAATGCGTGTAAATAAATTGAGATGGTTTGGTCATGTGGAACAAATGACAGAGGAAAGAATGACAAAGAGGATATACTTGGCTGAAAGGAGGGGTGTGAGGAAGCGCGGGCGTCCGAGAACTACATGGCTTGAACATGTAGATCAAATTCTCAAGGACGGCCGTGTTTTGAGTAAAAGAAACCGACGTGCGTGCATGAGAAATTGTATGACTGTAGAGGAAGCGAAAGAAGTATGTAAGGACAGATCTAATTGGCGTTACGTTCTCTCTGCCTACCCCACTTGGGATACGGCGTGAGGGAATAGAATCCCTCTAAACTAAAGGAAGGAGGCTTTTATCCTTTCTGTTCATTCTCACAAAATTAAATGTAGATTACTACTTATATTTATTTGGTGTAATCCTAGCACCTCTGCATAGTAGTGCATTGTAGGAATAATACTTGAACATAAATATTTCCAATGCCGTATTAATAAGTTTAATATTAAGTATCCATAATATAGCGCCTTCAGTCAGTAGTACGCCATATATCTGTATGTCGGAGCGAAACTACAATATGTCACAAGACTGAAATAAATTTATATTTATTTTATTGTATTTAAATAAAATATACCACTGCCACCTTGACAGTTGTTTAACCTAATTGCTGGTAAAGTTGGCAACATATTATAACAATAATCATAAACAATTTTTTTTTTATAAAATACTTAATTCCTAAACATAATTAACTTTATAATAAAAAAAGAACTTAAAATATTTTGGTAAAAAACCACACAATAAACCTAAGACCACTATTTAAAATTAAAAAATTAAGTAAACAAAAAAAAATGCTATTCGTATAATTGTATTTGTATTTGTTGACACGAAATTAATGTCAAAAATGATTTTAGGTCTAGCCGTGGATTTTCCGGCAAATAAAAAATCTCCCACTCTTTTCAGTAAATTTTCAATTGTCCTGTAAAAGGCAGTTATTCGGAAAACATCACGTTTTAAGACATTGTAAATGCACATTTTACCGATGAGGTATACCACCTATTCTGAATATCTTAACTTTTATCGGCACAGAGAAGACGAATTGCGTGTTTATTACCAGTAGTTTGTCCGCTGGCTACCCCACTTGTAGGAGATTCCGTGATGGTATAGATAGATGCATTAAAACAAATGTATTTAAATGTATTTTTATGTAAATTTGCTTTTTTATCAATGTACAGTAAAGAATAAATAAATAAGTTAATAAATAAATGAAGACTACAACACTATTTTCAGAAGTCCCCACATAATATCCCACAAGTGGAACAGCCAGCAGACCAGCTGCATGTAATAAACATGCAAGCTGTTCTCTCCGTGTCGACATAATTTAAAGACATTTAGAATGGGTGTCAAACCTCGTTGCTGAATTTCAAATGCAAAATGTGTTTTTTTAACACCTGTCATTTCATGAGTGCAAGATCAATTCTTTATCGGGCGCTGCACGGAAAAAAATCACAGGTCACATTAGTCAAAATTCGACATAGTGTAGTTTTACTGTGATATACAGTATTACGTTATGTATTTATGTTGCGCCCACGCCACAATGCGTACATACTATTATGTGTTAAGTAGGTAAATATATATAGCTAAATACACTGCTTCAAGATATTAAATGTATAAATACAGAAATATGGCGGGATTTTATTACAGAGATGAAGGTAGGTAGGTACCTCTTGGCGGGAAAAATATTTAAAGGAGCTGTAATTCAATGATTGTAAGTATGTACCTACTTGGAATAACTTTGTGATAGTTCATTTTAATAGAATTAAAATAAAACACTGTATTACTTTAACTAGGAATAATATGTCTCGTATGAACACCACATTGCTAATTAAATTCGATAATTCTTGGTGGATCATGTTCAAAAAGAGTACTGTTCTTTCTTTCACAAGTTTCTGATGGTCTCGAGGTTTCTATATCAAAAGACACCGTTTCTATGATAACTGAGTTCGTCGGTAGCCTGGAGGTAGAGTCTCGGCCTCGTGAACAAGGGATCCGGGGTTCGATCCCAGGTGCCGGCAAACTCCCCTTTCACGACACAAGCTTTATGCTTACTGTGAAAGGTGTATAAGGTTGTATTTGGGTTTATAACAAAACCCAGATATATCTTTTTAAAAAAACAATTCTTTAAAAAATTAGAAATGTCGTGGGAAGAGATGACTCGATAGGAGAAAAGACGTTCTGAACGAAGAAGGTTAGAATCTTTCGAGAGGGCTATTACATTGAAACCAATCAACGCTAATTTCATCACAAAAAATAGTCTAAATTTTCTGATAATTGCACAGTCATTAAAAGTAACGTGTACCTAGTAGAGAAGTAGATAGGTACATGGCTAAGTTTGCGTTCATTGTAAAAAAAAAAATATTGATAAATACAAAAGCCAGAGGAACGTGCAGTAGATTCGTTGACCTCTCCAATACAGAACACAGATAGTTATAAATATAATAGAGTTAAGTAGATAGATAATATTTTAAATACATCGTCCGCCACACTCCAATGCGAAGACCACCAATCTGAGATGATCTCCACAGTAATAGATCATCACACTGTAATCCACATATTAATAATTGTATTTAAAACTGTTTTCAAATATGTATGTTTTATTGTGTCTTCTATAGGAGCGTACAGAAAAATATTAATTGAGAATTAATAAAAGTCAAACTCATATATTTAATACTTCCAAAGTGACTTTAATAATCGTGGGTCGGCTTTCTACAGCTTCCACTCTCGTCATCAGGCTAACGTAATATGAAGAAATTATACTATTGACTACTTGGAGACTCTTTAGTAACTATTTTCTAATCGCCTGATGATGGAGTCGAGAGTTTCCGAATACTTGTACGCGAAGTTAATAAAAGTCATTTGGAAGTTAACTACAATATACTGTGTTTTTTTTCAATTTACCTTGAAATGGACTTCCATGAAGGGCTATCGGTCAATAATATCGAAATTTTTAGTTGTTATTGACAAGAAATAATAAAAATTCTCGAGATAATGTAAGTTAGTGGTAATGACTATTGTGTAAAATAAATTGCAAGGGAAAAACTGTTTTTTTTACAAGGTTTAAATAATCTTTATCACAAATCACTTGTGCCGGGTGGAATGCCTTACATGAATAATCTTCGACATTTTATTTTATTTTTATAGATTTATTTTATTTTAATTATTTATTTTATTTTTATTGTACATCATTTTAGAATGTTATAATAACTTTTCCTGATACACAATTTCTTTTTTTTTTAATTGACATTTCCTGACAGAAGCCAAATTCAAAACTAGTAGATATAGTATTATAGCATAGCAATACAACTTTATTATTGCAAATTTAATTTTATCTCAGTTTACTCAACTTACTACACTACAGTAGAGTATAGTAGGAACAGCCGCCTGTCTATTATACATAGATATAGACCAATAAATACATCATTTATTCATTTATTCATTTATTCATTTATTCATTTGTTCATTCATCCATTTATTCATTCATCCATTTATTCATTTGTTATCGATTTATTAATTTGCTGATGTGATTGTTTTTATACAATTTTATTTTTTTTGTGAGATGTATTAATCCTTGGTGAATGTATGTTTTTTTTTTTTTATATATTTTTTACGCAGCACGCCTCGATACAGGGCAACCTAGTGAGGCTGCTGCAACTTAATTGAAGATAATTGGTGATATATTGTTTCAACGTTTGTATGATATTGATTGAATAAAGAAATATATAAATAAAAAAATAAAAATTTCCAATAAAACAATAAGCAGTTACTCAATAATATTATGGAGGTATTCTGTTATGCAACCAAACATGTTTACGGTATAGACTAGAAATTCAAGGGAAACATTGGTAATGCGACCAATCAAATTAATCGTGCGGCCAATGTAATGCCAAATCAATTAGTCTTAAACAAGCTACGATTCAAAAAGGTTCTTTTCATGACTTTGTCAAATATACAGCATAATTTATCTATTCCCTCACGCCGTATCCGTGAGTGGGGTAGGCAGAGAGAGTGGAAGTCAATATAGATCTATCCTTACATACTTCTTTCGTTTCTTCTACATTCATACAATTTCTCTTATTTAACACACATCCATCATTTAATATTCAGGGGTTATTACACTGAAGATAGTCCTCATTTTTCATCAGGAAAACAAGGCTCGTATGCCACTGCCAACCAACTCCATTTTCACAATACTGCAAGCTGATTGCTTCCAGAGAAAATGTTACGGGGTTAATTTTGATTTATAAGAACATACATACATACCACCATGACGCTTCCCTCGTGAGGTAGGCTGAAAGGATCAAGGGACACTTCCTCCTATCCTCGCAACACCTTTCTCTTCTGTCATTGTTATAGAATTCCTCATGTATGGTCTCCTATTAGATGTGCTCAACACGTGTCTGTCTTGTAGAATTAGGTTTATAAATGATTTCTTACTATTTGACCCTTATAAAGCCACGTCTCCGAGAACCATTCCTCTCAGCCAGATATATTTTTGGTCATTCTCTCCTCATTTATTCTTTCCAAATCCTCAAACCATCGTATCTTATTTACATTCATCTTGGTTATTACACTAACTTCCATTCCACATTCCTCTCGTATGACACTGTTACGCCCACGATCTCTCATACTTTTATCACACATTCTTCTCAATGGTCTCATTTCTACTGCATTGATTCAAAAGTACCTGACTAAAATTAATTAGTAACATTTTTTTAGATACGGCTTATAACATTGTTGTGGTATAATAATACACTTCAACTACGTGTGAAGCTGACATCAGTACGTATACCTACGTCATAGATACTTATAAACTCTTTACATATAACTAAGTAGATTTCAAGCCATTTATAGAAGCAACCGTGAATGGATTATAATTTGTGATTTCATTTAGTCCAATGTTCCCATGGAGAATTTATTTGATTTGGATTGGATTGTTGTAATCATTTTAACTTGTAGAAATCTAGTCCATTGCTCTCTATATACCTTCTATGTATGTTATTAGGTAGATAATGTTTATCTATTTATCTATAAATGGTCTTATTATAATATTACCTAGTAACTAGAGAAATCACAATGCTAGACATTGTCAATCAGCTGAACTAATTGGAATCATTTATTTTAATTTTTACAGTGAATTGTCATCAAATGAGTCATTTTATTAGGTAGGTAGCTAAACAATATAGGTAGGTAATCAAAGCAATGACAAAAATATTTTGCATAAGTTCTTATTTTTTTTAAGTTTTTGTTATAAATCCAAATTCAACCTTATACATCTTTCACAGTAAGCTTAGCTTGTGTCGTCAAATAAATAAAAAAAGAAAAGTCAAGTAAACTTCTAATTTTTCAATATAAGTTTTAGAATGTCATTTTTTTATTTTTACATCAGGAACAACAGCTATACTAGAAGATCAAAGTTTTTAATTTAACTCTGGTAGGTAAAGCCATTTACATAGATACTAAAACATTCGCTATATTTCGATGTTATTTTAACAATTAACCATTATATGAGGTCACATAATATGTAAATTTAACAAAACTACCATATAAGGCTTAGAAAAGACAACGTCACCTCATTTGGTAGTGCCCCGGACGGAACTTGAATCCGTAACCTATATATATGTAGTATTGAAAATCGGATCCTCTGGCAAGTCACCCGGTAGCTTTGAAGCAAGCACATCTCGCGACAAGATGGACTGCGGGTTGAAGTCCCGTCCGGAGCATTACCAAATGAGGTGACGTTGCCTTTTCTAAGCCTTGTATGGTAATTTCGTGGGTTAAATTTACATTCGCTGTTTTCATTGGTTATCTCGTGTATGGTAAATGAGAAATTGTTGATTTGATTATTTTTTCATGCTTTAAAAATGAGCAATCATTTAAAAATGCTAAAATGTTTAACATTAGTTAAGAATAACATAATAATTAACTCTTCCGTTTACATCTCAACTTCTATTACGCATCTTATATTAGAAATGTCCCAACGCACTTTAAAAAATTAGAGATTAATAATAACCTCATTTGTGGAGAAGGAGAAATATATTGTAATCCCTCAATTAATATCACTCACTCGTATAATAATGAAATTGTAACGTTATAAATAATTTCTTATTTTCATACTTCTACTTATATTCAAAGTGATTATAAGAGATACAATCAGATGGTACATATACTGTGTACTGTATACTGTATGTATATTTATATTGCAGATTATTGTCTTATTAATGAGCTATATTTCCCGTCTCAAAGAAAGATAAGCACATATCTATTAGTGGTGTAACGAATGTGTGATTTTGGATATTCGCGAATGCGAATACGAATATCGAATATTGACTTGCACAAACCTGTCGGTGCTGGCTTTACTACAAGTTAGATTTCTACAATTGCTCAAACATTAAAATTTCTACCCCCCAGTCGCCGAATTTTCAAAATAGTATAGGAGTTTAAAATATTTATAAACTCCTCGGTTTTCTTCAAGAATATTTTCTTGCAGTACCTTATTCTACAATGTACCGGTTAAGTATCCGGTACTTTTACCGAATGTCTGATTTATTACCAAAATAATATTCGCAAAACATTCGCATATTTTTTGCGAATACGAATGCGAATACCTACTTTGAAATCTGCGAATATTCGCGAATACGAATATATTCGTTCCATCACTAATACCTATATTATATTCCTACCAACAGTCGATAGATATTTTTTAATAATCCTCATAGGCACATGCATGATATAATATTAGGGTTGCCACATATGAGATTCTAATTCATATTTAAATAAATTAAGTTTATTCAGGTAAATATATTTTCCTGATCACTCGTAGACGAGTGGATGGCCTTTAAAGATAGAATAGGTAGATAGAAAAGAGGTACACTGAGAAAAATACTCACAACGAATCATTGGTACGTACTATTAGATTAGGACTAAAGATAGAACAAACGATTCGTTAGTACGAATCTAGAATATTAACTTTTCGCAAGCAAATCATTAGTAAATTTACCAACAATTTGTTTGCGAAAAGTTAATATTATAGATTCGTACTAATGAATCGTTTGTACTATCTCTAGTCCTAATCTGACAGTAGGTACGTGCCAATAATTCGTTGTGAAATAACGTTAGTTTTTTTCTCAGTGTAAATATACATTATTCTTTACAAGAACAATAATTTCTTTATCTATGCACACTTGCACAGTAAGCATTTTAATTCCCTCAAATTTGAGCGGAACTAGTGCTTTGAGGGATATTTTCTTTGGAAATATAAAAAAAAAAGAAAATTATTAAATAAAACATAATTTTTAAATCCTTTATATACCGAATTTTAAGAGAATGAGTATTACAAAGTAAAATACAACTTAAACAGTGTTACTATGATTAGCTTGAGTTTAAGAATTATGTTTTCTTATTTCTGTGGGACTTTTTAAACAACTTATTTGCCCCGATTTTTTGAAATAAAATAAAAAATCTTGTCAGGTAATATAGTAATTTATCTTTAAAATTAAATCCGACTTCACCATGTCGACTGATCAGGAGATATACGATGTTAATTCGTAGTCCGGAAACACACCATTCAAACCCGTAGATTCCAGGTCAATCCCGGAGAGATGGCATCCCTAGGTATACTGTAGGCATAGATTACTTAATATAAATGTATAGTTGATTAGTTGTTCTATATAGAGTAATGTAAAGAGGAATCCCCCTTACTAAGCCTCATCATTCTACAGTCTTACAGTCTTTACTCTATTATATCATTAGGTACACTTCTTATATACATACATAGTGTGAGGTATTGTATCTGTACCTACTCGGAGAGTCTATGCGGACTAAGCTCTTAGCAACACACACACACACACACACACACACACTTTATATACGATCAATAATCTGTAAAAAAGAATTAAGCACATAATCTAATTGCGATAAACTTATAATATACTTTAATTTATTGTAAATAATGAGATGAATCATTAAGAAATGTATTTAATTATGAATTATCATTAAATTTAATTGCCTTCACGCATTTATGAATGATTAACGTAGCCGAAATATAGATGATTTGTTTCACGCTACTTAACCAGGTAGGTATGTAAATTAAAATAAAACGTATAAGGAAAATTGTGTATAATTATTCTATATAGCACCCGGCAAAGAATTGATATCCCACTCTTTTCCGTAAGTTTTTGAGTGTCGTGTAAAGGGCGGACGTTCGAAAAATTAATACATCTTAAATTCAGCGATGAGGTTTGCCACACTTCCTGAATATCTAATTTTTTTGTTAGCATGGAATGTAAAGCTTCCATGTTTGTCGCATGCAACCAGTTTGCTAGTTACCCCATTTTTGTTGAATATGCCGTGATTTTTTATTGTAAATCATTCCCCATAGGCCCTTTACGGGACACTTCTTGGTTTCATCATAATTATACAGAATAAAAATAACAACACAAAAAGAATACAAAGCAGTGAGGCATCAAAATCGAGACAAAAAAAAAGGAAATTGAGTTAAAAAGTTTGATGGTGTAGTAGTAGTGTAGTACTAGTACTAGTGTAAGGAAAAAAAATTGTAATTGTAACAAAAAACAAACGAAAAATGCATGGGAACCCCTCACGTCATGAGGAGCAAATAGGAGGATATATTATATATAAATAAACCTGTCGTTATATATAATTATTTTGTATTTAAAACACCCATTTATTGTTACCCAGTTGGTGAGCTGGAAGATACTGCCTCCAGAAAATAAGCTCGCCAATTGCTCATGATTTTTTTTTCTGATCAATAAAGTGTTTTTATTATTATTATTTTTATTATTTATAAATAAAATACCATACTATTTTCCCATAATAAACCCTTATACAATACATTAAATTTGTGGTGCGTTATCTCTAAACTATACGGCTTTTGGCTACTTGTAATCCAAAATATTTTACTTCATTGTAATTTTAAAAATACAATACGCCTAGCATATTTCTATTTCTACAGCATATTTTTGAGTGCCTCATAGAGTGATTCTATATATACGGTTATATTTTTTAATACATTATTATTTAAAACATACATAGAATTCTAGCTATTCGTATTACTTAGGTTCTTTGAAATTTATGTAAAATCTCCAAATATTTCGACACATATAGCAGTGATGCGTTTAGACAACGATTACATGATTATAGAGACTACGTTACCTTATAGAGATACATACCTTATAATAATACAATACTATTGATAGACTTTTCTTTTAATGAATATAATCATCTATCGTAATATTATAGCACATACTTAAACAAACTCTATAGGAAATAGAAACATAATATTATTAATTATTATTTATTTATTTTTATTTTTAACATCTTTCAAGGGACAAACAGTCAGCACAGTAAACATTACAAAAATCAATATTATACACGATATAGACCACAAGAGTCCCCCTGTATTACCACAGTATAAAATTCGATGACACCAAAACAAGGAAATACTTTACAACGGTAGGTGCAACCTAATAGAATAATCAAAAAACAATAAAATAAAAAACAACCAACAAAGTAAGAAAACAATATAATACAATAACAGATGATAAAGTTAAAAATCAATTCAAATAATTAAAAAAAGTAAAATACAATTATGTATACATTATGACTTACTGTAGAAGTTTTATCACTATTTTTATGGATTCACTGTTTCCAATCGATTTTATGTAAACAACACGAACAACATAACTTGCACAGTAGGTAGGTACATGATTATTTTTAATTTTTATAGACTAATAGTTTCAAAATATGTGACATATTTGTGAAAAGGTGCATATTTATTGCGGATAGATGTAATTTCATACAATCAACGTAAAAAGTTTACTTCCTGCAAATACTATCTACCTTTTTAATAATTAATCAAATTCATCATTCATGTGACAGACTAAGATTTGGCTATCTTTAGATTATCATTTGTTCGGAGTTCATAGTGCACAGTTGTGGTAAGTACAATTTTTGGTCAAATCCAAATACGAAGATAAGTACCTACCCCAAAAATTTTGTATTTTTTCAAAGATTATTGTGCACGAATATGTTAAATTGTGTATAATCAATCAGTGAGTGTGATAATTTATTAGTTAAGTCTTCAAATTAATAAACAAAACAAAAGTTTAACTTTCAAAATGCTCCTCTGTAAAATCACCTCTGCGGCACTTACCACATCTGTGCACTATGCCATCGATATTAAAGTTATCGTTGCAGAAAAGTGCTCCCGTTTTATTAAAAGCAGCTCGTGCTATTTCAAATCCGCGTTTCACCTCAATATCGGGATCCAAAAACAGCGTTATGGACTGCCGAGATATATGATTTTTTCCACCCTTTCAACATTTACACCCTTTAATTGAAGATTTTCTGTGGTGTTGTCTGGTTGCCCGAAGGTTATTCACTTGGTCTTATTAACATTAATGTTAAATCCTAACTCCTCTCCTGCAGTATAGGTATCATTTAAGCATTTCTGGAGATCTTAAATCCTTAAAATCTTATGTCCTTTTGTCCACCACTATAACTGTATCATCTGCATAAGATCTTTTGTCCACCAGTAAAACTGTATTATCTATAAATTGGATATTGTTTATAATCACTCCATTAACTTTCACTCCTTTATCAAAAGTTCTTAATTTACTTTTTAAAGATGTATTGATGACATTCAAATACCACCTATGTATAGAGATCTCTGCTATATTTTGTAGCCAAGACCTGCTAATAGATTTATCGAATCTTTGAATCGTTTTGAGGTAACGATTTACTAAACTTCTTGCCTCACTATGCTTTCCAGATATCGTAATGGGATATTTTATGTACAACATATGAAAGGATTCTTAATGGGGAACCTTTATATTGTATTTACAACCTAATTGCCACATACTTTGCATCGTTGACTTTATTTTTTGATCTTTAATACTTGCATATCATATCCCTATATTCTAGAGTCTAGAGCAGGGGTCGGCAACCTTTTAGCTGTGGTGTGCCAAGCCACTCTACCAATATGATTCAGGGTGCCGCCTTAATTCTAAATTATATAATGGGGTTCTAGAGGAGAATAATTTAATACCAAATTAATCTTTTAAACATATTTATTAAAAAAATAAGATAAAATTCTATTTTCGCGATTTTACTGATTACTTTGTAGAGTGCCATTCAGAACCCCATCGCGTGCCAATCCTGGCACGCGTGCCATAGGTTGCCGACGCCTGGTCTAGAGCAATAAACCTGGATGAATATTCAGCATGTACTTATACTATCGTCACAAAATCACGGATGTAATAATAAATGACGCTTCATATAGATATACTCGTATGTATATGTGTCAACCATTATAAATACAATCATAATTATTATATTTAATATACATACATACATACCTACTAACTCCATATGTTGACTGGACAGTTCCATAACATAACTCATCAAGTGGAAATGTCTTTATATTCAAGAAATAATCATTTTTGTACTTTTGGTTTCCCTCAAAGCACGAGCTCTGCTCATATTTGAGGGAATGAATTGTTTTGCTTACTGTATAATTATAACTAAATGATTATTGTTGTAAATTGTATATTTATCAATAATAAATATATTTGAATATTTGAATTTGAATATTGAACACGAGTTAAATATTTTTTAAGGGTAAAATAGATAAATATAAAAAAAATGTATAATTATATAAGAGTATTAAGAGTATTAAAGAGTTTATTTATAGTATGCCTTAAAAACACTTATAGGTATATAAGGACATTGTCTTTGTTCCGTTCAAAAGTAAAACAATTCAAAATATTTATTTATGGAAGAGAAAATAGATAGATAAATTTATTTAATATTTATATATTATCCTTATGGAGAATCGTGCATTTTTTATAGTTTTTTGTTTGTGGAATTGGAAAATTGTGCCGTGGAGCACCCGGTAAAGAATTGGTCTCCCACTCTTTTCCGTAAGTTTTCGAGTCGCCTGTAAAAGGCAAGTGTTCGAAAAAATAAAGACATATTACATCTCAAATTCAGCGATGAGGTTTGCCACCCATCTTGAATATCTTTTTTTATTGGCACAGAGAAGACGGCCTGCATGTTTATTACATGCAGCTGTTCTGCTGGCTATCCCACTTGTGGGATATGCCGTGATGGTGTGTAGTGTATTGTGGCGTTGATTATGTGTTTTATTAATTAAATCAAAATTTCCGAAATTTTCGAATTGTAGGTATAGAGTTATGGAAGTGATCAGTCTGATATGTGACACAAATTAAATCAATACACCGATATTATATAATATGTATAGGTACCTCATAATACTTACATACTTACATAATGATATTTAGTACCTACAATAGATGTACCTATATAATAATAATAATTTATGTATAATAAACTATTTATGGAATGTGATATTATGGAATACAGTAGTAATCTAATAAACTTTTAAATCTGTTTGTTTATAAATATATCCTTTTCAGCCGCTTTTGCTAGACATGTAGTAGGGAAACTAATAAACTTGTTTTTGGTAAACAAAAAGGTTTTGAGCACGTTCCTAGAAAAAAAAAATATTCAATAGCAGCTTGAACAATGGGTAATACAATACGATTTGTGATTTGCATCGCCAATTATGGCATCTTAAACTCTAATATTTTACATTATTTTAAATATTATCTCATGAATTTTAACTTCATATTTTCTCAAAATATTATTAAACATTGGCAATGTATTGGTGAAAGCGCTAGGCGTAATTGCAGTATACTTTGGTATACATTAATGTGAAACATAAAACAGTGTTTTTTTTATATTTTATATTATTAAAATGTTGTTTCACAATGTCAACACTAAAACATTAAATTTAATTATAATATATTATGTATATTTCATTCCGTTATAGTTATAAATTGTCCATTTAATGTTTATTTCCTGAGTAAAATCGGATATAAATCTAGTATTACAATGTATATGATTCGATATGACGGAACTAACTGTGAACATCCTGGTACTATGTATATATTATTCATATAAAAAAGGATGTCGGATAAACATAGGACTATATACATATAATATAAATATACACAGACATGATATCTTGTTCACATAATATGTAGGTAGTAGAGTTATCCAGAGCAATCGTTGTATGAATGTAGATGTTAATACATATACCTATAGATAGATAGTAACACGACATTGTAATATTGATAAATCATTAGCGCTCTTATCTGATAAGGCTTCTGTGTTCATTATATCAAAATCCGGATTCATCAAATATTATATAATCATTGTAAAAGTATATTAATGTTAGATTTATCAGATAAGTTGTGACACAAATATTTAAATCATTACCATGTCTTATATTAATTACCTTCCGAATCGGTACTGAAGCTTTCGTCTTTTATATAGATGACGACATAGACACGTTCGTGGTGCATTTTATTTAGTTGGATCAGGGAATTATCCCCTACGTCAACTTGGATTAATATCTTTGTAGATCTAGTGTCCTCAATCGTACAAATTGATGTTTTTGTAGATCTAGTGTCCTCAATCGTACAAATTAATGTTTTTAAATATATGTACCATGTCGAACAGAATCAAGAGCACCTGATGAAATTCAAAAATATCTTATTAAAAAGTGTTTTTGTAAATGGGTGGTGCGAGTTAGACAGGCAAATAATAAGTTTGATTTTTGTTTCGATGTCTGAATTTTGCTGCATTGCCTGTATGTATATAATAGAACTTACTTACTTCTGATGGCCGAACAGCCCTTGCAGGACCTTTGCCTCCGAAAGAATAGATCTCCAAGCCTTTCTATCTTGACCAATGGACTGACAGTGTTTTAGCGAGAACTTATGAGAGAACTTAGCATTAATTATTTTGCAAATCGAAATTGTTTGTCAATTATATTATCTTTAAGAGTTTGATGCTATGTAAATCATTTTGAAACTGTTTTGTACATGAACTTTGAATGACGCAAAGTTTGTAAATTTCATGTCACATATTGTTAAGTTTACATAATAAATATATAACTTTTGTAAGACACTTACTTCTGTATATTTCATTTGATTATATGATGCGAAAATAAAACCCAGATTCGCGTAAAATAAATACATGGATTAAATCGACAAAGGTGAATGTAAAGTTTCATGTTATATGAAACACCATGAATTTGTCATCAATCTTCATTCGGTGACAATTCGAAGCATTCTCCGAAGAAATATTCATTCGCATTCATTCAAATATTTCTTTGGAGAATGCTCGGAACTGTCTCCGAATGATTGAAAATTGACATATTCATCCAGCTGTGTGGACGCTACTATTAACAAAGAATTATTTGCTGAAACAGAAATACACAAATCTCATAAAGCTCGTCACAACTCGACGATTAAACAGATTTGTGTTCACTGGAATTGAGTTTTTTTTTATTAAAGCAATCCACTGGCCTTGCAAAGTCAAGACAATGTTTGATTATTGTTTTATGAGATTCTGTAAGAACCATATCTTCTCAACTTCCCCTCTTATATACAGCATACAGTTTTACTACAATGTAGACCCACATGGTGTGTACGCCACGCTGCCGTCACTCTTAATAAACAACACCCTTCACTTCAATAACTCTCACTCATTTCAGTCTAGATGATTGTAATATTAATATAAACATGCTTCTATTGTACACCATTTATAGTGACATTGACCTTCTCAACATCAATTTTCATTATATTGATTGTGACCTCACAAACACTCCTCTACTCCTTCTACTTATTCTGTTGCCCTCCTGATACTGTCTCTCATGTCTTGTCTGTATCAGATAAACAGAGAGGAATGAAGAAGAAAATTCAAGCTCGTTGCAGACCAATATTATATTAAAAATTAATTACATACTTCAACAACCCCATAACAAAAACACATCTTCTTTCCCTCGTCCAAATTGGATGGAGGGCAAATTGCACCTCTAGGTACTTCCACTAGAGATCTCTGTCCACTGACACTTCCAGAAGACATTCAGGAGGTGTGGCATCCTTGCTGCTATTAAATTGAAGATTTTTTTTTAAATTAAATAATGATAAATAATATTTCGATAGTTACATGCCAATAGGTTGTATCTCGCATTTTTTGCGTTGTTCAAGTTTGTTCCATAAAATGCTCAAAATAGTGTAATCTTTGCAAAAGGATAATGCCTCTTAATAGTCAGAATAAAGAGAAAAGAAAAGATGTAACTTATTGACATGTAGAAAGATTGTTTTCATAAAAAAACTCAAATATCTTTCAACTGGAAGAAATTATTAAGTGAATGTTACATCTGTCTTGTAGAAATTTGAGTTCGTCGGTAGCCTGGAGGTAGAGTCTCGGCCTCTTGAACAAGGGGTCCGTGGTTCGATCCCAGGTGCCGGCAAACTCCCCATTCATTTTGATATACCTATATATACCTCGAAATTTGGCTGAAATATCTCTTTTGCAAACTTTGTTTTTGCTCTCCTGTAAAATTATGTTTTAGTGAGACACAACCTATTGCCATGTACTACCTTATACATGGAGTTTTACGAATAACTGCCGTTTACAGGACACTCAAAACATTACAAAAAAAAATAGAAACCTATTATATTCCAAGAAATCACCAAACGATATCATATACTTACTTAGAATTGTAAAATATATGTAGTTCTATTCTAC
Organism: Athripsodes cinereus; assembly: GCA_947579605.1. Classification (NCBI taxonomy): domain Eukaryota; kingdom Metazoa; phylum Arthropoda; class Insecta; order Trichoptera; family Leptoceridae; genus Athripsodes; species Athripsodes cinereus. Next base: position 278,819 of record OX388319.1, read on the forward strand.
ATATTAGAAAATTACGAAACTACATACCGTATGAAAAATCGTTCGAAGGTATTTGTTAGTAGGTAACTATAACTTATAATAATATGTTACGATTTGTGATTTGATTTGTGCTATTTTCAAATAATGATAATATTATTAAGGTATTGCGTGCACACTCGCTGTATATTACTACATATATATGTATGTAGGCACATATAAGTAGGTTTTATTATTAAAGGGGATCACGTGTCCTGTGGTGGGTGCAGCACGTGATGCGGTGTATGTAGTACCTACCTAAACATATATCATATCTGCATATCGCTCACTTGCAAGGAGAGTGGCATATTACCTATCACAAAAATGCAATTTTGAGTCAGACGCGTTTAAAGTTTTCAAATAAATATTTATTATTTCACTTATTTTAGAGGCATTAACTATGAAACAATTTCTAGACATTTTTAAATAAAATATTTAAACTTGAATTACTATGTTTATTTGTTACATTAATTTAAAATACGCTGTCTCGATTTCAGTCTTGAAAAGATACAGTCAGTCTAAAACATACAGTCTTAAAAAGCTCGTCAATGGTGCAAGTGCACTGAAATCGCGATAGCGTATTTTAAATTAATGTAACAAATAAACATAGAAATTCAAGCTTAAATATTTTTTTTAAAAATAAATATTTATTACCTATATCTTACATTAATATATCAATTTCTGACTTTTACATGATAGGTTTTGATAATTATGTCTCCTATATTTTAAAAGTATCTATTTGTGTTATTTATCAAAAGGTTTCGTATTTAGAAAATACTATCTGAAATGACCTAGGTAGTCAAAAAAAATTAAAAATATCAGTGACATTTTTAAGACATGTCGTTGTTTACAAATTTTATTTTGGTTATTGTTAATAACTGTTTGTTTAAGTATTGATTTATTGAAAATAGACAGGCAATTATATTTATTGAATATTTTTTTTAAATAATAAAAACGCAATATTTAATCATTTAAATACACAATTAAATTATAATGTACCAGACAGAAAATACTTGCCTGCATTTATAAATATCACCTGCTAATTTAATTTACTAAGTAGATATGTAATATATTATGTTTATTTATGTACTTCCCTGTAGGCACCTACTCTAAACCTTTCTCACACCTGGTTGTATCAATGTATTCCCAATCACGATGTACATCGACAGGATTAATTAATTATTTAATAGGGAGATAGACAGGTAATTATATTATACTTACTGAATAAATAAAATAAAAATAAACTACCTACTGTACAAACGTAGATCTATAATTAACTATGTACTAACTGTATATAGTTAGATACAACATGTGTGAATAATCCAATAAATATTTGATGTCCTTTATAGTCATATGAACACGTGCAATATTGGTAAACTCCAGTATAATTTAATATAATAGGTACACTCTAATCATTTATTTAAGAAGGATTAACTATGTTTGTAACAGTTTCGAGACATTGTGAATGTTTTTAGTATTCAAAAGTAGTTTTAGTAATACTTAAAACATTCAAAGTAATACACTCTTACCTATGTTATTCCACTGTCCAATACCATAATTCGACAAGTAGTATTTTTATCCGAGAAATCACCAGTTTTGTAATTTTGTTATATTTATATTATGTATTTATTTATTTACTTAACTTCATAAACGCTACTTTAACTTTAACGCTACTTTTACTTTAACTTAATAGATTAACAAACATCAACAAATGCTTTAAAAACACAACAGAAAGTGAAATATAACTTCCTACCTACATAGATTAACAAATGCTTTAAAAACACAACAGAAAGTGAAATATAACTTCCTACCTACATAGATTAACAAATGCTTTAAAAACACAACAGAAAGTGAAATATAACTTCCTACCTACATAGATTAACAATTAATGCTTTAAAAACACAACAGAAAGTGAAATAAAGGTAGGTAGGTACTATATAATAATCGCACGTTTAAGGCGTACGTTGTCTTTGTTCCGTTCAATAGTTAAACAATTCTAAATTTTTTTTTTGTGGAATTAGAAATAGGGACATTAATTTAATATTGAAAGGGAACTGCGTAATTTTTCTTGTTATTTGTTATTGAAATTGAAAGAGTGGCTTTGATTGTGATTATTCCCAATTAAATCAACATTTTCGTGTTAGTTGTTGAGTTATGGAGGACTAGTGATGTAACGAATATTCGTATTCGCATTCGCATATTTTAAAGTATTCGCATTCGCATTCGCAAAAAAACATGCGAAGTTTTGCGAATATTATTTTGGTAATAAAGTATCAGAAATACGGTAAAAATACCGGATACTTACCCGGTACATCAAGGAAAAAGGCACTGCAAGAAAATATTCTTTAAGAAAACCGAGGAGTTTTCAAATTCCTATACCATTTTGAAAATTCGGCGACGGGGGGGGTAGAAATTTTAATGTTTGAGCAATATTGTAGAAATTTAAGCAAATCAACATTCGCTATTCGCATACGCATTCGCGAATATCCAAAATCACACATTCGTTACATCACTTAACTGGACAGTCAATATGTTTGATGTATCACGTTTTTGACCTTGTTATACTCTCTGCCAGATTTTTTAAACGACTGCACTTACCAAGAGGTGCATATTTTTGTAACAGCACACATATGCACAAATAAGATTTAATATCAAAACGATATGAAAATGTTGCCCCGCGAGAGCGCAGCCAGATTAAGGTATATTATGTCGATCTTTCGAAAAGATAATGAATTTCTTATGCTTACGTTATTTTGATAATACGAATACCTGCTTTTTACACTGCAAATCTGCTTGTTTTTTTAAAAAAAAAACTAGTGTATTTTTGCATAGCATTAATATATTGAATGTTTAGTATATTTAATATGTTATGCAATGTTTATTTTAACCTTTGTAACATGATATGAGAATATTATTTGTGGCTAGTATTGTATAGGGTAGGTATAACCACGTTTAGTGATGGGATTACATTACATTATATAACCTAACATTGAGGAGGGGTGGGATGTGATTGATTCTTCAACTTTACAAGCCCCGAGGGTGTTGCATCCTATCCTCCTACACACACACCCACCCTCACCCTTTAAAACAACAAACCGTTACCGACCATACACATATTTGCAGTGGCTGAACTACACTTTCATATCGGTCATGTTTTCGTACTGAAGACAAGTATTAAATATGTTCACAGCTTTCGGAATGAAGTAAGACAATAATTGATTTTTCAACTTCTATCTTTTCACCCGGATGTTAGCACAGATTTTACTATTTTCAATAAGGGTTTTTGAAATATTTGTAGATATTGAAATCTAAATATAATTCAAAATCATATTGACTGTAATTTTTCGAATATTTCGTGATTAACACTGTGGAATACCATATTTATTATTAATTTATATTAAAAGAAACTTTGTATTTTCCATTAGAATAACTTTAATTAGAGTTAAAACGTTTTCGGAACTACTTGTTCCATCATCAGTAACAAAAGTATTGTTACTGATGATGGAACAAGTAGTTCCGAAAACGTTTTAACTCTAATTATAGTTATTCTATTTATTTATTTTATTTTATTTTATTCTTCACTGTACATTGTTTACAATAATATTCTGTAAATATTCTAGTGGAAAGTACAAAGTTTCTTTTAATATAAATTAATAATACATATTGACTGTATTTAAGATATTACATGGCATGGCACCGGTGTACATCTCGGAGTTCTGCATTTCTGAGTAGGCAACGGAAAAGCAAAAATCACTAAGGTCTGCTAACACAGACTCTGTCAATAGACTTGTGGTACTACGTAGAGGGGATCTGGCCAACTATGTTGACGATGCCTTCTGTGTGACTAGTACGTTGCTGTGGAACAAAATTCCCTATGATTTGCGAACTCTAGAGAGTGTGGAGGTGTTCAAGACAGGGTTAAAGACCCTTTTGTTCAAGAGGTGTTATGATTCTTGAATAGGCCCTTGTGGTGTTTTTCCATCAAACAACGCATCTTAAAAAAAAATTGTCTAGGTATTATTATTATTTTTTAATTTTTGTAAACTAATTTTAAACCAAATTCCAGAACAAGCTAAGTTTAAAAAAATAATTTTCAGGCATGTGGTGCTTTTTTGCGTGTATGGAAAGCACGCCAATGCTCAGTCACACATACATACTTACCTGTTTATACTACCTTACATTATAATATGTGCAATAGCTAAAAAAACTAAATGGATGGAACACTATTTGCGAAATTAATTTTCAATTAATATCCATAAAATAATACAAATCATTAAAAGTATCATGCGAGTAGGTAAGTTTGAGCCGACAGCTGCGTGATATTATATTTTTATGCAAATATTTCCCCAAAAAACGGTCGAACTACTATTTCTTAATAATATTTAATAGAGCTTGATAACAAAATAAATTATATTTTAGGACGATACTTATTTCAAAAATACAATCATAATTTATTTCTTAGGAATAAATTATGAAATTTTCAGCAATTTCTTTATTTTTAGATAAAGTAACATTACAGGAAAGATATTTCATCGTATTTATATTTTTCCAAGAGTCTACTTGACAATTGCCTATGGAGAAAAATGTTTTCAGTTTCTGTCACAACTATTCCAGGTAAGAGCAGATAGAAACAATATCTCGTTCAAATTGGAAATATTTCTAGTTACCTATGCAGACAACAGTTGCATAACAATAATATAACGTAGGAAAATCCTTCAAGTAGATTTACTTAGCAGCTTAGATCACTGGAATAGTCTACTCATAATTTACAACAGACAAGCAAGTCTGTATGTTTCTTTACATTGCGGCGTCCCCAGGGGGGGGGGGGGAGCAAAAGGGGCAACTTCTCCTTTTGAGGATCTCAAACATAGGAGGAAAGTAAACAAAATTAATATTTAAGTATGGGTAAAGTACGAAAATTGACATTGAAGTGTGAATCTGTCCATACCCCCCCCCCCCTTAGAAGTAAGGCGACTAATTTGGCTCTAAAAAATAAAACAAAAACAGTTTTGGTCTACCAACTCTACGTCTACCTTGTGGTCTTGTATGAAGGATCTTCTTTGGCACTCTTTCCTCACTCATTCTCTCCACGTGCCCAGCCTATCTCAAGCAGACTAAATAGGTCTAAAATATTCTTTAACAAAAACGTAGAGATCATCAAACATTTCTAATTCCTATATCAATTTGCAAGACTTCTGCCCCTCCTAGATAAAATTCTGGTTACGCCTGGGTTTCTATGTGTTGTAATATCCAGTGACGTATACCTCTCATTGCCAATACTTTCGTCAAGAACAACATCTGGAACTGACATCGATAATATACAATTAATAAAAACAATGACAGTGTCTGATGAAAGATGTTCAGTAGATAACAAATACTTTGTTAGAATTAAAAAGTTTATGTTTATTTATCCATCGTATAAGTAATACATTTGCAAGTTGTCCCCTTATGCCATTAAAAAAATACCTTCTGGATGGGAAGCCCATCTCATCGCTGAATTGAAGATATTAAATCTATGATAAAAAGGTAAAGGAGCATGAGTCAGTTTTGTGGTAGGTATTGAGTTATTCCCACCACAGGAATGTAGGTATATGTCAAACCTTACAAAGTAATACCTACCGCAAAACTGACTCATGCCCCTTTACCTTGTCACCACAGAAATATCTTATTCTCAATATTCTACGAACATGTACCTTTTACAAGGCATGTGAGAGCAATAGTGTGAGAACTTTTTGACGGGACCCCACGGGAATAGAGAAATATGTAAGGAATTTAAAACACTCATATATTCAAAATTTTATAATCATAGCTTAGAGAATTTGTTTTGAAAATGTACCGTTTTGCTTAAAAACAATCACAAGAGCCAATTTAAGAATCATAAAACCTCCCGTACAATACAGTATTTAGCCTTTCTTTGTATACCTCCTGGTTATCCAGAGTTTGCAAATCATGGGGAAACTTGAGTTCGTCGATAGCCTGGAGGTAAAGTCTCGGCCTCGTACACAAGAGGTGCCGGCAAACTCTCCTTTCACGACACAAGCTTTCAGCTTACTGTGTAAGGTGCATAGAGTTGTATTTGGGTTTATAACAAAAACCCAGATATATCTTTTCATAAAAAAAGTCTAAATTGTTCATGTTTTGGTGTAGACTAGATATCTATGTAAGTGTTGACATCATTATTTGTTATTATCCAATATGAAAAACTTAAACCTGTCACGGTAATAATTGTCTACGAACGTATCTTCCTACTGTAGGGACGTACATTTGTACCTACATAATATAGTACCTATGGATACAGAGGAACTATGGCTAGTGCTGAAGTCTAAATAAATACGGCCACACAAGACAAGGGAGAGGAACTTGAGGGGGGAGCAGTAGGGTATCCCTCCCTCCACTCCCCTGCACCCGCCTCTCCCCCCTCGCTGTACGTAATGAGATCGCGTGCCAAATTCCAACACATCATAACAGACATTGTAACCAGGGATACGCAACCTTGGAGAAAAATTGTAATATTCTATCTGACTATTTTTTCCAAGAATTTTCTTTTCAATTAGGTATACTTAATCACATTTAAGATTAAATTACTTGATGGTAGATTCTTGGACTTCCAATCTGGAGATTTCCGCTGTCGACTTACTAACCATCACGAAACAGATTCTTTAGGTGCTGTGAGAATATTTGGATTATTTTTGGATTGATAAATTCTCATTCATGTTTCGTAAAAAAAACTGTAATAAAAAATGTCTAGTTCTAATAAATAAATGATAAAATCTAGAATCATTATGTATCAAACAATATTATGATGTGTTTTGACATTTTTAAGTGTAGAAAGAATGCTCAATTTACATCTCATTTATAGATATCAAACAATACACATAATTATGGTTCTGATATTAAAAGTAATTCAAGAATTTCGGCTATTTGCGTTCTTTAGAATACTCATTTTTATTTTTAACTAGGTAACTAGTTGAATGTTTTATCAGAGTATGGATTATTTATATTTTTAATTAATAAATGATTCTCATTAAATAAGTTGTACAATAGCAACCCCTGTCTAAACTTTCCCCATTGACTTTCTCAAACAAAAGGGTTGGCTATACCTACCCGCCTCGTGTACTTAGTTCCGCTACTGTACTACACATTGTTACGTGAACCACATACATAGGTACATAGCTGTATAGCAATTCTATACATAATAGCTAGAGTACTATGGAAGGGGACAGCTGTTTATGAATGAACTCCCCCCGCCCCGCTCCGCTACACCTCAAATCAACTAGCCTCCCCAGGTAACTATCATAGGACTGTTCAGTAGTACATAGGTAGTTATATGGGTATTTACTATGTGTTTATACCTATATATTATTATTATTATACAATATTAATTTGTTATAATTATATATACTAAATTCTTAACAGCTTAGAGTCCATCATGGTTGATTTATGATGCATAGACACTATATAATCATATTACCTGCAACATAAAAAAAACAACCTTTACCTATATACATATTCAACATTAAATAATCCGATGCTATTCCACCTTCACAACATAAACATATTGCTCTTGTTAGGACGAAAGACGTCTCTCTCGTAAATACTCGTAAATCGAATAGTAAAATTTTTATTTATTTTTAATTTGAAAAATATAACATAATACATTACACATTTACTAAAATAAACTTAAAAATCTATTAAATCATCTTTGTTTTATTTATTTCATTATGGAATTCTACTACCGATACAATGAATATTATTTGTTATATATTATGTTACAAATATATACTTGAAAGACATCGCATGTTTGCGTAAAACTCGCCCTCTGTACATTGAATAGTATAACTGATATTTTCTATGATACTGCTTTAATTTGTATTATTGTAAACAATGTACAGTGAAGAATAAAATAAATAATTACCTATATGATCATAGTATAATATATACTACGAAGCCTTCAACATAACATAACATGTATAAACAATTCATACAGATCTACATAGTTCGTCCCAAAATGACATAATTATGAATCTTGTATTATTGGTAGTACACGACAATACACACACGTTTACAACACACTTTAAAAGTATTCAAGAACATTGCAAAAAAATATGAATAAAATTTTATTTTTCAAGTCGATTTTATAACACTCATCCCAAATGTAAGGAATTACTTTACAAACACTTCTCTTATGAAAATAAATAAATCAAACATTCAATGTCCCCAAAATACTAAGATTCGCAAACCCCTATCGGAATGAAAAATGACTTGTGTTTATCCAGCACTTGCTCCGCATCTAATTGGCCTTCCCTCCTCTTCCCGCCTCTCCTTTCCTCTCTGTATCAACACAAAGCTCTCCCAAGAGATTCTTCACCCTCTATACTAAAGTCGCAGACCTGCCTTACATTGCAACAATGTTCCAAATCAGATGATATAACAGTTAGGAAGGGAAACTTGAGCCAGTCGATCAATATTAAATACCTTCACCTAATCTGTCTACACAGTATTGTATTGCATTATATTCCATTCTCAATAGCCTTCCATTCATTTACGAGTGTTTAAGAATATAATCTGTACTATTTCCACACATTAGGGAAAGCTATAAGTAATAAAAAATTAAGTGATAGTTAGAATATCTGAACACAGCCACGAATATCGAGATATAATTGAGAAATACTATACTATACCCTCACGCCGTGAAAGGTGAAAGAATGGAATGGCATCTAGATATATCCTTATATTAAGTGAGGGATTCCCACCATATTACCCCTGGATGTTTCAAGAACATTAGTCCTCATGTCATCCAGTCAATCTAGAACAAAAGCTTTCTTATTTTTTGATCAAAAAAAGTGGGCTCGTGGTTGTCTTTACATACTTCCTTTCATCTATCCTTACATACTTCTTTCGCTTCTTCTACATTCATACAATTTCTCATGCATGCACGTCGATTTCTCTTACTCAACTCACGTTCTCGGACTCTCGCGTTTCCTCACACCCCTTCTTTCAGGTACACCTCTTGAAGAAACAGCTATTTATTTATTTATTTTCTTTACTGTACACTGATTACAAACAGTTCCGTAGATTATATGCATTCAAATTAAGCTGTTCTTACCATTATGACATCTCCTATTAATATATCTCCTCCTAATAATAAGCACTTTATTGGCATAATAGATTTGTACAGAAGGCGTACATATTGCCTTGAGGCAACGTCTTTCAGTAAACCTAATACATTGCTTGATAAGCATGTTTTATCATAAAGTCAGTTTATATTAGTATCCGTAAACTTTACTCAAAATAGTATTTATTTTACCTAGATGTGATATTCACAATATAACTAAAATAAACTTTCTATTGAATTGTCCTTCTATAACTCTCCCACTGTCTCATGAGACCTTGCCAATTTATTACGTGAATCCCCAGAGTGGATTGTGGTCACTGTATATACGAGTATATTCAGGAGAGTATTACACATACATACATACACACCTATACCACATACAAAGGCAGGGGAGGTTGGTGGATTCTCTATTCCAGTCTATATTATTACATACAAGCCATCACAACTCGTCTTGTCGGACATGGAATCACTTTACAGAGATGCGGGAGATATAAACACACACACACACACACACACACACACACACACACACACACACACACCGTCAGAGTAGGTATATGTGATGTAACGAATGTGTGAATTTGGATATTCGCGAATGCGAATATTTGTTGCCGACATTCGCGAATGCGAATGCGAATAGCGAATATTGACTTAATTAGATTTCGACAATGTTACTCAATCATTAAAATTTCTACCCCCCCCGTCGCCGAATTTTCAAAATGGTATAGGAATTTAAAATATTTCAAAACTTCTCGGTTTTCTTAAAGAACATTTATTGCAGTACCTTTTTCTGCAATGTACCGGGTAAGTATCCGGTACTTTTACCGAATATCCGATACTTTATTACCGAAATAATATTCGCAAAACATTCGCATATTTTTGTGCGAATACTTTGAAATATGCGAATATTCGCGAATACGAATATTCGTTACATCACTAGTATGTATGTAGGTTGAATATAGATACAACAATGACCAATAGTCCAATGAGAGTTTCATATAAATATAGTACTACATATATAATAGAGTAGATACTTGTATATTTCATAGCTTTTGTATTTGAGGACACATTTGCCTAATGAGGTTTTGAGTAACATACATACATACACTCATCAATCTTATTTCTATTATTTATTAATGCTAATATTTTAGCTTTTATTCTACTACTAGTACTACTATCTGCTACTAAACTATCATGGCATATTCCAAAACTGGGGTAGCCAGCAGACCAGCTACATCAAACAAACATGAAAACTGACCTATCCGTGCCAGAAAAAAATCGCAGAATTAGAGATGTAAAATGTCTTTATTTTTTCGAGCACCTGTCTTTTACAGACACTTGAAAACTTACGGAAAAGAGTGCGAGGCCAATTTTTTGCCAGGTGCTCCACGGAAACATTTTTCTTCTTCAGTTATTTTGTATCCATCGCTAAACATAGGACTCCCTTATTATTTTTTACTGTTTCATATCCTGGGCTTACTGCGTCTACTTTCTTCCTGCCTATAAGCTATTTTCAAACACCATCATCGTCATCAGCCGTTTTGTATCAATTGGTTGACATAGGCTTCCCCTTTGATCTACCACAAGTTTCTTTCCTGAGCACACTGCATCCAACCATCTCCCAACGTCCGTCTTATCTCGTCTGACCATCTTGTGTTTATTTTCAATATAAATATATATTATTTGTAAATAATTAATTGCTCAATTTATGAATTTTCTTTCATAATTTAATTATTCAATTTGTGAATTTGTAGTAGAAAAATTATTTATAGCTTGTTGATAGTCCTTTCTGCACCTTATACTGTAAATATTTTTTTTCCAAAATGGCAACATCCTCGCACTAAATAACAATAGCTTATTATGTGAAGAAAAGTAAATTCGTAAACGGGATTCAAAACACGAACGTCCAAAGTAACCATCAGATAACCGATCACCTCAATTTATTTATTTATTTTATTATACCTACTCGTTAGTGTTTGTATCCCAAAAAATAAATTAAACAAAATAAACACGTCCTCATTTTAATTATTGTTTGATGTAATTTGTATTCATCAAATTACATCAAACAATACAAATCCAATTACCTAATATAGGTATATAACACACGTGTGTATGTATAGGTAATATAATATAATATGTATATAGATAGATATGTGTGTGGTTGTGTTGGACATGAAAGGTGTCTGTATTGATTAGTTGCCTCGCCCCATTGTGGTGAAGGGAGAGGGGTAGGAGAGGATGTTGAGAGGTAGCTATGCATACATACATATAGGTATATTATGATGAATGTAATATAGAGGGTGTGAGAATACCAACACTGAATAATATAATAATAACAGATAGTATACCAGATACAATATGGAGGTGGATGTGTCTCACAGACTGACAGCCGGGTACATACATATGTACATACATAGTACACACATAGATATATTAAATAATGTAGGTACATGATGTAATTACTTTATTTTATTAGATTAAATGTTTATGTATAATATATAATGTGATGTGACATTGTGGAATAGTTTTACACATCACTGCTGTCATGTGAAATTTAAATGAAATTTTCGCTACACCACTGTCGTAAATGCTGTCAACCGACTTTTAAGTTATTAAAAAATAAAACAAGTATCTACCTACCTACATATATTTTTTTTTCCGTGGAGCACCCTTCGAAGAATTGGTCTTTGAGTGACTTGTAAAAGGCTAGTGTTCGAAAAATAAGACATTTTACATTTTAAATTCAGCGATGAAATTTGCCATCCATCCTGAATATTTTAATACTTTGTTGGTACGGAGAAGACAGCTTGCATGATTATTACATGCAGCTGATCTGTTGGCCACCTCGCTTGTGGAATATGCCGTGATGGTATAGTAGCAGTATAAGTAATATATTTATTTTATTCTTCTTTCACATCATCATTTACCTACATTACAAAATCAACAAAGCAATTTACATTAAAAAATTTGATGATATGCAGTGGCGAGATAATCACTATGTTATTAGTGATTTCTTCCATCTAATCACGTGAAGAACACGATGAGAGTGGAAGCTCTTGAAAACCGGCTCGCGATTACTAAAATCACTGTGGAAGTACTAAATATAAGTATTTTATTTTTAATAACTACACCAATGATTTAACGAACGAGTTCTCTTTCTATGTTTGGATTTACACAATAATTAAAGAACTCATTCGTAAATAATGTCGCAAAATTATCACATTGCAAATGCCAACAATATTGATAATAATCGTAACTACACCAATAGTCGGCAAACTCGTTAATCAAAGCCAACACCAACTGTAATCGGTTTAGAAAATCAATTTTTGTATGCACTTGAAATGTTTTGAATGGAAAGGTTAAACTGAAAGTAATTTTTTTTCGCTGCTTGGATAAAATAGAAATTAGAATTTCCGTTTTATCCGATGTAAGTTGAGTCCTATCTTAATCTCATAGAAAATTAAAAATTATACCTATTCGTTAGACAACTTGCTCTCGCCTCCCTTGTTTTGTATTAAACTTGAAAAAATGATATTATGATTTTACATATAGTAAACTTTGGGACATACTAAATATTCTTACGTAGGTAATTTATCGTAAACATGTTAAGTAATTTCTTGTTGTACTTACGTAAAAACGAAGTAATCTCGTACTATAAAGTAATAAGTCTTAACATTTAGTATTTAGCATAACATAATTAGACATTTGACATTTTACGTACAAGATTTTAGTTATTTCAATCGATTATTTCGAAAACGATCGAAGTCGATTTCTTTCGAATACCACATTTTTGTAAATTCTATTTCTGCACACGAAAACGTAGATTTTTTATTTAAAAACAATCAATCGAGGATATCCCAATCTTAATATATTTGGTATATAAAACATTAAATTTGAAAACATTCAAAGTTAGTAGACCAAAGTTAGGGCTTAGACAAGAGCCCGTAGACAATTTGTACTTAGCGATCGTCTACTGGCGAACTTTTCGACAATCTACCTACACGTACCGTATAATTATGCGTTATTGTTGCAGTTATTGACGAAAATTCGTTTGTAGGCGATCGCCAAGTACAAATTGTCTGGGGCCGTAGACAAACCGCACTTTGCGATCGAATACTGTCGAACTTTTCGATAATTTACCTACATATACCGTATAATTATGCGTTATTGTTGCGGTTATTGCCGAAAATTCGTTTGTAGTCGATCGCCAAGTACGGTTTGTCTAGGTGGTATTGATTGTTTCCAAAAAATCTCTTATTGAACAATTGGAAAAAAAATTAGAGTTGAATTATTAAAATACATTTAAATCATGTGGGACTAATAAACGCCCAATGAGAAGAAGAAGTATATATTATGCAAGTTAAATAAATATAATTTCATTTTATTTGATGTTGTAGAATTGAGATAAAAGTTTGTGAAATGTATTTTTTTCAATAGAACGTATTTAACTCTCCTGTAGAATATCATACTAAGGTCGTTTACAAAATAAATGATTTATTTATTACGTGGTAGGTATGATGCACCTACATAACTGATGTACGCAATTCTTAATAACTATAATCAAATTAATTACACATAAGAGGATAAATAATAATATATTATAAATAACTACATCTGTGTATCTATATTCTACTATATATAATTATACAATGTGTAGTCGGACATACTTATCATTAGAAATTTTTAAAAGCTTGCATTTAAAAAAAAATCTGTAGATGTTGTTTATTCATTTTTATGTTTGCTTGATTATCATGTCTAAAACATTACCAGAAAACTATTCATAACTTGATGTGTTCTGTGCTATAATTCCATTTTTAAAATTATTTTTCAATTTATTTTTGTTGATTGAGTTTACGTTAATTTTATAAAACTCCATATTTATTTATTTTATTTTATAAAAAAACATAAAAAACATATGTATGAAAATAAACACATACTGTATGATCTTTAATAATAGGTACAACAGGGCTACTCTTGACACAATCTAAATACGATCTTAATCTAGTCATGATCTTGATCATACGACGCATGAAGTGACTATAGTCAAAAACACCACGCTACCGCTACCGCGACATCGGTATGCACTATTATTGACTAATAGTCACTTTGAGCGTCGTATGATTAAGATTAAGATTGTGTTTAGATTTTATCAAGAGTAACCCTACAGTTACCTGGTTTCGACATACAAAATCATTGTCATACTTGTATGTCGAAACCAGGTTACTGCACCTAGGTATTATTAAACATAGTAAAACTCAATTAGTTTGTGTTCATTTCTATTCAATTTCCGTAATTCGGTAACAAAATAAATTATCTATTTCATTTGCTGATAAAAAATGCGTTAAGTATTTTGTCATTTAAAAGCAAGTGTTGTACAATTTACGTTTTAAATTTATCGATGAGGTTTGCTACCCACCCAAAATATCTTTATTTTTTATTGGCACGGAGAGGACTGCTTGCACATTTATCACATGCATCTGGTCTGCTGGCTACCCCACTTTCGTTATTGTACTATATAAACAGTAGAAGTATTTTATTTAAATCTTGAAAGCCGGCTCACAAATTAATAATAATGGAATAACTATACCTAAGTTTATCTTGTTTCATTAATAACTTAAAAAATGTGAAATATTTTGTTATAAAAAAATACAATTGAAGTGATGACGTAGGTACTATTTTCAATTTGTTGTCTGATACACAAGTTAGGATACACATATTATATTATATAATAAATAATAACATATGACGTATAATAACTACATACATATTATGTACCCACACAGTGACCCCTGACAGTATCAATAATTGATTTAATAACTAACATAATATATAACTACCTACACAAAGTCCTAAGTAATAAGTCCAAGTACCTACCTATACCTACCTATGTATAGGTATATTACTAACGTTGCAATTATTCGGTCACGTGTACATTTATGTGTGTATCTATCTATATACATATATGGTTCAGGTGTTCATGGTATTTACGTAAGTACTAAAAAACTGCCTTTTATAACATGCTGGATTTTATCATGTATTTTTTCAGACAAATCTTTTAAATTAGCCTATATTGCGAGTCCTCTAACGTGGAATAGGCTGTTTGCCTATCTGCGGTGCCAGAGGAAACGTCACTAGATTTAATACAAAATGAAAACTGTTCTTTTTCTTTGTGAATAGATATGAATTTTGATTTGTTTTATGTATGGTATAACATGATAAAGGCTCACGCCGTGGATAAGTATATGTAAATAAATAAATAAATAATAATGAAAAAATTGACATTACAACTCAAATGTTGATATAATCGACTCGGGAATACAATATCAGGTTTTGTTATAAACATACTAAGAAAAGAAAGGAATTAGGACTCGAGATTTTCTGATTTCGATAGAACGTACCTACACCTGGTTAAAAAGAAATATGTGCAATACATGTCTTATTTATAAATACATATTATTATAAGCTGTTTTTTGTGGCCTTCCGTTCTCTTCGCTTACTCCACTTGTGATGCAGCATGAGTGTATAGATAGATAGATAAATAGATATAACTTTAAACACTCGTACATAGGTAGGTACCAAAGTATAAAATACATATTTTTACGTAGTGATTATCTCGAATCAACTTACCGCTTCAATGATTCCCACGATCATTTATTATTTCATGATTTGAATTAAATTAATCAATCAATAAAACTCTTCAAGAAATAAATAAATTGATATCAACAGTTAGATATAGGTAGGTGGGTACTTTAAAAGCTGCCGATCATTTATATTGTGTGTATAGACCTATACCTGTAGGTAGGAACATAGATATTATTATAGATTTGATTTTTATAAAGATACTTAACATCTGAGTTTCTCGATAAGCCAAAGTCATCCAAATTATCAGAGCATTAATAATTGTTTACGAGCGTTTTCCTGGAAAGTGACAGACTTGTCCCTTTAAACATCCGTAGGTATCTATCGGTTAACTGTTTTCATAATATTTTTTATATATTACAAGCAAAAACAATGTTTATTTATTTTTTCAATAATTCTTTCACATCATCATTTACATAACAAAGTCAACTACTTAATCAGTTTACATAAGAAAAAAAATGTGATGATATGCAGTGGCGAGATTATCACTTTATAGTGATTTCGTCCATCTAACCACGTCATATTAACACTAGACACAAAAAAAACGATAAAAATAAGAACACAAATAAGAAAAATCTCTACATAATTCAAAATGAAAAAAAAAACTACAATCCACACACGTTACACTCCAAAAGGACCGGGAACTATAGGAAAGGGTCAGGGGACGGATGTTCAAATTTCCAGTTAAATATTTTAAATCTCTTAACGTTTTGGTTATACTAATAGACATTTTCGAAAGCACTAAAATAGTATTACCGTGGAACCAGCAAAGAATTGGTCTCCCACTCTTTTCCTCAAGTTTTAGAGTGTCCTGTAAAAGGTGGGTGTTTGAAAAATAAAGGCATTATACATCTTAAATTCGGCGATGTGGTTTGTTACCCATCCTGAATGTCTTAATTTTTATAGGCACGGAGAGGACAGATTGCGTGTTTATTACATGATAAGCCGTGTATGTATGTATATATGTATGTCGGATGATTTATTCGGAGCCGTTTACTGGAGCATCTATCTTGTGGGCGCGGGAAACTTTGTTGGAATTTTTTTTTTTTTTTTTTTTTTTTTTATGTTTACAAAGTCTATATTATTTGCCTAATCCCTTATGGGGATTTTGGGCTGTGATCTTAAATATCTTACAATACAATAATAAATTGCGATGCCTTCAATCGTGATGGTATAGTAGTAGTAGTAGCTGAAAATTTAAATGATGAAGTGTTAGAGGATATAAGGAGAATAACTAGAAGCGATGGGAGTATTGTGGATAGAATGCGTGTACATAAGCTATGATGGTTTGGAGTAGATGAGTGATGAAAGAGGTTAGAAAAGGATTTATTTATCTAAAGAAGAGGTATGGGAAAGTGAGAACATCCGAAGACGACATGTCTTGACCACGTGGATCAAATTCTCTATGACAGCCGCGTGTTGAGTAAGAGAAATAGACGTGCATGAATGTGGAAGAAGTATGTTAAGATAGATCAATATGGCTTTCTGTTTTCTCTGCCTACACCACATAGGATATGACGTGACGGAATAGATATAAATATTGTAATATTGAATTTCCTAATTATGATAATTTGTTATTGCTTCTGTTTTTTTTTTGTTATAAACCCAAATACAACCTTATACACCTTTCACACTAAGCTAAAAGCTTGTGCAGTGAAAGGGGAGTTTGCCGGCACCTGGGATCGAACCACGGACCCCTTGTTCCGGAGGCCGAGACTCTACCTCCAGGCTACCGACGAACTCGTTTAGGATATTAATTAATTTTTAACAAGTTTTATTGAATATATATTTATTTGTATATACATATTATATGTTTTTTTTTTATAATAATTATGTATTGTTCGTGGTTACTCCTCTTGTTTGAATGTACATACTTTTTATGTCTGTCATATATTTGCTATACATTTTCTACATATAAAAGGCTCACACCGTATGTTATAATAAAATAAAGAAATAGATAGCCATTGTATTATGGCCTGTCTCTATATAAATGTGTAGGTATTATGTATATACATAGAATAGGTATGATTGTGGTAAGGTGGATATTATGATCTTAAGTACAGAATGTATTTCATCTGTAACCTGTAACCTTTGATAATGATACTCAATCCTCTGTGAGCTATGTATAGCCTCCATGTATACATATTATGTATATATTATTCTTATGCACACACACACACACACACACATTGAAATTTGATATTTACATACATATATTGATAAAGGTCTAAGGTACCTCCTTTTTATATTATAAAGCAGGGATGCACAGACTTATAGGGAACAAGGGCCACTCGGGAAGATTATGAAGCAAGGACGGGCCGCTATAAGAAAATTAACACTAAAAATTTAAATTTCTAAAAATGCTCACACATTAAAATTCCTACCCACCGTCGCTGAATTTTCCAAATGGTATATGAATTTGAAATATTTCATAAACTCCTCGGTTTTCTTAAAGAATATTTACTCGAATTATCTTTTACCGAATATCCGATTATCACTAGTATTGAGAATTTTTTTTATATTATATAATTCACTTGCGGGCCGCGGTTTGTGCATCGCTGTTATAAAGAATGTTTGGAGTCAAAACTGGACTATAATGTTCACAATTATGTTATTCTACGCGCGATAAAGTTTAAGACAGAGATCTTGAAATTTCCAAGCGGAATATTTGACTTGATTATTACGAATTTCCGTTGAAATTGTTGAGAATTTCTGTCGACGTACTGACTACAAAAAACTCTCAAGAAACTAGATTCCACCAAATCAATAAACAATATTTTATATATTTTTATTAATTAATTCTTTACCGTACATTACAATTACAAGCAAATTTACACAAAAGTACGTGTATTACAAATTCAATCATGCAATCAATATACAACAGATGGCGAGTTTATCGCAGAGGTGTGATTTTTGCAAACTAACCCAATGTGTTTTTTTATGTGGGAAATGAATAATTTAGAAAGAAAAATTGCACATTTCTTCCAATTAACATATAATATTATGTATAGGTACCTTCACAATCTCAAAACATTTTTTTATCTTTTATTTAATACACTTTTGATACAATGTATCATCTGCACTGTATAGGTATTTTAAACTAAGTAATACAAATACATGCATCCACATTATAATATTATGATCTCCACACACATAGGTACACACCCTCCTAGCAACCCTATTGGGATGGGGTGGAGAAGTGTACCTCCACATCATATTATATTATCACACAAGGTACAATGTAGTTATGTAGGTATATAGGAACATCACTTTATGCAAATAAAGAAATTATACAATGCAAATGTAGGTAGGTACCTAAGTAGAATCATTCCTGTACAAAGCGTACCTACTGCATTATACAATGTGGGGTGATATTACGTAATTACAACAAGTGCAGGTATATTAAATCATACATATGAATTCGTCTCCCACTCTTTTCTGTTAGTTTTCGAGTGTCCTGTAAAAGGCAGGTAATTGAAAAATAGAGATATTTTACATCTTAAATTCACCAGTGATGATGATGATGATGATTTTGGATGATTTTCTTTTGACGCCGTGTCCCTAGACCGTCTCACGGGCGCCAGTGAAGAGTTCAGTTTTTAATTTGCTTCTGAAGCTGGTGACAGTCTGACTATCTCTCAATGACACCAAAGGTCCTCTCATAGAAGTTAGACTTACCGGCTCTATTGGGCTCAGTAAATCTATTTACAGCCAGTTCCGGAAGAGCGCAGAGGTCTTCTAGTGGTCGAGTCAAGGGGACAAAGCTCTGATGAGATTTGCCATCAATCCTGAATGTTTTATGATTCGTGTTATTTAAACTTGATACAGAAAAGAGTTTACTATAAACTATTACTTTGTATCCGTATTTGCTAAATATACCTAAATAAACATATAATATTAAAACAAATTTAGGATCATTTATTTATCAGAGGTACCTACATCAAGGCTAAGCATCATTTTTTCATTATTATTTTTATATAGGTAGGTGTCAAATTTTTCACCTGAGGAATAATACTCCCAAAAGAACTATGTTGATTTTTTGAGCACTAGACATTATTTATTTGAATTTTCCGTACACGTTTGACGTATATTAAATTTACTTACATTTTTACGTTTGACTGATTTGTAGATTAGGTTAAAATAATTTATCTAATGTCATTTTATGCTACTGCACATTGTAGTATAACATTTATTGACAATTATTTTTACATTTGACTGATTGTAGGTTAGGTTAGGCTAGGTCCGGTATATAATAATGTTAATATTAATAAGTTCATAATAATTCTAGAGTCTGTACGTTCACAAAGTGAAAATTCATACTGATTGTAGTATTTATTTTTATAAAAACACAGTAAATATTTCAATTAAATCTTAATCGGTATATATTGACGAAAGTGTTCGAGATTTCTCTTAGTAAATTTAAATGAAATTTTAGCTGTGCTTTTATAAAAGTAAATACTATCAACTTATTAATTGTATCGGCATTAACTTTGTAACACTTCATTTTAAATTATCAAATAAAATTAAATAAAATAAAAAGAAAAGAAAAAAATAAAAATTATAATACATATAAATATTTATTTTATTTTATTTGATAACTATCAACCTACCCCATTTAAATTTTATTTCTACCAATGTTTAATATCAGTGTTTTTACCAATGTTTTATATAATTAGGTACTAACTCATTTACATACACCATAATCAACACATCAACTCAACCTAGACCTTTTTCATTACTTTGTTTTTATTTTGATCTTGACTTTAAATTTGCAATGTACCTACCTGTGTGTTAATTGTCTAGGTGCACACGTAGTAGAATTCCATAATTATGTAATTTGAAACAAGTGTTTCTTTCTACTATAGATTATTGATTCCGAGAGAGACGTCTTTCGACTTATCAGGTCATTATCAATCGATTGATAATGACCTGATAAGTGGAAAGACGTCTCTCTCGGAATCAATAATCTATAGTAGAAAGAAACACTTGTTTCAAATTACATAAGTAGCTGTGTGATTTTGTATAATTGTTTTTTTTTTGTTGTTGTCTGTCATACTTTTTGTTAACATGTAAAAGACTAAAGCCGTATATGATTTTAAATAAATAAACAAAATTCATAAATTACATTTGATCACGATGTACTTATTGTAAATATTTACCCCAAATTTAAATATGAAAATTATGTGAGAAGTACTTTTGTGATGAATATCGCTATAATTATGTACATATGTATTTATGTATGTATATAAAGCAACAGTCTAAATATAGCGTTAGCATGACCCACTATCCAATACACTACTGCACTCATATACATATTATGCACCTATATAATATTTATATACTTACATAGATCTGTTTAATAGATACTACACTATACTATTCATATGATGTATTATTGCTAGGCATCTAAATTTAGCCATAATATACTATCTCATTTGTCCATCTACATATCTTATAAATAAAAATGGATTGACCATGTATGTCACCCCATCACTTGAGAACGGCTGCACCGAATTGGCTCACTCATATTTTGTTGTGTCCGTAATTATCAGGAGACGGTTTGTATGAAATAATTTTTTTGGAAAATTCAACGTAAATGCCGGAAATTCGGATTGTATTTTTGTATGAAAGTGACGTTTGTATGACAGTTCCGCTGTCACGTGTTGCCATAATGAAATTTTTTATGAAATTCACCCAGGTAGGAACATCTAGCTTTAAATAATTTTTTTTTGCTAATAAAATGTCGACTGTCCAGTTCCAAAACTCAACATGTCGAAATTTTTGAAAAAATTATTTAATTGGTATTAGATTTAATCAACTCCATTCTATCAATTCCACCAACAAATAACTATAAAAGATACACGGTTCCCTTTATAAAACATAATAAATTAAGTAAATGAAAAAAATAATGTAGGACCTGTTTTCTATTCCGCAAATAAATATTTCGAATTGTTTAACTATTAATCGGAACAATGACAACATAATGCCTCATTGTACTTTGATGAATTGATCACATTTGCTCATGATTGAACTAATTAATTTAATCTATAGTTATAGGCTGAAACAATAAATCCATGATTTTAAATGGCGGAAATCATCCAAACAAGGATGCATCGCCAATATTCTAAAAAAAAACAACATAATGCCTCTAACAGTGCGGTTATTATTTAGTATATTTCACTTGACACTTAACCAAGGCTCAAGAGCGGAAGATACTAAGCTTTGAAAACAAGTGTCTTAGAAGGATTTTGGATGTCAGATGGTATGAACATGTTACAAATGATGCTGTGCGTCGGCGCACCCAGCAGAGACCTGTAATCTCCGTAATACAAGAGAGACGATAGTCCTGGCTGGGACATGTTTTGAGAATGCCCAATGATAGTTGGCCAAAAAGAGCACTGTTCTTCCGTCCGCAGGGGTTCCGTAGGCCCGGGCGTCCCTCTTTCACAATACACCGTTCCTATGACAACGATATCAGAGCGCAAGGAATGCCGTGGGAAGAGGTGACGCAATTGGCACAGAGACGCTCTGAATGGAGGAGGCTGGTTTCTGCCCTGTGCTCCCGAGAGGAGCGTTGAGGGCGATCATGATGATGATGATGATATTTCACTTTCTGTTGTATTTTTTAAGCATAATATAAATAAATATAGCAAAATTACAAGAATGGCGATTTCTCGAATATAAGACATTTCGACTTGTTGAGTTATAGAACTGTACAGTCGATATACTCGTATACTCTTAGTATCGAATACTTTATTTGTTCGTTTCCAAAGGACTCAAATCACTTGACAACGGGTGAATATCAGAAAATGAAAGAAAATATACCACCTTAAATTCAGATATCCATAAAAAATAAATGGAAACTATTAACTCATTTATTTATTAATTCTTTAGAGAAGATAAATGTAAACACTAATGTCATAAAAAATAATTAGTCTTGTATTTTTCCATACATTTGCCACAAATTTAATTAAGAAAACTTCCATCCATAATAAAGTTATCTCTAACTATGTAGATAGTATGCAATATGATGTCAGATATTATTAACAAACTACGATATATTTTGTCGAAATAAATAAAACAAGCGTTTTATTCTTCTAATGGTAGTAGAATAACATTAGTAGAATATTAGTAGGTAACATTAGTAGAATAAAACGCTTGTTTTATTTATTTCGATAGGTATGTAATTCTACTACCTAAACACCGACACAGTGAATAGATATATTTTGTACCGAATGTGACATTGATATGGTATATAGGAATATTTACTTAAATACTCTGATAATACAATCTTGTACATGCTAATCGTAAGATAATTGTATTATATTTTTCAGACACAGACATGAGGGTGTCTGTATAAAGTATAAATTATACATATTATATAGAGTGTAGAGGGATGTAGGTAACATATTGCTGTGAAATGTATTGGAACTATGTTAATGTAAGAGATATATAAGTACCTACCTTCGTAAATAATATATGGATAAGGGATGCTAAACTCGTATTGCATTTATTGCACGTTTTTTCGATGTAATGAGCATCATCTTAAAAAAGATAATATTATTGTTCTTCTTCTTCTTCAAGTTCCATTTTTTTAGTATGAAAAGAAATCTCGCTCATCCACCTCCATTTCCCTTTTTTTATTTTAACTGAGAATTTTACAAAACCTTTGAACCGCATGGACAAATTTTGATGGTACAATGCTAGTACATACATGTTATCAGATCAATGGCAAATTATTTTTACAATCACGTTTATAATATTATTCCCACTAGTAATTAAAACACAATTACAAAATCAACTTAGTTTATATTTTTTTTAAATATTATTTAGTTTTTGTAGAAGACAATCTAGGTGACACTTATCACTGTGTCATTTTTAAGTTTGCGTACCTATTTATTGTTTTTGCACATTATAACTAATTGCACATCAAAATTATATATCTTATTTATTTATTTATTTCACAATCCACGGCGTGAGCCTTTTACATGTTCAAGAATAAATAATACACAAATCAAATATCTCATTCACAACACAGTTGGAAAACAAGAATTAACAAAACACAAAAGAGAATTATTTCATAACAATAATAATTTAGTCAAATCATAAAATATTGGAGTGTCAGTACAGAATTTCAATGAAATGTTTAATATTTAATATGTCAAGAATTAAAATTGCAATAATGTAGGAGATGTCATTTAGATAGAAGAAAAAAAAATCTAACGCAATAAATGTTTTTTTTATTCATTGCTGTTTTGGCGAAATTTTCTATGTAACGAAATCTACAAATATAAAAAAAAACTTATATATAGAGCAAAATACGATAGTATGACGTAGTGTCCACCCCTAAACACGCTAAGGGCTGAATATAGATTTTAAAATGTAAAGTACAATACAATGTAGTGTATGTCCCCTCGAGGTATTGTCACTCTTTGAATTAATCAAGTGTGAAGTGAGTGGACTCATGTGATTACTGATAACTGGTGCTGTCTTTCCTATCACTCTCCCCTATATCCCTCTTATCCTACTCTCCCGTCCCATCCCATCCCTCTATCCTATATCCTAGATAATCTAATCAAATATCCCGCTAACTATCTCTTCTCCACCGCTCGACCATTATACAAACGCTATTACGGATGTTACACACAAATTGCATTATACACCAACACCAGCTACAAAAAGAAGCTTTAATTTCTGCTACATTAATCAATGCATCTACTGGCTACCTTGTTACTGGGAAGGCCTGTGACAAACATTATTATTTTATTTATTCATTCATTCATTTATAACAGCCATTAAGCTTTTTCATACATAAAAATAAATACATCAAAATATTCATAAGTACAGATATAAAATCAGATACAGATACAGATAACAAATTAAAAAAAAAAACACACTGCAGGAAGATCTTTGTCATATGAATGAAAATGAAAACACATAAACAGTAAAAAAAAAAAAAAAAAAAAAAAAAAAAAAAAAAAAAAAAAAAAAAAAAAAAAAAAAAAAATTAAAAAAAAAAAAAATCAGTCAGTCTGATTATTATCAGTAAATCTTCATAAATCTATACTTAAAATTTATAATAGAACTCCTAACATATTTTATTTTTATTTTTATAAACTTACTTTGAAATATAATATCATAAAATTGAAGCTTTTAAATGTACAGGAACGATATAATAATATGTACATAACTGCCTCTGAGTCTGCTAGAGGAGGCGAATGAAGAGGGCTTCAGAAGGAAGCTGAAGATACACTTTTTTGCTGGGAGCTGCGGACTATAGACGCACAATACGGCACCTTTGAGGTCATATTATGTTATGAGTAAACGTTCAGTCTTATAATAGTGTTAAAGTTAGTGTTAAACAACAGTTTATTATCGTGAGACTCTGCACTTGCACGTAATATGTAAGTGTTGGACAGATGTATGTACTAGTACATATTATATGTTGAGTACATTTAGTCGTACATAATATAATTTCATATAATGGAAGTGACATGAAAGGTTAATAAGATGTCACCCACAACTCACACATAGATACATTCACATACATACATACATACGTAGGGACAACTTGCACTCATAGTACCTATCTACAGGCTGTTTACATAGTCTAACATCCAGAACTGACTTGTTTGATGTCTCTTTTTTGTTAATTTCATACCAATAATATAAGCTTTTTGAAATACTTTTTGAGTATGTATTTGATGGCCGATATGGCGCGGAGGTAATGCTCTTGTCCTTGCCCCGCTCTTGCTCGATTCCCGGCCAGGGTAAAATGATGAATGACCTTTTCCAAAGTATTCAAAGTTTGGGTGTTACGTTTCGTGCATTATATATGTAATCTATCGTCGCGTTAATATCCGTTAAGTACTATCCATCTTAGTTTAGTACTAATTAATCTGTGAGCTGTGTGAATTGTTCATATACATATATACCTTTGTTGAAAAATATCATTTTATGTGGAAAAACCAACGAAATCTCAGATATTGAACTCTTATAGAAATATGGTTCATCTTGAAGACTTCGCCGCACAAATCCTGTTAATATGTAAGTCCTTAGGTTCTTAATCATTATAAAAACATTAAACACACATTAAGAGTTGTCTTCTCCCTCATCCATGAATGTCAGTTCCTATGTTATCCATACTATTCGTGCAGATTCTTTCTAATGAAAGTCTCAACGCTCGCCTGAAAGGATCCCCTTTGACAGAATTCTTCCTCAAATTATATTCAACCGTTAATGTCCACCAACTTTAAGAATATAGACTTTAAACTAGCTTTCGGTTACGAATTTTCTACGTATTAGTTGTTTGCTTAGACTTAAGACTTAGACAAAAGATTAAGACTATTATGGGAATTCTGAAAACTAAATGCATTTTTCTTGGCCTTCACATTATTAAAAACAAACAATAATTTTCAGACGTAATGTATACTATACTATACCATCACGGCATATCCCACAAGTGGGGTAGCCAGCAGACCAGCTGCATGTAAGAAACATGCAAGTTGTCCTCTTCGTGCCAATATAAAATCAAGACATTCAGGATGGGTGGCAAACCTCATCGCTGAATTTAAGATGTACAATGTCTTAATTTTTTCGAACACCTGCCTTTTACAGGACACTCGAAAACTTACAGAGAAGAGTGGGAGACCAATTCTTTACCGGGTGCTCCACGGGATGTCTTTCACTTTTATCTGAAATCATGGAAACATTATGTCAATGTACAAGTGAAAAATATAAGAAAATTTCAAGTCAAATTATAGGTTGCATTAAACAGAAAAATTCAATGTTATGACTTAATGGATGTGAGTAATTTAGTAAATAATTATCAATTATATTTCTTGCACATAGGAAACTTAAATCGATAACGTATAGGAAAAATAGAGAAGTTGCACCCTTTGAGCCTATTCCTGAATAATAAAATAAATTATACATATCATATTTATTAACAAAGGTATGACCAACAATGTGAAGATAATCCAACAAATATTAAGACATTTTACACTGCGGTCATCTTTAGTAAAAATATAAACTTTCTCCTTTCAATCAGGGTGATATTTTTACGTAATTTAAAAAACTTTTGAAGTAGATTTATTCGACATTTATTTATTTAATCATAATTTGTTTATACATTTTTTATTTTATTCATTAATTTATTCATCCATTTATTCATTTATTCATCTTTAATATGCATGGGTTAAATTGTTTGATTCATTGACATATTTTAATTTTTAATTAATTGGTTGAGTTATTCATTGTGATTGTTTTTGGTAAGATGTATTCATTATTATTGATTGTATGTTGTTGTTTTTTTTTATATACGTAGCACGCCTCGATACAGGATAACCTAGTGAGGCTGCTGCAACTGATTTGTAGCCATATTGGTGATTGGTGATTAAGATAATATTATGAACACCCTTTACCCGTTGTACGTACATGTTGTAATGTACGTCATAAAAGGAAAATTAATACTTTGATTATTTTCATAATATCGGCTTACGTAAAACTAATACCTACTTAGTGTATAGGTAGTTAGGTATATATAAATACAACAGACATAATAATATTATTATCTCATACATACGTCATATTTATGTATTCAATGTTTACACACCATACAAAAAATATGCAAATACCCACATTTACTTACACTTGTTAGTCCTTCAATATCATTTTATGTGACCATGTTATAACAGCGATCGTTCCAATTCAATTCAATTCGTTTATTTCCTCAAATAAGCATAATATAAAATCAAATACAACTCAAACATCCACAGCCACTACAACTAATTCCATTTTGCCACTTCACTAGGCTAAAGCCTGTGTCGAGGCGGACAGTACAGTCAGTAACATAAAAAACAAATTTTGACATAACAGTAACATAAAAAAAAAATTAACATAATAATTGGTGCAGGAAATTAATCGATGCTGGAGAAATATAATCAAATAGATGTTATCATCAACAAATATCTATAAAACCAGGTTGATAAAAAGATTATAGAGAAATTATTATTTAAACACTTGAAAAGACTTCATTGAATCATAAAAATTTCAGTGTTTGCAGCTCTCCACTAAGTGTGGGCAGTGTGGGTAACATTAATTGCTTAATGCAGAATCGCGAATAAATGGAAGTCTCTTGACTTCTACGCAGCGTGACTGATTTAGTAGTTTTCTACATCTTTGACAGATTCGAAATATTGGCGGCAGTGTCTAGTAGGTATAAATTCTTTGGTATATTTTGGTAGAATTTAATAAAACAGTTTTCATTTATTAAATAATAAAAAAATTATTACACAATACATATTTACAAAGTTATAAAATAATGTGATACAAATAAATGATGCAATGGGCGAGTTTATCGCAGAAGCAATATCTTCCAACTAGCCCAACTAACTTCCAACTAAATACTCGTTATTTTTTATCAGATATTCGGTAAAAGTACCAGATATTTAATGATTCGAGTAAATATATTATTTAAGAAAACCGAAGGGTTTTTGAAATATTTCAAAAACTTAGTGACGGGAGGATAGATATTTTAATATAAAACAGAATTATTAAAAGTAAGACTCATCATATGATTTTGGAGTAGATGTTCATTTCAGTAGAATTTAGTAGGTTTTAACCTCCACAAGCGGTAGATTTGTAAAATAAAATCTGATCACACTGCTTCTATGCTATCCATGTGATCTGTGGATCTCCTTCAATGCAGAATGTTCGATGTTTCTTTTTTTAAATTGAATTTTCCTATAAGCTCTCAGTTCAAAAATATCATCCATCTAACGTTATGTATATTTAATACGTACAGTTAGTTCACTAGCTATCCTTTTCTTGAAAGATGGCATATTTATTTATTTATTTATTGTACAAATGAAACAATGAACAGCATTACAGTAAAAAAATCTTTTCGCTGTCATTGTACGTAAACAGTAAACAATCAAGACAATAATAAAATATAACACAAAAATAAAAGACACATAGAAATTCTATGACACAAATATACAAAAAAAAGGAATATACCTATAATATATAGATAAACAAGGATATATATTCTTGTCAAACTAAATTTACGTGTATAGTTTTCTAATATTTCTATAATTACTCCAATTATCTCTCCATTTTTTATGTAATTTTTCCATCAAACTTATCATGTGGCTCGATAACAAAATATATATATTTGTTTTGAATTCATAATTCACAAACTAGGTCAGCGATCTCCGAATATGGTCATATTTGATTGCGATATAATAATAATAATAATATCTACAAAATAAAACGTATTATTTTGATGTTCTTTGACCTGGCAACAACATGGTGTGTGTCCACCTCTCCCTCTACCTCCCCTGTGATAGTTGCCAGGTGACCTGATTAACAG
Organism: Athripsodes cinereus; assembly: GCA_947579605.1. Lineage (NCBI taxonomy): Eukaryota > Metazoa > Arthropoda > Insecta > Trichoptera > Leptoceridae > Athripsodes > Athripsodes cinereus. The sequence goes on from OX388319.1 coordinate 307,960, forward strand.
TCTATAGATAGTACTAACTTTATTATAGGAGATATAGAGCAAGATATTTTGATGAAATAATTAAATTATGACAGTCTCGTACGTACATACGCCTAGGCCAACTCACTCATTATTATTATAATTGACCACAACACAAGCCAATATGCAAACAAACAAATAACTACCATTTTAATTACATTGCCGATGACATTCCAATTTGATGAATATAATTTTTATTCGATTGTCAGAAATGTTTTATAAATGCGTAAAGCGAATGAGTCATTCTTTGCTCTTGTATTTTAACACTTACCAACAATTTACTATCATTTTGTATATAGTCAATTAATTATGACTTAATGCTAATTGCCACGCGCCTTCGCCTTGCGGGCAAGAGTAACTTAAAACTAAAGAATATAACAAACTAACTTACATTATATGTATTATAGTCTAAGGGTTGGAAAGAACACAAGGAATTTTAAGAGGGGATGTTCTTATATCTTAATATGGTGAAAATGCAGGAATGCGGGAATGCCGGCGAAAGCGCTCGGCAATTAGAATTTAGTTATTATTAATTGACTAAATACAAAATCATATGTGAAAATTGCACAGTGTTTTTATGTATCATTTTAAAACTTATATTAAAATGAATTTTCACAATTTGTAACGCACCTACTTTAAATTTAATAATTTACTATCACGCAGGTATATCAATACTCTTTTAATGTTAAATTGCAAGCTCTCTGTATAGGGTCGAACGACGCAGTTTCGTGGCTACGAAATCTTCAGGTACTCTTATATCGTGAAAGTCATAAGTAGAGGAAGAAAAAGACATTTTAATAATTACCAAGATTTTCATTCTCTAAACATTACCCTGATTTTAATACTAGTACATTCGTCTAGAGTCGATGTTTTATTCAAAACACACATCATGAGAATTTGATTATCAAATCATATTATTTACTTTTATTTTATTTTTACAAATGTCTTAATACAATTATTTAGCAACTTTAGTCCGCTTACTGATTTTAGAATAACACGCATTAAGAAATGAAAAATAAGACATATAAAGAAAGAAAAAGTTACAGTTTCTTATATTCCTTCTTCCCTCATTTTAGAAAAAAAATGATTTTCTCTATATAATACTGTGTGAACATAATATTTTTAGTGCATATTATCGATGTGCAATTTTTGTTTAACCTAATGTTTATAAATTTTTATGTTTGATTGATTCTTGATTAATCAAGTAACAGATTTGCATTGTGGAATACTAAAAACATTCAAAATATCTCCGAACTGTTACAAAGTTAATCCTTCTAAAATAAATTAATGATATTGCTAATGTTTATATTTCATGTAATGTGTAATGTGTTATTGTCTCTTATACTAATAATGTTTTGTTTCCTTGTTCACAGCCAGAAGAACTACAGCAGTCCTTGGAATTGGACTACTGTGACTGTTAATGGTGACTGACCCAGCGACCTCCCCGCGAGGCACTGCCGCTGGTAGTGAGCCACTCAGGGGAGGACCACCCACCTTGTTATTACATATATCTACCTACATACTACTTCTAGTACTATTACTAATACTACATGTGCCCACAGACAATCACAATGACGACAACATCAACATCTCTGCAGAATGGCACAACAAACACACATTTTTGGCAACACCATATTATATTATTTCTATCAATACATCTTACCTAGATATATTATCTCAGTGTGATTATACAACACTACAAACAAACACACAAACTCGCATTATACCTATTTAGTACTATGTTATCATACTCTTTATTCCTTTTTGATTAATCAGTGCGGAATATTTTCATATAATATTCTGCTATGAAGTGATAAGTCACTTTTTAATTAATTTCTACCAAGTTCTAGTTAAAATTTAAATTAAACATCAGTTGTATTTTATGATTAATCTAGTACTACTCCATTTTCGATTATGTTAGAATTTCTATACATCAGATTTATGAGAACCTTTCCAGATCTCCTGGACGCGCCTAAATATCGATTTTTTGGACTATTTTTATGTAGAAATGCAATATGTCACCTGGAAAATGAGAATCCGGTGAGGTTTGGTTAATTTTTTTTGTACAAAATTAATATTTGCATTTTTCAACTAAATTTAGCCAAATAATTATTTCTGATGTGAAGTACTATATACCTTACTACATGAATATAATAAGCACGAAGTTCATATATTGTATTTAGATACGTCCAACTTGCTGAAAAAATTTATATTTTGAGCCCTTTGCAACATTTATACAACACTGCACTTCAAAATAAATTGTCTAATTTATTGCCATAAAAAAGTTTGCTTAATACAATATTAGTTACAATGTAATTAGTTATAACAATTTATTAAGTGCTGATAGTTTGTCTCAAGGAATAAAGAATATATAACATACCTACATCCCGATTATATTGTAAAAAGTACGGCTGTTTTAAAAATTGATATGAAATTGTAATTAATTGTTTGGTTTTCATTAGAATGGCGACTGTTTAGTATAAATTCCAATATTATGTCTCAATGTTTTATGAGGTTGTTAACATAATGATAAAATAAATAAAAATCAAAGAAAATATTTAATTTCATATTATTATCATGTAATATAGCATAGATATAAATAATATCAAGTAATGAAAGAAAATTGGCAATATCTAGAAAGAAGATACATTTTTTATGTTTATGTTTTCTTCTAATGCGGAAGTATTAGTACTTATTATTCATGCAATAATGCAATGATGAGTCCAAAAACTGCATGTGAATTTCGATATTAAATTAAATTGACTCAAAAATTCCTTCAAAACAATCTATAATAGGTATCATTGCCTACGATGTTACTTTTGAAAAAGAAAAAGAATATGTAATCCTTGTCAGATCTTTGAAATTGAAATTAACTCTTTCACAACATAGTGGCATTAAATATTCTTACATGTATATCTAATAGTTATAATTTGTTTTCTCTTAATTCGTCTTTCAAAAGGGGGTGGGTATTATTAAAGTAATATCTTTTTTGTAATAAATGTTAACATTTATTACTTCTACACGATGTAACACATCTATTGCTGGCGTGATGGTTTCCAGCTCTGTGGATGTCTGACGCCTGGCTCTGTCGAGCTTGTCACTTTGGATGATATCACCCGTGAGACTTCGGGAGCTATTAATTCTTAAACATTTCACCCCCGCCCACTCATACAGAGTAGAATATTACAATATGAAAGATTTGGATATTTTACATACAATCGATTCACTTAATAATTAAATTATAAACTTAAAATAAAGAGTTTGTGGTTTATTTTGAGAAAATCATTTTTATTCTTGATACACCAATTCAATTATTTTCTTCACTAAAAATATTACAATCAATAATCAAAATTCTGAAATTAACAGAGTGCAATTGTACAATTTTAATAATAAACTTTGAAAAATTTATTTCAGAGTTTCATATCCAGCTAAAAGAAAAATAATCTTAGTTGTTGCTGTATTGAAGCTGGTTGTACTTAATTTAAGCACTTGCTCATTACAATTCTTCCGTCTTTAATAAATTCTTTTCGTAGAAAACAAAAACGTAACCAGGTTAGTTGTGAGGCATCGCTTTCTAGCGATACACTCGCCCTTTGTACATTAAATTGTTTAACTGATAATTCTATGATACTTTGTTTTGATTTATAATATTGGAACAATTAACAGTGAAGAATAAAATAAATGAAAATTATTTTTGCATATTTAAATTAAATACGCACTGGATTGTATTGTATTGTATCGCATTCAAACAAATCATGAATATTAATATAATTCTATTTCTTACGGAATTAAAAAAAAAGTTCTATTTAGGGAGTTTTTCTACTCTGTATAGTATCATGATAAATTCATTTTCATTATATTTTCATGATATTATTCGATTACATCAATCTGAACAAAATTATATTAGTATCCATGAACACTTGATACAATCCGCCCACGCGGTGGTACGATATGACGGCGCGCCGTTACGTTGCTCTGATCAACAGACTGTTGCCATCCGCCCACGTATCCCATACATAGCAGCATCCATCTATTTATAATAATAACAAGGACGTTTATTTTCTCTACCATCATCCCTCTTCCCTCTTCTTTATTCTCATCCGAGGGTGTTTAGTTTTGTTTAACAACAAGAATCTCAAATACATTTGCACCTACTACGACTATTTTGAAAACTTAGATCGCTTTGTTCTTGTAAGCACCAATTTAAAGTTTGCCAAATCACAACATAATTTCTTCGAAACAAAGTTATCAAACATTTTACAAAGGAATGTACTAAGTAAGTATAATTTCTTCCTGTTGTATTTAGAAATTAAATTCACTTTCCGAATAACATTATTTTACTTTATCTAAACAAAACCATTCAAAATTACTTGTGAATGGAAAATGTTGTATAGCAACAAATTCCGATACTAGTCAGTTCCGCCTTCACAACACAAGCCATTGTTTAGTGTGAAAGTGTTACCAGTGAATTTGTGTTTATAATAAACCCAAAACCCAATGAATTTGAAATGTTTACACAATGTGTAACTAAATGTATAGCCGGTTGACTTACTATTACCTACAATCAAACAAATGTTTCTATCTATCTAGGTTTCTCATGACTCACCCGATATCGAGTGCTTTGTTTTTAATCGAATTATAAATTCTATCTATTTTTACCATCACGGTATTCCCCACAAACGGGGTAGCCATATTAGTGTAACTGCGTGTAATAAACAAGCAAGTTGTACTCACCGTGTCAACAAAAAATCAAAATAATGTTGAGTGTCATTTTCTCAACCTTTTGGTTGCACTTACCAACCAAACTCATCATCTTTTAAAATTCGACTTTCTACAAGGCATGATGAATTGATCCATAGCCTATCTGGGAATAATTATTTATTAATCCCGAATAAATTGATGTACTAATGTACCTGCGTACAATTAACGCGTGAAATCTTGAAAGTAACGTTAAGTTATAATAACCAAATTACGATTCGCTACATAAATTGTTATTTGTAAGTGGGAAAATCCCAATGTAACTCATAAATGATTCAAACAATAGAATTGACACACATGCATTATTTAGTATTAAATATTTGTAATAATGTATATGGTATAGGGTCATTGTAGTTAATATAATCAACTGATATCCTTGAACTGCGTGCAATGCACCAAGTACCTATAGTGAAATAAATTGTGAATTACCCACTTTATATTACATAGTATACCTGTATTATTTATGTAATATCCTTTGAATAATCATATTTTGATCCACTCTAGATAAATCATTCCAATTGATCACACTCACCGATATTAAACCTATTTGAATAAGTATTAACTAGGCAGGTATGTTGTATATGATACACATACATAATATGTGAACTTCCTTTAGGAGTGCATGACACAGAGTTTCGACGCTTATGAATCGACTCAAAGCTTGGTTAAGAGTAGGCACTCTTTAAACCTAGGTAACATTCCCAATTCCTCTGTGTCATGCTTATCACATGAAATGATTGAAATTTTTGAAAGATGCATAAGTATATAGTTCAACTCAATATTATTCCACTATCAAAATCAAGGTTTTTATACGATTTCATACAATTCTTATAGGATTTCATACAATGCTTCGAATAATTTGATAATTCCCACTGATCTCATATCAAAGTGTTCATAGTTAATATTGTAAAAATAGCATGTAACTGAAAAATAATTGTATAAAAATATTGAAATAAAACACTTTTCTCAAAATATTTAATGCCTTCTAGAGAAATAAATTAAAAATTCGGAAATATAATTCAATGTTGTATTAAGTAAGATCCTATCATCAATATAAAATACATTAATTAATTCAAATGGCTAATTGTTTATCAAAACTTTATTTGAAATGAGTTCAAAATCATAAAATACTTTACAGTGTTCATGATAAATGCATTGTATTTTGTGAAAATAATAAGAATTTCAAATTTGATAGACAATTTCCATTGTTGCATTATGTATAACCTAAACTAAAAAAATATTACATGTTTTAGTCAATGATATTTTCACAAGGACAGTGATTTCATTGTCTGTATATGAAATAGATGCATTTTTTTTAACTGGGTGCAATGTTTTTAAGATGATTCGTAAGTGCGCCACCCATCTTGAATATTTCATCTTTATAATGTCTCAAAGAGGACAGTCTGTATGTTTATTTCAAGCACTAACTACATTGGCTTCCCCACGTGTGTATATTACCGTGATGGTATTAGTCAATCAATGAATATATTTTTTCTTACAGGTGCCTATACACAATAATTTAGCGAAACGCTAAGCAGCTAAAATATTTCTACAACTAACTCGTAACATACAGTTAGAGTACATTAGCAAATAAATAGTCCAAGGTTTTTCATAAGGGAAATCATTAAAACATACATGTGCTGTGGACTCGTATGTACTTAAGTAATTCAAATTGAATTGGTAACGCATATGGAGTGTGAAAATAGTAATAGGTATTACTAACATAATATTACATATTTTTTTGAATTTACAAACATCATTCGGATAATATTAGTAGGGACTAAGGACTGTTAAACGGCGTAAAAAATAAAATCATCATCATCAATATTATTAATCGAAAGTTTTGGATTCGATCACTGTGATGATCGTCATTACGTAAATATGTGTCTCAAAATATTGCTGAAATATTTAATTCGCGTTTATCAAAGACAATTGTACTAAGCTGTAATGACAAATGTAATAACTTCCGGTCTTTAACAAAAGTTTGGCAATTAAACTCTCTTGATACCAGTAGGGTTACTCTTGACAAAATTTAAATACGATCTTAATCTAAATCATACTATGCACGAAGTGACTATTAGTCAAAAATACATGTATACCAATCTCGCAGTAGCGGTAGCGCAGTATTTTTGACCATAGTCTTTTCGCGCTTCGTTCATATTATGATTAAGATCATGACTAGATTAAGATTGTATTTAGATTGTGTCAAGAGTAGCCCTGCAGTTGATATTTTCTAACATTCGATACAAGTGAATTATAACTGTTTTAAATCAATGACTTTTCTGCATTTTATACGAAACCAACCTCAATTTCCTAGGAAACAACCTCCATTTTCTTTAGTATCGAAATTCCCACATACTTTGCATATATCTACAATTGCAAAATATTGTTGTTGTTTTTTTTTAATAAATCAGTACATATTTGTTGTAATTAATTAAAATGATATTATGGTGATTAAATTAATTGTAGAATAAATTATAACGTACCTTCGTGTTATGAAAAACATAAAATACTAAGTAAATAAATAAAAATGATAGTAGCTAAACAAGTGACAAATCTTAGATAAATAAATGGTTATATCATCATAATTAATATAATAATTATACTTATGGGGTAATACTTCAAATGTAAAAATTAATAAACTAATTAAGATAGTAGATATTGTTAATTAAATAAATAATTAAAATATGTATGTAAGAGATTCTTTAAAGAACATTTTTTTTTTTTATTATAATAATCTCTTTTTTATGTTATGAATAGTTTGACACAATTGGATGTCGGGAACTGGATTAAACTTACCTTCTAAAAGTGTAGATGTTATTTGATAATATCTCATGACAAATATTGACGCAGTCGCCATTCTACTAATTCCAAACAAATTATGAAATAATATATAATTGATGTGTAAAAATCTGTGCATGGATATTGATGTCATGGTCATTATTGTGTTTAAATAATAATGAATGAGTAATTATTATGTATGTACAATGTCCAGATGATTCGCAAATTATCATAAATGTACCTACAAACATATTGTGCAATGTATGCAAAATAATGATAAATTCATTTAAGATGCAATGCATACTCTATTGTCTATAGTTTAAGCATTATTATTACTGTACCTATTACAATATTTGAATCAGCGTTTTGAGGGGAAAAAAAGTAAACATGTGAATCAACTTATTTTTTTCTGAAACAGTAATAAATTACATTATATATCAATCTTGTATATTTAAAAAAAGTAACATTGGATGTTACAACAAAAATCTTAAAAACCGTTTAAGTTTTGAGAAAAATGGTACGAAATAATAATTAAATTTTATTCACTGTGTCGGTATTTAGGTAGCAGAATTCCATAGAGAAATAAATAAAACAAATCCATTAACTTTTAATTGAAAACTAACCTGGAAATTCTAAGGAAAAATTGATGATGTAAACAATTTTATTTCATATTAATCAGTTTTCAACGAGCGTTGGTGTTGGTTTAAAAAGATACGTTCATATCAATACCTGAAGTATCTCCTTTTAGATGCATTTATTAAAAGATATTATGTAGTACTGCTGATTCAGAATATATTGGTGGTCTATACTCTATGTATTAGAAATGCACTTTTTTACAACAACAAATATAAAATGTTTTTTGCAGCAGACTTAACAAGTGTTTTTTATTGCAAAAGTCGTTTTATTGCTTAAAAAAGTAAATTATATGTGCCATACTTAAGTATGAGTAAAAAAGAGACCATTTGCTCATTCGTCGATTTTAAGAAAATCTTTAATTGACTTTTGTTACCCATTTTGGGACTTCAATAAAATAATGGAATAATCGAATTTCAAAGTAGTCCATTAGTTCACAAAATTTGTTATTAGTTTATTTACAACGGCATTGCTAATAAAATTATTTAATAAGAATAAATATAAAACAATAGTAATTGAATGCATTGTTTACGACAGCAATGAAATCACATTATTCATGGTTTCACATGTGGGTAATAATTTCTTTATATTTTTCGTATACAACATGTATTTTTAAAGTTATGATTTTCCTCGCATTACAATATTAGTGTGGGTAGGTACAATAAAAGAAAATTTGCAGATTGGTTGTATGAAAACTGTACCTAACTAGGCTAAATCACTTAACAACTATGTATGTATTAAATTATAATATGATAATATAGCGTACCTACCTTACTAAATATTAATTATATAATGTTGGTATATGTAATTATAGATTATCATGAATTATAATATAAAAATTATTCTTACACATCGATGTGTTGATGGTTTTGTACGTAATTTTTACAACTTTAATTCCAGTCTTCAAGTAAAAATAAAAATTAATTTCTGACATATTGGTTTTGATGGAAAACTTGTAAATGCATCAGTTTGATAATGACTTTATAAGTCGAAACCAGGTCACTGCTCATTAAAATCTTTTCAGTAAAACTAAAACTAATTCTGTTTTTTTTTCAATATATAAACATGTAGTTTTACAAAATTAACATTGACTCAATAAATAAATGAAAATGCATGATAATATATTTTTTCAATTAAATTTTTTCAATTATATTCATTTAATTTGATTCGTTGAATACAATAACATGTTTTCTTTCACTTACGAATTGGCTCAAAAAGGATTGCCAGATATTATGGTTTTTCATAAATAAAATTTGTCTATTAACATAGTCAATAGAATCTATCAGTAATTCAGAAACAATTGCGTGATAACATTCTTTGAACTGTAAACTATCCAAATTGCATACATAATTTCCAATCAAATTTTGCTGTTTTTATTATATCAGAGTATTCCAAAAACTAGATTATATATAGAAAATACACATTTTTAATAGTTCAATCTGATATCTGAAAATATTGATGTATAATTGCGTGCAGAACCATCTAGATATAAAAATAAATTCATTCGTTGTTTAATGAAATGTACGAGGACACATGTAGTATTATGTAAGTAAGTACACAAATAATACGCTTCTTATGTAATAATAATTAATGTAATAAATATTTATTGTAATTATAGTAATAAATATGTAATAATAATAATAATAAAAGTCTTAGAAATAAATAAATAAAGTTAACAGAGTAAATAAAGCAACATGTTGCTCATATGCAATAAAATATAATAAAATATCTATTTGCATATATATATTATATAATAATAATAACTTATAAATATAATATAATATCTATCTATCTATATCATCACTTCTAGTGTAAAATTGTGAGAAAAAATATTCCATAAAATTAGGTACACGATAAATACAAAATAAAAAAAAATAATTAGGAAAATCATAATTAAATATTATGTTAATAAATAAATTAATTTGATCGCATCCGATCACATCCACTTGAAGTGTTGTTAGCACATAGTTTATATATTAATAATATGTACTACTTGTCACATAATATACCTAATATTATCAGCTATTATTGAATTACTTGTACGTGTACAGTCAACCTTACCTATTGTCATGAAATGAATATATACAAGACGGTATATATTATTTTTATATACCTAGATCGTGTATTTGTAGTAGGTAATTAATTTGGGAATGAGGCAATCTCAAGTGGTTGTTGAACACAACTATCTATGTAGGGGACAGATACAGGTATATTTCGGTGTGTGTCAGGAAGAGATGGATGTAGTTTTTTGTTGCTTTGGGCCAACATTTTCAGGATCTGAAGAGGGGGGATAGATTACTCTTGGCAGTTTAGTTTTGTGCCTAGGAGAGGTGGGACTCAATCATATTAATCTCAGTGTTTGAATTCGATATATTTTAATATTTATTTACCCACCTTCATAGTAGTTAGTACACTATATTTTAGTGATATTTCCACATTTGGGAATATATATAGATCTTCCTAAATTACTTTTAATTAACATTTTAAAATCCGTGATCCTGCCAGCTGTCATAAGATAAGATTTTTCAATATTATTAATTTATTTATATCTAGGTGTCGTGATATTTAGAAGGATATTGTTGTCTACAAAGTAGTCGTCGTACACAAGGATTTATTTAATTTTACAGATTTTGAAAACAAAGGAATTATTTGTTATATGTACATTTATTTTCAGTATATTTGTATGTATGTATGTACTTGTTACCGATTTTATATAGCGCCGCCCGACACACCTACAACTAGACCGATGGCAGTGGCGTACCGATATTATATTTTCATTTAATTTATTTTACCATAACGAAAGATTATGCAGTTTGGAGAGAAGTTGTCTGTTGAGCAGGATATTATTTGATTATTAATTTAATTACATATTTTATCGTCGAATGTCATTTGTATTCTACGAACTTACTGGATTTTTCTACTTATTCAACATGCTGTAAATTGCTGCGATATCATGGAAGGAACAAATTTGATATTTTGCATGACACTAATCATAAGTAATATTTATGTATTTATTGGTCTTAATATATTTTTATTTGACTTACATGATACCTAAATTCACCTCACCATAAATATGTAGTCTTTTATAGCTAAATCTTGTCGAGATTACCTTATGGATATGGATCCCTTCTGCCTATCGACACTAGACTAGCTACCTTGTGTCTATAGTGTGGGTTTGATCTATTCGTAACCACATATTTATCATTATTATTATACAATTATGCACGAGACGTATTATGTACTTTGTAGAAACATATACTCTATACTAACAATTCCAGTCCTAATCCTGCTTCGAAATGTAGGTGTACCGTTAGCAAGCCCTGCTCCCCTCTCTTCGATTCAGCTTTCGAGACAAGGGTCAATACTGGTCTTGCCCCGTTTCCCGCCAGGGTCCAAGACAAAGCTTCTTAACATATATTTATAATTATTCTTATTATATATAGCTGCATGTTCAAATGAGTATACATATTATATATTATTTTATATATTCGGTGTAGATTAGTGCACACGGGCTCAAAAATGCGGCATGGGACAGTTTGAGACGAGAAGGGGCGAAGGTGGCGCCCCTTCAGCATGGACACAGCATGCTTTTCATGCACTAACATGGTAGTTAGTCTCTGAAAATGATGTCATAGCAATTGTGTTGAAATTTAATTAATATTCAAAAGTAATAAGGTAATGTTTTGGGGTGCGCCACTGTCCTTTACGACGCAACGAATTAGTAGGTATGTTTTAGAACATATGTACATACATTGGTTATAGGTACTATGAAATGGTTATCTTATGTAGGGACATAGATCGGCAACCAGTTACCATACAACATTCTCGTAATGATATAGAATAATATTATTTGAATTTTATGTTATGATGATTGTTATGTTATATTTCGTTATGTTTTATTATGCACTATTTTATTATGTTATTTTACAGAATCTCAAGGTAAGTGATCTGACGTCAAAGTTGACCTCAGAGTTAATATGTATCAAAAATTCATGTTGAAATTGTTTTATTGATTTTGTTGTTTCTTTTGATTATTGAAATGTATATTTCAGGTGACTTATTTTGCGTTCTAAAAATACACAACGTAGGTAAAATTATCGTCAAAACACAACGTACTGGGTCCAAATCTATGAAAATAGTTAATAGATAAATCGAGACGATCACGAAAGGCCAAAATTCGTTAATTAATTCAATTAGGAATGCGATATTTCGTACGTATATTTGCAACAATGCGAAAATTCATACAATTCTTAGCTAGCTGAATAGGGTTGTCACTTCTAGTTTGGGAATCAATTATTACAGAAGTTATAGTTTAGAAGCTAGGATGTTGCAAATTCGGAGCTTAGAATGGTTTAAAATAGGTAGGATCATCACAAATGGTGCCTTGGACCAGGATATTATGTCGGTCACTGCCGACATAAAACTGGGTTTTTACGGAGTAGAAGTGGGTTTTGGGTTTGCGATGATAAATAACTAAAATCATGAATATTGGAGGGGGGGAGAGCATAAATGGGTTTTGAGGAGTAGAACTGGGTTATGGACAGAGGAATGTGTTTGGTTTTTGAGGGGAGGAATAAAATTTATTCTTGGGAGATGTAGCGAGGAAATTGGTTGTTGATTTTTTACTTCGAGAACCGCGGGTTGGTTACCCATGGATTATAGTGTTAGGCAAATTCGGCAACATATTATATTTATGTTTGGCTGTCTATAGGTATATATCTTACATTATACATAAGAATGGTGAACCCTTAAGAGTTCATTTGGAATTATGTCCTTATGAATAGTTCTTTAGTTTATTCAATAATGTATATAGGTACCAAAAATATGTACTTTCATAAGAAGATTGGGTGTTAGAAAAATTGAATATTATATTCCCAAATAGACTTGTAAACATGGGTATTATGTATGCGAAGTGTATTTTATGTATATGGGTATATGACTAGAGTTTTTAGGATTTTTAGATATTGTAGTATTTGAGTAAAATGGATAAATAATAGGTAGGTATATAGTTTGATGTTAGTTATATGTATCAAGTACATGTTTGTTAGGGACTGATATTATAGGTATTATTATTTCTTGAGGAATATGGTCTTAACATTTTACAGTATTTGTAAGTTAAGTGTTCGTTTTTAAACTTTTAGAATTCTGTCAAGTTAATTATTTGGGGTGTGAAATAAATTTATGATCGAGGTAAGAATGGTGAATATATTATTGAGTTTGAAATAATATTAGACCAGAGTTATGAGTATCTGGTAACATACATAATACAATATATGCATGGAGCGGATGAGAAGGCGATAGCCGAATGATTATTGATTATGATTACGGTTATATGTTAAACGGTTAGCTGGAAGAAATTACAGGCTAGGGGGGGGGGGGGGGATGATCGGCTAAGAGTGGAGACAGTCTACACGGAAAGCAGACTCTTTTAAACCAGGAGGGGCATTCCAGGATCTGGAGTTTTAGGAAACGTTGGAACTCTTTGTATACCCTGAAAGGTGGTATCTATCATTTCAAAATTGAGGACAAGAGAATACTCATTTATGAAAATGTTCTAAGGAGAAAAGAGGTTGATGTTCGCCGATATAATACATCGTCTTCCAAATAGAGAAATAAGATGTACCTACAACCTATGGATCCTAGGATATAATAATGATTAAAACGTTATATTATTCTAAACCAAGAACGAGATAGGAAATAATATTATTACTGGAATGAAAAAAAAAAAAACTATAGTTTTAAATAAAGATGCAAGCAGAAAGGTATACGGGATATTATAGTACCTAACGGGATGTATAAAATCAGTGGTTGTTAAACTTTTGGACTGATTTGATGATATTGTCTGAATGGAACAAGGAAATCTGAAACATAAAGTATACGAGGCTATATAGGAAATATTTGATGTTGAATATCTGTTGGTAGGATACCAACATGATTTACTTGCAAGAAACTTGGTGAAAAGTTTGGACAGCGATGATAGTAGTTTTATTGGAGGCCAGAAGGGTGATGTGATGAGATTATGTAGCATTGGATCCTCTCTGTTAACCCAAAAGAGAGTGGTGTACAATAACATAAATCGCTGAAGAGAAGTAATTTGATAAGAAAGTACAACGCTATGATGTAACAGTTTGAGAATCGATTGTGAATCTATCGATGTCACAAATGGAATAAACTATTTAATGTGTTATAATTTTAAAATTGTGGTGTCAAATATTATAATAATATTATTCAATAGTGTTAGAGTAAAGTTATTTAAATGTGAACTATGAAGTGTTTAGTTTTTAATATTATTTTACAAGTGGAACGAATATTATGATATGTGCATATGGAGTTACAATTGTGTGTATTATATTTGGTTGTGTGTGTGATAGTTTTGAAATAGATAAGTGTTTTTTTTTTCAGGACTTTTGAAATGAATGAGGAAGATTTATTTATATATACTTAATATGTAGGTATATACATTAGGTGACTGTTATAATTCTACTTACCTATTATAGAATAACATATTGGGATGTATTATGTAGATATTGTCAATGCAACTCGTTTAAATATTGCGTTCTGTATCTTATATGCGTGAATGTGCGTAAACACATTGAGGGAGGGGTTCCCACCACTTACCCCTGGATGTTCAAGAACATAGTACGTTATCTTCCTTTTAATTATTTGTGGTATTATTATAGGTGATTTAATTTTACGTAATTATAGGTATTTCGAGTTAGCTGTTTGCGTTTGATATTATTTAGGCACTTTGTCAACATATTATCACGCATTTTGCTGGTTAGCTGGAGGATGTTGCACAACTTGCCGAATTATGTGGCTTGATCACATGGATCAAATTCTTATGGACGGCTGCGTGTTGACTAGGAGAAATCGGGTTGCATTCTGTGAGAAATTGTATGACAGTGGTGGAAGCGAGGGATGTAGGCCAGGATGGAGAGATTTGTCAATCGTTTCTCTCTGCCTACCCCATCTGAGACGCAGCGTGATGGTGCTGAGAGATGAATGGTTATTTAGTATGAGCTGCCGGTGGAGAGTTGGTCTCCCACTTTTTTTTTTCCGTGAGTCTTCGTGTGTCCTGTGGGAGGACGGGTGTTCTAGGAAATTAAGACATTTAGCATCTTGGATACAATGAGGTTTGCCGCCGTTTTTGAATGTCTTGAATTTGTGTCGTTACGGAGAGGACGATTTGCGTATCTATTTGTGTGCTGCAGGACTACTGGCTGCATCGGCAAAGGAATCATGGATATGAGACATCTGGCGAGTAGTACAAGATTGGTGTTACCAGCGAATTGGATCACCCTGAAGAATGCATATATGGACTATAGGGAACCACAAGTACTATGGATAATTATAATGATGTGTGAATATGATTACATGAAAACGAATTTTAACAAAATGCAACTTGGATATTTAAGTATTGGCACAAACTTGTTATTATTATTTTATGTTCTATAGATGTGATGACATAAAATAATAACGAAACTCGAAATAATAAAATATAACAGAATATTAAAATATTATGTTATGTTGGGACAATAATATTGAACGAGAATTTCTCAAGTGGACGCATCGGTGTGTTATGTGCATGCATGTATTATTATTATTGATGACTTGAATAGAGGAGCACAGCTGACGAGGTACTTACGACCTATCGGAATATACAGTGGCGGACTCGAAAGTTGGAATTAAATAATTATGAAAAATAATTAGAAAGTAAATAATTGTTTGTGAGATAATGCCTCATCCATTTTGTCTTCAGCATGATCTCAAAGGGGGGATGTCATGAAATGAATATATACAAGACGGTATATATTATTTTTATATACCTAGATCGTGTATTTGTAGTAGGTAATTAATTTGGGAATGAGGCAATCTCAAGTGGTTGTTGAACACAACTATCTATGTAGGGGACAGATACAGGTATATTTCGGTGTGTGTCAGGAAGAGATGGATGTAGTTTTTTGTTGCTTTGGGCCAACATTTTCAGGATCTGAAGAGGGGGGATAGATTACTCTTGGCAGTTTAGTTTTGTGCCTAGGAGAGGTGGGACTCAATCATATTAATCTCAGTGTTTGAATTCGATATATTTTAATATTTATTTACCCACCTTCATAGTAGTTAGTACACTATATTTTAGTGATATTTCCACATTTGGGAATATATATAGATCTTCCTAAATTACTTTTAATTAACATTTTAAAATCCGTGATCCTGCCAGCTGTCATAAGATAAGATTTTTCAATATTATTAATTTATTTATATCTAGGTGTCGTGATATTTAGAAGGATATTGTTGTCTACAAAGTAGTCGTCGTACACAAGGATTTATTTAATTTTACAGATTTTGAAAACAAAGGAATTATTTGTTATATGTACATTTATTTTCAGTATATTTGTATGTATGTATGTACTTGTTACCGATTTTATATAGCGCCGCCCGACACACCTACAACTAGACCGATGGCAGTGGCGTACCGATATTATATTTTCATTTAATTTATTTTACCATAACGAAAGATTATGCAGTTTGGAGAGAAGTTGTCTGTTGAGCAGGATATTATTTGATTATTAATTTAATTACATATTTTATCGTCGAATGTCATTTGTATTCTACGAACTTACTGGATTTTTCTACTTATTCAACATGCTGTAAATTGCTGCGATATCATGGAAGGAACAAATTTGATATTTTGCATGACACTAATCATAAGTAATATTTATGTATTTATTGGTCTTAATATATTTTTATTTGACTTACATGATACCTAAATTCACCTCACCATAAATATGTAGTCTTTTATAGCTAAATCTTGTCGAGATTACCTTATGGATATGGATCCCTTCTGCCTATCGACACTAGACTAGCTACCTTGTGTCTATAGTGTGGGTTTGATCTATTCGTAACCACATATTTATCATTATTATTATACAATTATGCACGAGACGTATTATGTACTTTGTAGAAACATATACTCTATACTAACAATTCCAGTCCTAATCCTGCTTCGAAATGTAGGTGTACCGTTAGCAAGCCCTGCTCCCCTCTCTTCGATTCAGCTTTCGAGACAAGGGTCAATACTGGTCTTGCCCCGTTTCCCGCCAGGGTCCAAGACAAAGCTTCTTAACATATATTTATAATTATTCTTATTATATATAGCTGCATGTTCAAATGAGTATACATATTATATATTATTTTATATATTCGGTGTAGATTAGTGCACACGGGCTCAAAAATGCGGCATGGGACAGTTTGAGACGAGAAGGGGCGAAGGTGGCGCCCCTTCAGCATGGACACAGCATGCTTTTCATGCACTAACATGGTAGTTAGTCTCTGAAAATGATGTCATAGCAATTGTGTTGAAATTTAATTAATATTCAAAAGTAATAAGGTAATGTTTTGGGGTGCGCCACTGTCCTTTACGACGCAACGAATTAGTAGGTATGTTTTAGAACATATGTACATACATTGGTTATAGGTACTATGAAATGGTTATCTTATGTAGGGACATAGATCGGCAACCAGTTACCATACAACATTCTCGTAATGATATAGAATAATATTATTTGAATTTTATGTTATGATGATTGTTATGTTATATTTCGTTATGTTTTATTATGCACTATTTTATTATGTTATTTTACAGAATCTCAAGGTAAGTGATCTGACGTCAAAGTTGACCTCAGAGTTAATATGTATCAAAAATTCATGTTGAAATTGTTTTATTGATTTTGTTGTTTCTTTTGATTATTGAAATGTATATTTCAGGTGACTTATTTTGCGTTCTAAAAATACACAACGTAGGTAAAATTATCGTCAAAACACAACGTACTGGGTCCAAATCTATGAAAATAGTTAATAGATAAATCGAGACGATCACGAAAGGCCAAAATTCGTTAATTAATTCAATTAGGAATGCGATATTTCGTACGTATATTTGCAACAATGCGAAAATTCATACAATTCTTAGCTAGCTGAATAGGGTTGTCACTTCTAGTTTGGGAATCAATTATTACAGAAGTTATAGTTTAGAAGCTAGGATGTTGCAAATTCGGAGCTTAGAATGGTTTAAAATAGGTAGGATCATCACACTATGTAAGTGTCCACTATTTAAAACATTATGTATATTGGTAATGATGATAATATATTTTTATATATTTTAACGAATTTCATCACGATAAAATGATTATATCTGAATTTATTATTATATTACATTATTATTTGTTGGTTGTTAGGAAATGTGTAGTGAATTGTTTCGTTTGGTTATGAATGTACTATACTTTTTGTTTGTCAATCGATGACTAGAAAATATGTTGACAATATGTATCTTAAAAGACAATTGTTTATTGATTTTTTGAAAAAAATGTAACGAGAAAATCCATTATATTGTCCTGAATTCTTAAAATGTGTCTCATACTACATATTTCACTCGCTCAAAATGTAGATTCGTTAGAATCTAATTGCAATACAATTATAGAGGCATACATTTTTTACACGTGTTACAAATCAAAATATTGGGAGTTTTTTTATGGGTGGAAAACAATTACCTACATTTTTAATATTGAAGATGATTACATTGTAGTCGAAAAGGATTCAAACAGTGTTTTTTAATTAATTTTAATAATCTATTCTTTTCTATTTTCAACGACCATCCATTCGCTTACGAGTGATCGGGAAATTTCAATAATCTGAAATATTTTTAGTGTAATCGCCATCATAAATATATTAAATCATTTTAATGAAAAATTCATTTTAAATTGTTAAAATATTTCGTGCTGTTAAGTGACAAGTGACACGTATACCATTAAAATAAATACCTTCTCGAACATCTCTGATTCTTTTAAGACACACATTATCAACATTATCTTCTAGCCATCGTACTGTTTGTCGAGGGTCGGATGAGTGCAATCTATCAT
Source organism: Athripsodes cinereus (assembly GCA_947579605.1). Taxonomy (NCBI): domain Eukaryota; kingdom Metazoa; phylum Arthropoda; class Insecta; order Trichoptera; family Leptoceridae; genus Athripsodes; species Athripsodes cinereus. The sequence goes on from OX388319.1 coordinate 327,063, forward strand.
TCATATAAAAATATTTATAAGAAAATAAGTAAATTATTGATTTATATCCAAAGTGTAAATAATAATAATAATATCTACATATATGTATTAAATGATAATTACATATTAAATATATGTATTGTAAATAGGTACTGCTACTTACATTTCATATAATATATATACTATTTATATCTACTTACTGTATTGTAGTCTTTATATATATTATTATTGTGTACATTATTTAATATATATATATCGTATTATGATTATATTATTGTTGTATGTATATTATATTTTTTTCTGTTGTGTTGTACAATTTATTAACGTGTTTAGGAATTATTTGGAAAAAGGATGAAGGTGACAGTAAACAAAAAAATATTAATTTGCATTTCTCTATGCAAAATGTCCTGAAAGACATAACACAATACAAATCTTTGGTCTCCAAGTTGAGCGTTGTTTGAGGCAAAGTTTTGACTTTTGACTGAGGTTTTTTACACCTTTCACAGTAAGCTAAAAGCTTGTGTCGTGAATGGGAAGTTTGCCGGCCTAGGTTCTACTTCCAGACTACGGACAAACTCTAATACTATGTTTATTTAGTAATTCTTTTATTTTATACTTTTTTATTTTTATAATGAATTGGTTATTAACGTGATTATTATTTATAAGATTACGGTGACCCGTCCCTTGTGGGACGATTTGTGCCAAGTAATTTTATTAATGTGATAAACACCCTTTAAACGTTATTTTCACTTATTATCACAGAACGGCGTTATACAAAGTTGTCAAGTTATTTTTATTATACGCCCCCTCCCTCTTCTAGAAATCCACAAAGTATTCACAGAGACAATATATGTGGCCCCTACATATGACAAAAGACAGTGGGGTCCAAAAATAAAACAACCCAAGCAATCAACTAAATATTACATAATTCAATTTTTTCTTATTTTTTTTTTAATGCTGTTTTTGTCTTTTTGCTATAAACATTATACACCTTTTTTCTTAGTAAGAAACTAGAGAAATATTCACACTTTATGCATAGCAAATATAACCAACATTTTATATTTTGAATGTCACCTCAATACATTAATTAGCGATATCTAGGTATTACAGAGAACTCATCATTTTTTTCCTAATAAGCATTAATAATTTATAAAGGAAAATATCTACACAAATTTAGAATTTTGCATTATGTTGAATGACAAGGCGGAAAAAAATATGATTCATTTTATTATTATGTATAATTATGTATTACAAATGCCTCGTATTAACAATATATTATGTTGAAACAGTTTTATCTGGGTTTAAGAATACTGCGTTACACTGATGACACCATTCACTTACCAATAATAATAAAATCAGCAGGGTAGGTAGAAAAGACAGAACGTAAACCAATTACCAACCACTTGACCACTTCTTTCACTACCTCCATAGTCCTTCGTGTAAACACGTCAACTGTTTTCATTCAACACGAGAACGTCCATAAAATTTGATTCACGACTTGTCTCGTCACTTTTTTCAGGCAGTATACTTACTTCTGGCACAGAAACGTTCTGAATGGAAGAGGCTAGTATCTACCCTGTACTTCCGAGAGAAACGTTGAGGGTGATGATACTTAAAAAAAATATAAATATACCTAGGTTTTTGTTATAAACCCAAATACAAACTTGTACACCTTTCACAGTAGGCTTAAAGCTTGTGTCGTGAAAGAGGAGGTTGTCGGCACCTGGGATCGAACCACAGACGTCATGTGTACGAGGCCAAGACTCTACTTCCAGGCTACCAACGAACGAACTCACTTCGTTATTTTTTCCAGAATTTATTCGCTCTACATTCTGAGACCATCTCAAATAATATTGTCATCTTTATCAATTTCTAAATAACACCCAATCAATTCGAATACCTAATATTATGTATGTATAGATAACTTGAATTGTTCATAAAATATCTTTATCAATGTGGTTTCGAACTTGCCTGTCAATCCAATAACTTTGAAAGAACTTATCAACTAATCGCGAAGATATTGTAGATATGACTCTAACAGTTATCCTGAAAATCACGCGATTCTAATAAATATCTAAAAACAACTGAATTACCATGCAAAAACTTAAGGTTAGTGTAATTTTTTCTAGAAAATCTTGGAATGTGATTTTCTTGTAAATCATAATGTATACCATCAGAACATTTCCACATATGGTATTGCATGTAATAATTATACATGTTGTCCTCTTGTAATAGATGACCCCTCACTTTTTAACATTTTTTTTATCGATTGATAAGTAGGTAATTTCAAAGTTTTTTGTCTATCAAGCAAGTTCGGATCATAAATATATATATATACGATAATTTGTATAAATATACTAACTATGTATAGAGAATTCTCACAAATCTTCCAACTCGATAACATAATATATATTATAAATATACCTATACATATATTAATATTGAATTATGTATAATTATAAATCAGTAAAACATTAATAATCATCAGAAAGATTGTAATTGTACAGTGAATTATGTATTGTGTAATTATTATTAAAATGCTTTTGTTATTTTTTTATTTAGTTAATGTAAAATGCATTTTATCCACGAATCATTTTTTTATTATTATTTTTTCACTCCTTCCTATCGTGCGCACGTGCAATGCTAAAACGTTGTACCTAACCCAGAAAATAACAATAATAAAATGGATGTTCGAAAAAGTAATAACAGTTAAATTTTAGATTCAGTATATAATGAAATTTGCGACTTATCATGAATGTCTTAATTTTGTGTTGGTACGGAGAGGACAGCTTGTACGTTTATGATCTTACATGAAGCTGGTCTGTTGACTACCCCATTTATGGCATTTGTATGGAAAGTATACTGTTGTCAAAGTACAACATGAAAATAAATAAAGAAAAAACAAAATGTATGGTCGTTGGAAGAGAGGAAGCGACTGCGAACATTGCATTAAATGGAGTGAGCATCAAACAAGTAAGTGAATTCGTGTACCTGGGCAGCAGAATAAACCAGGATGGACGCTCCAAAGCAGAAATTGTAAGCAGAATAAACCAGGCAAGGATTGCCTTCAACAAAAAATCGAAGATATTGGAATCCCCAAATATCGACTTAAGCGTAAGGAAGAACCTTACTAAAGCCTTTGTATGGAGCATTCTGCTTTATGGTTGTGAGACATGGACCATCAGCAAGAGTGAAAGCGGACGGTTGGCGGCCTTTGAGATGTGGTGCTACAGACGCATGCTTAAGATCCATTGGTCGGAGCACGTCGAAAATGAAGAAGTCTTAACCAGGGTAGGCGAAAAAAGGCAACTCCTTAAGAGAATCAGCCAACAACGAGCTAACTGGATTGGCCACAACATCAGGCACCCAGGACTACTCATCGCCATCGCGGAGGGTAAGACCGAGGGAACAAATGGCAGAGGCCGACCAAGAGACGCATATATGGACCAACTGAAGAGGGACATGAACTGTGGCTCATACGTAGAGCTTAAAAGACTGGCTGAGAATAGGGAGGAATGGAGAAGAAAAACCAAACTCGTTGCAGACCAATCCAATGGATTGTAACTAAATATATATATATATATATGGTGATATAGTAGATATATTAAAAAAATAAATCTTTACCGAAGAAATATATGAAATTTGGATATTACTTATATAGAAAAGTATTCTAAAGCCTAATAGCAATGTTTTTTATTACCAGACAGGAGATCTGTATATTATCAATGTGGAGTTCCGTCCTCTCTGCCTTCCCCACAAAAGATATTAGTCGTGAGCGTATATTTTCTTAATATTTTTTAATTAAACTCTTACCAAACAAATGCACTATTATGAAAAATAATATACCAGCATAGAATGGAATAAACTAAAAACTTGTTTTGCCCATCAATTAAATTAGTAAACTTTTTGATAAATAAAGAAATAAATACAAGACTTTTATGGGTTTTTTTTTAATATTCATTTCAGTTTTTCAAGATAAATTTTAAATCATGAAGAGCCTAAATATTATTTTTGTTCACAATCAACATTATACAACAAAATTTAATTAACAAAACCGTATAACATACATTTTACTTAAGATATATCTGGGTTTTTGTTATAGACCCAAATACAATTTTATACACCTTTCACAGCAAGCTAAAAGCTTGTGTCGTGAAAGGGGAGTTTTCCGGCACCTGAGATCGAACCACGGACCCCCTGTTCACAAGGCCGAGATTCTACCTCCAGGCTACCGACGAACTCAAACATGGTACAATAGTTTTAGCATTGCAGTGGCGCATCCACCTATCATGACAAAGTGACGAGACATAATCATATAAAATATTATTTTATGTAATCTATTATTACTTATTTATTGAGTATGTAATATGTATAAAATAATTAGATAATTGAATATCAATGATGATGTAATGTGTAAATTAATGAGTAAATTACTATGTATGTATGTTTATGTAATACAGATAATATGGTTTATTTGGTTTACACAATTATTATGTAATTATCTTCGGAGATTCTTTGTTATATATGATTATTATATTATTATTAATTATTATATCTTGTCATCAATTTATTGAATTGAAAAATAATAAATGTTCTGTTGCTTAGAATGCAAATATATCAAAATGATGACTTTTATTTCAAACTTAACTAGTGATCAATTATAATTTACCTTTACCTTCTGGATTATTTTAATTTTGGAATAGAAAACATAAAAAACAGCTATCTATTTCGTTGGAGATGGAAACTTAGAGGGTAAAATTTCAGATAACATGAACGCTTCAAATTTTTTTTTTAATTTTCCACTTTTATTCACGTAGGTAATTATAATACCTATAATCCATCTAGATTTGGTTAATTTCATGAGAACAAAATTACTATTTGCATTTTTCGTACATAATGCTACAATCCTACAATCATTTTAACGTAAAAATAATATGTCAATAATTTGCTGTAGCAAAAAATATCACCAGATCTACCTTAACTCAACCTTCAATCAGTGAAATGTAAAAATTTAAGTATGTATACTTGTGATTCATCGAATGCGTACGAAAAATTCAAATAATTAACTTTGTATTTAAAAAATTCTACCAAATCCTTATTCTCCAAGTAAAATACTACCTACATAAAAATAATTCAAAATAAGTTACGTGTTGATACCTTCATATTATCTGAAATTATCCACAAAGAGAAGTGAAATCATCAGACTTGAAAAGCTTGGAGATTCATTATTTTGTAGATTAAAGCTCTGCAAAGGCTATCCAATGATTGAAAGTTTAATTATTGAAAAGAATAAAAAAATAGACTCTTTATTGTTGTTATGAAATAAGCATACAATACAATAATATATAACAATTCTTATTGCCTGGAGGCAATCTCTTCCAGCAAATCTGTATGTAAGTGTGATATTGTTTTACAAGAACAGACGGTCAAAAGTAAATTATAATCAATATATCTATGTAGATATATAAACAATAAACATGTTAAAGAAATTAAATTAGATTATGTTCACGCGCAACACCCATTGTTTTTATGTTTTGTAAGTCTTACTTGCATACATCAGTGTTGGCACTTAGACAGCAGAGTGCACCAACCTTTCAGTAGCGATTGAATTATTTCTATGGGGGACTATATTGGTCAGATTGCACCGTTTACCTTATTGCCAGCCACTTTTCTTCTTTAGAAATCACTATCACACCATCTATCTACCAATAGACTACTCAAATATATATACATTTGTCCACTTGTTCCAACATTTTATTAATACTAATCTTTATTAACATTCCTTTGTCCTTTCTTTTCCCTTTCAAAAACCATAACTTTCAATTTCTTTGCATTCATAGTCACTCCATTATTTGAACTGTTTTGAAATACGCATGACATCATTAGCTGCAGATCATTTTCACTTTCATCCATCAGAACCAAATCATCAGCAATCTTTGTTTTTTTTATTATTTCTTCCCCTAAAGTACATACATATATTTATATGTGGAATACCAATTATGATATTAATATTATCCCTACTGCCTCTGACAAATGCATCCTTACTACTCGTAACTATCTGGTGTTGAAATTCTCTACCCTCACACTAACTTTACAATAGTACTTGTATACTTACATACATTACAATGTATGTACATGTGCCCTATACAGTACACAGTACAGAGTATAATATAGCTACCAGCTATACAATAAAAGTCCCTTCAAAAAAAGTTTCAAGTGTATGCCAACTACTTATGTTACTACTTACTTACAATTAAGATAACTATGTGCTCCCCAAGAAGGGAATAGAAGGGCGAGATGATGATGGTGATGATAACAAGAAATACAATCAGATTTTTTTTTATTTATTTATTTATTCTACAGAGACACACACAGAGAGTTGACAAAACATTCATAAAATAAGAAAAAACGACACATTGAACGACAAGTTACTCAATGGAGTATGCTGCGTGAGATTTCCTGGAAGAAACTGCTGGAAATGCTCCACAATAACAAACAGGTAAGCTATAAAAACATCCAAGAAGAACTAACCGGCCCCTAAACTTAAGTATAGTTCATACTAATGCTGGTTTGCGAAACCCTCTCCACCACCAACTATAATAATAGATATTGTGACGTCGACAAATTTGCGAGTAATCCTCGTGGCTTTAATAAAATATCGGTTTTGCAAATTTTTAATAGTATATTATAATTGACTACTTATTTGTTGGTGTTCCATTCATCCCAATGATTTTCCCCTCTCATTCCTCTCTCGCTGTTTGTCAGGGTTGTTAGTGTAAATTTTTTATTTGTTCAATTTTAACTGTGAATTTTTAATAACTATTATTTTTTCAGTGTTATTCATTTGTATTATTGTCTAGTGTTTTGTTCTTATTTTTTTAAATTAAATTAAATCTTATTATAGATGACAACCTTATGGGCTTAAAGTATTGTGGATTGTTGACATTTGTATGCACTTTACATAGGGTAATACATTATTTATATTTTTGTCTCATACATAATATTGTTCCTACTCATATGTATTATCTGAATAAATAAAATAAATAAATAAAAATATTAATTTGTTGTGCAGTAGTACATACAGAATATCTAAGCTGACCCACGATTTATTTATTTGATAGTGGTACCTGATATATTTATAATTGATTGATTGAATCTGTCTGATATTATATCTGTCGTGATATGTCACCTTATTAACATCAGGTGTATGTGTGGTACTAGTACATGAAAGTATAATATATTAATATAATATTATATACACACCTGCTCTTAACACGCAATGTTATGTATTATATTAAACACAGAAGGGAATGTGAGTTCAGTATACTTACATATATTAGGGAGATGATTTCTTTTCTTCTCTTTCACCCTATAAAGTTCCTCTCGGGAACACAGGGTAAATGCTGACAATCCTTCCTTCAATGACCATACGGGATATTATGAGATATTTAACAAAAAACTCCTGTCTGAAATGAAATATGTTTTACTCAAATTCCTGAATACTGAATGATTTGACTATTGGGCATAAAGAAAACTTCTTTAAAAGATAATAAAAACCAACTAAATGATTTAATGAAAACCTATGAAGATTATAAAAATTACAGAAATTCTTTAATAGTGACTTTTACAAAAAGCATTAAAAATACCCCCCCCCCCCTTTTTACACATAATTTCGCTTTATTGCAGTCATTTAATATATTTATGTAAAATATGCAGAAATATGCATAGTATTTATAAAATTAGATTAAACGTAGCAGCGATCTGTCGACATGAGAGATGTCTTAGGGCGTTTTGTGTTTTATTAAATTGTATCGCTGTTGATGATACGTACCTACTGTGTATGTGGTGAACTGGGGGGACCTACTATTACCATAAAAGAAGGAAGGGAGGACAGTATGGATGTACATAGGTGTATGTGTGTGGTGCTATGGTAACTAGACAAGCAGCCCGGGGCGCCCTCATTAGATATTTCATATCATTATTATTATTATTTGTAATATGCATGTAATGCACAAATATTTTAATAAAATCTTCCCTTCTCTATAGCTGTTGTGTTATGCAACATAACTTTGTTTGTATGTTATTAATATTAATAAAATATTTCTATGGAAAACATTCCAAATACACAATATGTTTTGATGAAATGTACACATTAATGGTTACAGAAAATAAATTAAGTATTTTTTATGAGACAAATTGTGTTGAATATTTGTGTAGCTAGTTTCATTGTATTGAAATGGAAAATAGCTTACTATTTTATAAAATACAGTTGAACCAATAGGTATCCTGATAACGAGTTTTATCACCTTCTACCGATGAAATAACCTATACACTGAGATTTGCATGGAAAAGTTATTGAGAGAAATTCACTCCCTTACGTGCTGCTTTTTATTGGATAATTCGTGACAACTCACACATACTTTTTTTGAAAAAATAGATATATCTGGGTTTTGTTATAAACTCAAATAAAATCTTATAGACCTTTCACAGTAAGCTAAAAGTTTGTGTCGTGAAAGGGGATGATTCTTAAAACTTAAAACTATGAAACTTAAAAATCATTCTGTGAAATATTTTGAATCATGTCTAGAAATTTAAAACACCATATAATTTGTTAGACATTTTCCACGTAACGAATCAAACACATAGAAAACGTCATTCAACAAAACAGTTTTCTCAACAATATCCTGAAAAATCTTGATAAAGGAGGTTTAACAATTCTATGGTAGGTAATATGGCAATAGTAAATATGACCGTTTTTATAAAAATCCGATTTTTCACTACAAATGTCTCTTTAAAACTATTTTTTTTTTAATTCACTAAATAATATTATAATACTTAGTTTATTCTACTATACCACAACATCACGGCATATCCCATATAGAGAGTAGCCAGCTGACCAGATGTACGCTATAAACACCTGTCATCTCTGTAAACTTGTCCTTTCTGTACCATCAATAAATTAAGATACTGAGGATGGATGGCAAACCTCATCGCTGAAATTAAAATGTCAAATGTCTGTATTTTTTTAAACACCTGCCTTCTATTGGACACTCGAAAACTTACGGAAAAGAATGGAAGACCAACTCCTTGCTGGGTGCTCCACGACTATAAAAATTATACCATTATTATTAGCAAAATAATGATAAAATATTGATATGAAGAGCTAATGATGATTTTATATGGTGATAACGATTATTATTATGTTCTATGAAATGTACTCCTGTAAAGATTGTTTCTTTAATTTCTTCATAATTATCAAATACTCGTGTACCTACTTGTAGTACCTACTTAGGTACATAGGTAAATTCGTAGAAAATCGACAATCGCATTTAAAATTATTATTTTACAAGTGCCTTTCCTTATTATTATTATAATCTAGGCACATACATTGTACATAATTATGTACAATATCAATTGGCTATTAGAAGGAAGGGAACATCAGGGAGCAGAGAGCTAACTATAAATAATAACTACAATATAATATTGTATAGTTAGAGATGGACGAGACAGATATTCGGATACAAGATAGTAAGTTAAGTAACAGAATAGTAAGATACAGGATAGTAATACATATATTCGGATATAGGATAGTACCTATGTATAGTTAGATATGGATGAGACAGATATTCAGATACAAGATAGTGTAAGTTCTTCAGTGTGCGGCAGAATACCGTATAGACCTTCAATTAAAAATATCAATTTTATGAAATAGATGTCTAGAATATTTACCTTTTTTTATTGTTTAACCAGATTTGGGATAAGACAACATAACCAATCAGATATCTCGATTGGATAACCATGTTTACACAATGTAACATTGTGCAAAATCTAATCGGAAGAAGTGAGAAATGCGTCTCAACGCTTACGAATTGGCTCTAGGATGGCTTAAGTGATCACTTTCGGTGTCCATGGAAAACGTTCACCAATTCCACCATTCTCACTGTCACAGTGTAAGGTCCACCAATCACGAAAGTGATCACTTAAGCCAGCCTAGAGGCAATTTGTAAGCGTTGGGATTCCTTTCTCACTTCTACCGATTACATTTTGCACAATGTTGAATTGTGTAAACATGGCTACCCAATCTAGATATCTGATTGAAATAGATGTCACTGAGAAAGATATAGTAATGTATGTAATAATTATGTCGCCCCCTAATAGTAGAAATAGTTACCTACAACTAAAAGTCTATCCCGTGGAGTCTCCGGTAAAGAATAGAACCTTTTTTTGTAAGTTTTCTTGTACCCTGTAAAAGGCAGGTAGTATTCGTAATTTATCACGTTTGAATACATTTAACATTTTCAGTTCAGCGATGAGGTATGACAGTCATCTTTCATGTCTCAACTTTTACTGGCACGGAAAAGACGACTTGCATGTATACATGCTGTTATTTCGCTGGCTACCCCACTTGTGGGAGACACCGCGATGGGATAGATAGATTAATGACTAGCCAGTTAAACTTCGAAATACTGTTTTATTCCAGCGTAACACCAAAAATAACCTTCCTAAATTAGATCCATTTTCCTACTACAGCCATTTTCGTCTCATGGACCCTCAATTTTTTCATGTTATCAAGGACTCATTGTAGATAACAGTCGACCATAAAGAAACACGTAGGAATTAATCATCGTGTTCGGTGGTTTTCGAAATCTCCGTGTGGTAATTTTTAACTCCAGCTTTCGAAGAACATGCTGCCGCCATCTTCAGGAGTGTGAAGGAATTAATTAGACATCTCGATTTTAGAACCATGTTAACACAATGCAACGTTGTACAATCTCCAATCGGAAGAAGAGAGAAAGGTGTAACAATGCTTACGAATTGGCTCTAGGCTGGCTTACTCTAAACTACACAAAGACGATACTAGCCGGATATCCGTTATATATGTCATCATTACCTACTTATATGCCTTCATATTATTACAAACATTACACTGTACTAGAGAGCTATTTAGGAATATTAACGTACCTCCGTAAGTACGTAGGTATATTGGTACTTAGTATACAGTAGGTATGTTTTATTATGATACATATGTACATACTGATAATATTCTCAGTAGAGAGCTAATATATTTAGACACTGGTTACTATGGTGCCCACACTACCTAATATTACCGGGCGAATTGCTTTTGTCCATCTCAAGCCAAACAACACAATATATTTAAATTTTAAAAGATATATCGGTTGTGATGTAATTTTGTGTGTTTATCGGGTAGGTCTGAGAATCGGCCAACATTTATTTTTCATACCCCTAAAAGTTAAGGGTGGTCCACACCGATTTTTTTATTTTTTGGTCAATTTTTTTTGTTTTTATTTTTTTATGGTGAGGCATTAAAAAATACATACAGCCCTAAATTTTCACTTTTATACCCTATTTTCTTAAAAAAATATTTCTTAGAAATAATTTATATAGCAAACAACGTTTGCTGGGTCAGCTAGTAGGTATTTCAAAAAATTGATAAATATCACAGCAATATTTCAATACAAAATCAGATGTCACTCTATATAGAATTATAACGAAGAAATAGAACATATTAGATCTAAGCAAATACATTAAAACATAATATTTTGATGATTATCTCACTTATATTTTACCTGTGTGACTATATATTATATAAATCCTTTATTTACAATGACTTTATTAAGAAATATTTTTAATTTACTTATAATAATTATTTTACTTATTTTACCTATATGACTATATACTTTTAAATCCTCAATTTACAATGTAATCACTCATTTGAATATTGTTGATTGACATATAATAATTATCTCACTTAAATTTATTTTACCTGTAGGTACCTATAACTATATATTTACAAATCCTCTATTTACAATGACTTATTTGAATATTTTTGATTGACTTATAATAATTATCTCACATACACTTATTTTACCTGTAATAGGTACTGTTCCTGATATGACACATTTATTGTGTAGATTTTTGTTGTTTTTCTGTTTTTAATATGAACGTTAACATGTCAAAGGCTAACGCCGTAAATATATGAAATAAATAAATAAATATTATGAACCGCTCACATCAATGTCTGGTACATTCTTGGGTTTACCGCAAAGACTAACAGAAATACATTTGGTTTTCTGTTCACAGCAATCATGATTTGTAAGGAACTTCCTAAGAGGTAAAGGAATCTAAATAGCAGAGTAAAAGGCAGATTAAGAAAATATGTTATAAAGACGGAAAATAAATAAATAAACTGAAGGACAAGTTAATAAATAAGTCTCCTGTAATACCAGTGCTATGCATGTGCTGTCTGAGGAAATTCACAAATTTCCTCATGCATAGCACTGTCTGGGATCTTGGAATAGATAGAGAACGTGGGAAGACAAAAGAAATACGGGAAATAGATGGGATCGTGTTTCTCAAGACTGTGAAAATGAAAAATTTAGAAGAGGGCTATGTCCAATAATAGAGAAATGAAGTAAATAAGTACCTATTTATTTTTAAGTATTGGTACCTATATAAGTAGTAGAATTAAATATTTTGGATCAATTTAAACTAGCGTTTCGTTCTACTATGATTATTGATGGAACAACGCGATAAAGACGTCTTTCGGTTTTTTGGGTAATTATAAACCAGACATTTTATCAGCGTATTAAATTGATTATATTTTTGTGTACCTACATTTGTATATATTTGTGTAAATTTGTATTGCTGTAATTTGCCTGTTGGTACATATCGATGTAAATATTTTTTTATTTTATTTTATTTATTCTATATAGATCATACGCAGTTATAACAATAAATTAAACAATTAAATACAACAATGAACAAACCAATCAAGATCCCTTTCTTACCAACAAATAAACATAATTTGAGGCACCTACTTTATTTAATTAAAAAAATTATAGAAAGATAAAAAATGCTTAATCATCATCATCTCATCTCGCCCTCAACGCTCCTCTCGGGAGCACAGTGCAGAAACCAGCCTCCTCCATTCAGAGCGTCTCTGCGCCAATTGCGTCACCTCTTTCCACGACATTCCTTGCGCTCTGATATCGTTGTCATAGGAACGGTGTATTGTGAAAGAGGGACGCCCGGGCCGACGGAACCCCTGCGGACGGAAGAACAGTGCTCTTTTTGGCCAACTATCATTAGGCATTCTCAAAACATGTCCCAGGCAGGACCATCGTCTCTCCTGTATTACGGAGATTACAGGTCTCTGCTGGGTGCGTCGGCGCACAGCATCATTAAACATACATAAAAAATGTAAAAACATTATAGTCATTGGATTGATAATGACCCATGAAGTCGAAAGACGTCTCTCTCATGTTATAGAAGCTACAGTAGAACGAAGCGCTTGTTTCAATTTGTCCAATCAATAAATATTACTCTCTGAGCATAGTCGGGCTTAGAAGCTATGTAAGTGGCATCACTTTGGTGAATGTAACAAATAAACTTTTCGATAGATAGGTAACTTCATGCAAGACTGCTGGTATATAAAATTACCTCTTGTAGTTCCTTCCCATATAATATTAGAAGAGTAATATGACGCCATGTACCCACTGCTGTACTGGATATTTAAGTACACTAATAAAAACTGTAACATTTCCATATATACCTACTACACTATACTGAATATAATTTTATGTTTTTTTCTATATTTATTGTTTATGAACCGTAATACTGAAGCAAATCACAACTGTTATAAATCACTGTTCTTTTTATTTAGATTTTTTTTAAAGATATATCTGGGCTTTGTTATAAACCCAAATACAATCTTATACACTTTTCACAGTAAGCTAAAAGCTTGTGTTGTGATAGGGAAGTTTACCGGCACCTGGGTACATTTTAATACGTATGTCACGACACAAGCCCTTTACATATTTTAAAGATACATGTTATATTACATTTAATTTACACAACAGTAACTTACATTTATAAAAGAATGCGCAATTTTAAACATCATTTAAAAATTATTATTTACAATCTAATAAAATTAAAAATATTTATTATTGTTTAGTGTTATTATTGATTATAACTAACGCACGACCGGTTTCGCTGAATCTGAGTTTGCATCTTCAGGTGCTGATTTATACTATGGTATATATAATGTGTTTTTCGCTTTCAATCAATCGATTTTCAGGAGTATAATATTTAGTAAGAACATTAGAAAAATACGCCACTAAGAATTTGAGAAATGAATCCGTCTAAATAGTCGGCCGGTGTGGTGCTGAGGTAAAACCTTTGAGTCACGAGGTCTCGAGTTCGATTCCCGGCTAGGGCAAATAGAATAATGACCTTTTTCAGATTACTTTGAGTCAGGATGTTTCAGTATATGTGTTTAATGCAATGTATAAGTGTATTGTATCGTCATGTTGGTACCCAAAATACTAGATTCGTATCTAAGTTTGAGACTAACTTAATTTGTGTGAATTGCCTATAAAATATGTTAATATGTTATGTTAACTACACAACCTCTAATCTGTGGGCAACGACAACGGTGAAAAACCATAACCTGGTTGCAGACCCAACTATACAGCTTCCAGGTTCTACGTTGCCTAGAAAACTCTGGTGCACTTTGAACAGACTAAGGAGTGGTGTCGGATGCACAACGTCACACCTACATCAATGAGGACTCGCAGACTCTCCGTTATGTGTGTGTGGTGCTGACCAGACAACAGACCACGTGGTGAACACATGTCCCAAATATTCATATGTTGCCGGGTTGCAAGCACTTAGTTTAGGGTCGGACGACGCGATTTCATGGCTACGGGGCCTTGAGATTCGAGTATAACGGGTTTAACCCATAAGAAGAAGAAGAAGACTACCTCTAGATCAAACGTTGCTTTGAGAAAAAATTTAAGTTGAAATAGAGATCTCCAGCTACATTTTTAACATATCTGCTACCATTCACTGTTACTTTTATATATTCTTAAATTGATGAAGTGATTTAACAGTATTTCTCTTTACTATTTCATATTCCGCATACAATAAAATAAGATATGAATTGTTATTATACCTAGTACCTAAACATAGGTATATTTGCGCTTATATTATTAGCATACAGCAGGCCGAGTTTATTACCCATTTTATAACATTAATGTTGTTGACCGAAGGTACTTGTTGGAAGTCCATTTCAAGATAATTGAAAAAAACACAATATGTAGTTAACTTCCAAATGACTAATACCTCCTTAATAAAATACCTCCTTAGCATATGTAGGTAGGTACACAATATAATATGTGTCTATACATTATATGAATATCAGCAACTTAATAATAAAAACCTAACATGGGTCATATAATATTATTATTGTATACTTAATGAGACATTTTTTACTATGTGACCTCTAGAATAGGTATTAAATATTATACAAAAGAAGGTAGTTTAGCGATACAAATTATATTATGTACCTTGTAAAATCTAAATTTATGTATGCAAGCGAAACTTGGACGTGGTTGAAGAAGGACGAAAGTGGAACAAATGCTGTGGAGATGCGTTCACTGAGAAGAATGGTTGATAAAACATTACGAAATATAGTGAAGAATAAAGATATTAGGAGAGTGAGCGAATGCGAGAAGAGTGTTGTGGACAGAATGCATGTAAACAAGTTAAGATGGTTTGGACATGTTTAATAGCAGTAGTAGAAGTGATAATATTTTGTGATTGAATAGTCGGTAGCCTGGAGGTAGAGTCTCGGCCTTGTGAACAAGTGGTCCGGGGTTCGATCCCAGGTGCCGGCAAACTCACCTTTAACGACACAAGCTTTTAGCTTACTGTGAAAGGTGTATAAGGTTGTATTTGGGTTTATAACAAAAACCCAGATATATCTTTCTAAAAAAAATAAATAACTACCTCCTTACAAACAAATATAAGTGAATACATACTGACTCCACCATTTATATGTTATACAGTATAGATTTAGAGGCGGCTTATCTCCATACATGAATATGCATCACTTTCACATAATAGGATCTACTCATGAATATTTATCAATCTTCTAACATTAATGAATCATTCATAAACACACAAATTTTAATAATATAAATATATCTATGTACTTACTATATTATATTATTTTTTACCTTACACGAATTAATATTGACTAAAAAATCAAAAGAAAAATTGGTTCAGTGGAGTCCAGTCGACTTCTGGGTCCAAAACAATTTTATTTCTTTATTTTTTTATTCTTTTTGATCATCATCATATTACAATATTAACAAATCACTACAAAGTAGGTAATACTAAGACAATAATATGCAGGGGCGAGATTATCACTATGAAGTAATTTCTTCCATCTAACCATTACACATTGACACATACCTAATTAACCCATACAAAGGTATACTTGTGTATAGGTATTAGGTTGTTTAAAAAAAGGCAAGTGTTTGAAAAAATCAAGACATGTTACATCTTAAATTCAACGAAGAGGTTGGTCATCCATCCTGAATGTTTATTACATGCTGCTAGTCTACTGGCTACCCCATTTCGATTGGTGGACCTTAAATCGTGACAGTGAGAATGGTGGAATTGGTGAACGTTGTCCATGGACACCGAAAGTGATCACTCAAGCCAGCCTAGAGCCAATTTGTAAGCGTTGGGACACCTTTCTCACTTCTTCCGATTAGATTTTACACAATGTTGCATTGTGTAGACATGGTTCTCCAATCGAGGTTTCTGATTAGCAGTAATCCAAATGATTTTCATTGTAATATCGTTGCCGTGGAGGTGAAGTGATTTAAGCCACACTTTTTTTGAAAAATGAGTTAAGTATGCAGTTTTGTTCAGAAAACCACGGAGAACATAGTGGTGAAGAGAAATAAGTGATTTGATATTCCTAAAGGGCATTTTTGGAAGATTGTGAAGAGATGTTAAGTATTTTTACATCATTTCAAGTGTATGTTAGAGCATTTCACTAACGAATATAGGAACAAATGGTTCAATTAAATTATAGAAGCGAAAAGATCGGATTTTCTCGGAATGTCTGTCTTGTGGGTTGGATCACTTCACATCCACGGCAACGATATTGTGTTATAAGAAGTAAAGAATTATATTATTTTATATACTTTGGACAGCGATACTGAAAGGAATATATGTTTTTTCTGACATAGTGTATACGGTATTCATAAACTTATATTAATGTATGTGTAACTATTGAGGGTGTATAGACATGTGATATTTATTATAGTTATATATTATAATTATACTAGCGTTGTAAGGGATGAATAATGAATTATTTATTGATGGACACAACAAGGACATCGGTCACACAAACACAATCACTACAACATGATTATATAGGTTATACCGACATATCAGTGGCGGAACTAGACATTGTATATTGGTCATGCTGAAAGAAAAAATACAGAAATACCTCATTTCCCAAAAGTGAGATAGCCAGTGAAACTGAACTGAAGATGATAATAAATGTTTTAAACGTCATATTTTACGAATACCTTCCAAAACTAACAAAGTAAGGGAAAAGACTTATTCTTTACCGAGAACTCCACGGATTATTCCTACATTGTGTATTAAATGTATTAAATTTTATTTTACATTTTATGTATTCAATAAATAAAATTGTGAAATAGAAATTATGTAAACCCTTACTTTATTTGTTAATTAATTTATTTATTTATTCTTTACTGTACATTGATTACAAGCAAATTCACACAGAAAGAATTAAAAAAAAAAACTTTAGAAAGCAGTAAACATTATTTTAATGTCCCCCTATCCCTGACCCCCTAGGCCCTAGACAAACCTCACTTGGCGATTGAAATTCAGAATAAATGAAATTTAAAAAAAATTTTAAAAAAAAATTCAGGATAAATGAAATTTATCCTGAATTTATTAGAAACATGGGCCCCAGTGCTAAGGAATGGTTGCTAAAACTTATGAATGAAATAATGAGATCAAGTAAACTCCCAAAGATTTGGAAACACTCTAGAATTATTGCTATCCTCAAGCCAGGTAAAGACGGAAGTAATCCAGGCCACTACAGACCTATCTCTCTGCTATGTGTTCCCTACAAACTTTTGGAGAGACTCTTACTACAGCGAATTGGCCCATCCATAGACACAGTTGTCCCAATCGAACAGGCGGGTTTTCGTGCTGGCAGAGACTGCAGCGAACAAGTGCTTGCTCTGACCAGCAGTATAGAAGCGGGCTTTCAGAGAGGACTAAAATTCTCGGCAGCCTTTGTGGACCTTTCGGCAGCTTATGATACCGTATGGCGTAATGGTCTTCTGGTAAAGCTCGCTAAAACCATACCATGCCGTAGAGTTCTGAACCTCTTGGATAACATGTTGGCATGCAGATACATAAGAGTCTCATTAGATGGAAAAGTGAGTCGCACCAAGGTCCTTAATAATGGTCTACCCCAGGGGTCAGTATTGGCTCCTGTGCTATTTAACCTTTACGTGCATGACATACCCAGAACAGAGTCAACCATGTTCCAGTATGCAGATGATATTGCCCTCTTGGCTGCGGACAAAGACCTGAACACAGGCGCCCAAATGTTGGAGCGTGATTTGGAGAGGCTCTCAACGTATTTTAGAGACTGGAGGCTAAAGCCTAATCCTAATAAAACTGAGGTTTCCATCTTCCACCTCAACAACATGCAGTCGAAGACCAAAATTAACGTGCGCTTTGAGGGAGTTCTTTTGAACCAGACCGAATACCCGAAATATCTGGGTGTCACTCTTGATCGTACCCTAGCTTATAGGAAACATATTGACTCACTCTGCGGTAAATTAAAAACTAGAAATAACGTCATCCAGAAGCTGGCGGGGTCAGGATGGGGAGCTAATGCCGAGACACTACGTACTGCGGGACTGGCGCTTGTGTATTCCACCGCAGAATATTGCGCCCCAGTATGGGATGGAAGTGCCCATACTAAGAAAGTGGATATCCGACTCAATACCACAATGAGAACCATTTCCGGATCATTGAAACCCACCCAGTGCCAGTGGCTACCCGTCCTGGCGAACATCGGACCTCCTCACCTTCGTAGAAGTACCTCAACGCTGCGGGAGTGGACGAGGGCGCGCGACAACACCTCTCTCCTTAACACGACCTTAAGAGACATTCCAAATACTAGATTAAAATCAAGAAGGCCGTTCTGGTCCAGAGCACAGGTCCTGGAAAATGGTAACTTCAATGCGGAACAGGCATGGCGGAATGAATGGGATAGTAAAAACACAAAAAATAAATACTTAGTAACAGA
The DNA here is from genome assembly GCA_947579605.1 of Athripsodes cinereus. Taxonomy (NCBI): domain Eukaryota; kingdom Metazoa; phylum Arthropoda; class Insecta; order Trichoptera; family Leptoceridae; genus Athripsodes; species Athripsodes cinereus. The sequence continues at coordinate 346,222 of OX388319.1, forward strand.
CCCAACCAAAAGACTTGATGGTTTTACGTTGGACCGTAGGGAGTGGGTGAGATTGAACCGCATTAGAACGGACTGCAGCAGAAGCGCAGCGGAGCGCCATAAATGGGGGTACATTGCCGACCCTAGCTGCGATTGCGGGGCAACATCACAAACCACGCAACATATTGTTGCTGATTGCCCTATTGCTAGATTGGTCTACAGTTTTCTCCCTGATGTATGTGAGAGAATGAAGAGGCGATTCCTTTCCCTCAATCACCATGCCGTCCAGCTTGTTACGGGCCACGGTGATCTAAAAGGCAGGTTATATGACCTTGGCCTAGCGGAGAATCCGTGGTGTGTTTGTGGGTTGGGGGCGCAGTATGCTGGGCACATCCTATGGGAGTGCTCCGTGATGAATGATGCTAGAGATGTAATGATAGACGATATGAGTGAAGACACTCCCAGACCAATATGGTTTGGGGAGGTTCTGCAATGCCCGAGAAACCTTAAAGCATTTTTGGTGTTTGTGGATGTGTGGGTATCTCGTTGGGAGCTTTTGCGTCAGCCGGGTTTACCCCCGCCTGACGTGGAAGGGTCTTAGGGTTGATTTTGCCCATTGCGGCGTTGGCGCGATAGCGAACTCGTGTTTTCGTTGTGTCGTCCTGTCTCCCTTGGTGGAGAGTAGGTTTGGGAGGTATGTCCCTTTTGGGAGGGTTTAATGTTTTCACACCATTCAGGCACTGGTGGCTCTCGGGCTCGCGCCCTCGGAACGCCAATTAACATGTTTCTGGACACCTCACCTCGGCCTTCTGTTACTACCAATCTGTACACATAATTCATTTATTCGATATTATTTCTGTTTTATTACTTGTGTTATTCTTGTCCTGTTCTATGTATTCTTATTTTTTTTTTTACTACATTGTTATTATTTTATATTTTATTAAATAAACATCTTTCAAAAGGGACATTGAAGAGAGAGTGTTGCTTAAAAGATTCCCACGATGGCGGTTTTGGCCGGTTGGCCCTTCAGGCCTGCCCAATGGCCCGCCCGTGAGGACAAATTTAGTTTAATTATGCGGATAAATAGGAGTTCACAACTCCTGAGATATCCGGGTGGAGGTGGGTCTCTCTTCAATGCCCTATTTATAGGTTCCACGGTGTGATGGAAGGTTTTAGTAATCTGACAACCGAAGCCAGAATTTGGCTGAGGGATACAAGAGTCATTTTATAAATTTTAAATATTTTGCGATTGTATTTTATTTTACAATTTTATCTTTCTGACATGTTTTTTTTTTACAATTTTATCTTTTTGACTTTTTTTTTTTTACAATTTTACCTCTTTGACATTTTTTTTTATGATTTTTGTTTTTAGTGATTTTTGTGATTTATAGCGCCTGACATGCCATACGATTATATATACTTGGCGATTGACTACAAACGAATTTTCGACTAAAACAGCAACAATAACGCATAATGACGTGGTACATTGTAGGCAGATTGTCGAAAAGTTCGCCAGTAGTCGATCGCTAAGTGCGGTTTGTCTACGGCCCCTGATGTTGAATTTTTAATTTGTCATAAGAATTGAGATGTTTCACCATGATCTCACCATTACAGAAATTTTGTAGTCATGCATGGCACTGTTAAGGCGTGCGTTGCTTTTTGCACGTACGGAAGGCACGCCACTGCTACATATTATTTATTATCTCAAGCATTATAATATAAACGCTACATAATTTGTTATTTATCTAAATCAAATTACTTTTATAGCAAGTATGTAAACTCGTGTTATCTTACTAGGAAAGCTTTACATATTTATTATTATTTACATCTAGTAGGTGAATGTTTTATTTTATGTGTTTATCATTCAATTCAATGTGGATTTTATAATAAAAACACATTAGTAATTCAAGAGTTTTTGTGTTTACGCTGTGGAAATCCATTTTTAATTTTAATAAATAAAATATAAAAACTGCACCCTTCTCACCACATCAACAACAACCCTCACAATTTTTAGATTTCAGTTTCCCTGAAGATGCCTACAAGTATAGGCGAAAACGTTCGGTATCTAACCTAACATAGTGGAGATTAAACAGTGCTCAATAATATATTTTTATATTTTATTTATTAAAATCAAAACACATTAGTTTTAATTATTCAAGGGTTTGGGCGTAAACATTGTTAAAAACATATTTATAATTGGAAAAAAATGTATCACTGTTTATTTTCATTAGTTTTCTTGATATTTTTCTTCTTCTTGTGTCACTTCAGACACCCTCCAATGTCGGCAACCACTTGGAAGAATGTCTTCCTGCCTCTCGCGAGACCAAAGGTCCTCAACTCTTCGGACATCTGCTCAGTTTCACAAATAACGTAGCCAGTGAAGTAATTGCGTGTAAAGGACATACACACATTAAGGGTTGCACCCTCCCTCACCCATGGATGTTGCAGGAATGTCAATTCCCATGTCATCCATACTCTTCATGCAAATTCTTCTCAAGGAAGGGCTCAAGGTTCGCCTGAAGGGCTATCCCCGACAAAATCCTCCCCAAAATTAAATACAACCGTTAATGTCCACCGACTCCATTGTTTACAAAAGAACTTAAAATTAACTTACAGTTACGTATTTACTACGTACTAATTGTTAGCCTAAATTATACAAAATATCTTAAGACTAGATTGAAATTCTTAAAACTAGTTGCGTTTCATAAAGGACATAATATAGATAGACAAATCATTCAGACATCTCCAATCAAAACCATCAGAGTTCAATTAAATTTAATTTAATTAAAGAAGCGCTACAAGCCGGATAAGACGGGATAACAATTTCAGCGATAATTTTGAAATTCAGGCTCATGTCACCATTGAGCACTGAATCGCGTAAAGTAATATATTTCTGTGTATATGTGTGTGTTTGTGTTAATGTTGATGAGAGAAAAATTGATCCAGTTGATTTGTATATTGTTTTGACATTGTGAATAATTGTATTGGTTTTATTTTGTATTGTGCTGGTAGATTTTGGTGAACGTTTGATAAATGTAGGTACATGAGAACTGAAAGTTTGCTATTTCTAACTAATTCTTATATGTGTATTAATATTTCTAGCTTATTCTTATATGTGTGTGTTAATAATTATTATAGTTGATATCCGACCCTCCGCACAAGCATTTGGTTGCTTATGGAGGGAGCATTTTACTATGTGTAATATTATTTTGTTATTGTAATATCACTATATAATGTGTATTATAAAAAAAAAATACCTACAAACTCATAAGATTTCGTGTATCGTCGCGTTAGTACCTATAATACAAGATTCACATATTAGTTTGGGACTAGCTCGATCTGTATGAATTGTCTATGCTTGTTATGTTATGTTATTATTTTCATTTCCCTACAAAAGGTTCGTACCTACTTGGCTTTGATTGCTAATGAGGTAAGATAATATGGGTTGGTTGGAAGATATCGCTTCTGCAATAAATTCGCCCAATGTACAATATCATTTACTTGTATCACATTATTTAATAACTTTGTAATTATGTATTGTGCACTAAAGTTTATTATTTTTATAATACCTATAGTAAAAATTACGTGTGATGAAAAGTACAAAATTATGATTAGATAATGAGTTTTATTCACTAAGTATTTAAATTATCACTTGTGATTTTATATATAGGTCTGCGACCGGTTTCGATACGCTAGTATCATTCACGAGCAGAATATAAACTATATTATTTATGTATATAGAATATAAACTATATTATTTATATTTTTTTCTCAAGACTAAAACATTTTTGAGAGATTTTATATGATATTTTTATATTTTTAATTTTATTTTTCATGACTCATTGTATTGTTTTTATTGCTTATTGTTTTATTGTTTAATCCTACGATTATTGCTTTGTGAGCATTATTCTATTAATTTTCTTTACATAATTTACTCTATTCTATTGTAATTGTTGTTTGTTGATTTATCTGTTGTGTTTAGTTATGTATGTTTTGTAGAGCACATAAGGGTAATATAGGGATCTTCACTGGTTTGCTTATTGCTAAATATGTTATAGACCATTGTATTTTTTGTATCAACTGTATGTATCCTGTAAAATTGAAATAAATAAATAAATAAATTTCTGGTAAGAGAGGAATCTTCGCTGGTCCACATGTTAAATGTATTAATTGTCAACATATTATATAACGACTATTTGATTCTAAATATTGTAAAAATAAAATAGATAAATAAAATATAGAATATAAACTATATAGTTTGTATTCTATATATATAAATAATATAGTTAATATTCTGCTCGTGCACGATACTAGCGTATCGAAACCGGTCGCAGACCTATATATAAAATCATAAGTGATAATTTAAATACTTAGTGAATAAAACTCATTATCTAATCATGTCGCGTAATTATCACATAGTTAATGCCAAAAACATCGAAAATAGTACAAAATTATGTTAAGTAACTATACATTAAACTACCATTACCTTTATACATAGATACACAAAATATGTAGATACATATTATATGAATGAAATGATGCGGTCAGAACACAACCACAAAGCACCTACATCCAATACAATTCATTGCAATAGACAGGTACCTACACCCAGCATATTATTATGTACAATGTACATAATCCACACACATAAATAATTTAATATGTTCACTGACATGTATGTATGTCTCTTTGATTATAGTCAATTGTAATATTTAATAAAGCTTATAAAATTTAGTTCTCGAGTGTCCTGTATGTGGCAGGTGTTCGAAAAATAAACACATTTTACATCTTAAACTCAACGATGAGGTTTGCCACCCATCCTGAATATATTGATTTTATATTGGCACGGTGAGGACAGCTTGCATGTTTATTATATGCAGCCGGTCTGTTGGCTACCTCACTTGTGGAATATGCCGTGAATTATAAATTTAATAATTTCGGTTAGCTGGAAGATATTGCCTCCAGGCAATAAGCTCGCCAATTGCTCATGATTTTTTTCTGATCAATAAAGTGTTCTTATTATTATTATTATTAATTAATAAATTTGCTTCTCACGGCTAGAGGGCGTAGAGGGACATCGAAAGAGTGTGGTTAAAAGATTCTACACGTGAATAACATTTGAATAATATCAAATATCATTTTTTGAATAATGTTGCTAATTATTAATTGTTGAAGGGTGTTTGTGTTCACACTATGAAAGTTCATATTAAATAATTTATAAATACATAATTAAATACACAAAAACAAAGTTTTTTATTATCATTTTTAACTATACAGAAAGGTTACTTATAGTATATTTTTAAAAAGAAAATCTTGATTTTAAATTAACCCAAATACACCTCAGAAACCGTCATAGTAATTGCTTATGTTATGTTTCCAGTCGGTTAACGGCCCCGAGGAAGACCACCAAAACGATGGAAAGACAGCTGGTCTTCAGCATCTCAAGAGGCAACAACTTCTGAACTGACAGATCGATGATCTACAACACGAAAAAGGAGAAGAAGGTGTGAAATTACGAAGGTGTAATAGGTGTAATAGGTGTAGTTAATAGTTAAGTAGTAACTGAATGCGAATCCGAGATATCTCGATTGAAAATGCTCGAATCGTTCGAATCGAATCGAAAAATCGATCGAAACCTTGCTATCGACCGCATCATAATATTCCAACTGTATTTCTTTTTAATTTATTATTTAATCCCGAACGATGTCAGGTTAAAACAAAAACATATTATTGCATTGCAATATTATTACACACCATCCATTGCAGTCAATGTCAGTAGATGTCAATACCTCTACCTCTATCCATACCTACATATATTCAATACCTATATTACTGTGGTATACCTACCTATATTAGGTACCTAACCCACACATCACAGTTAGGGGCAGAGCAACATTAAAACCAATAATTAAAGACCTGAATTTTTCGGTGTTTTTTTTTGGGAAATCGGTGTTTATTTTTAAAAAAGTGGTGTTATTTGAAGAAATCGGCGTTATTTTTTCTTGTAAAATAGTGTTATTTCTAAGAAATGTATGTTTTTTTTACAAAGAAATATAAATTAAGAGTAATCATGCCTCTGTGATAAACTCGCCCTCTGTATATTGATTGTATGATTGTCTTTGTTTTAAATGTATTTTTGTGTGAATTTGCTTGTAATCAATGTACAGTAAAGAATAAATAAAAAATAAAAAAAAGATTATGACATTTATTATATACGACATGACAAATGGAACCATAGATAATGCAAACATTAGTTTACCATACAAAAGATGCCGTTTTTTAATCATACTAAAATATATTGTTATTTTTTGCAAAAATCTCGTAGAGTCAATTTTCGGTGTTATTTTTCTAAAACGTGAAAATTCGTGTTTTTCGTGAAAGAAGTTGAAAATTCGCGAATAAATACGGGTTTTAATTGATTTATTTATTTATTTATGTATTTATTCATTCATTAACCGCCATTAATAATTTATTCATTAATAAGAAAATTAATCCGAGACAAGACCTCTTGGCAGTGTATCAAAAAACACAAAAAATTCAGTTCTCTACCAATAATGTACTAAGGTAAGTACTCTGTGCTTTACATTGGTACGAATAATATTCTCTCAGCTATCACCCTTCAATAAAAATAATTATAATATTCCTTGTCTTTCATCCTTCAACGTTCATCTTGGGAACACATGACGTATTTGCAAAACTAAAACACATTATAAGAATACTTCAATAAAGGTTTGTAATGTGCAAACCAGTCCCAAAGCTATTATTGTCACCTTTTGCAACGACATTTTCCATGCTTCTTATTTATTGCTTAAAAGGCAAATCACCCAATGTTCCGTGGAGCACCCGGCAAATAATTGATATCCCACACTTTTTCATAAGTTTTCAAGTGGCAGGCGTTCGAAAAATAAACACAGATTTTACATCAGCAACGAAAGCTGCCACCCATCCTGAATGTCTTAATTTTTTCGTTGACACGGAGAGGACAGCTTGCGTGTTTTTTTACATGGGACTGATCTGCTGGCTACCCTACTTGTGGAATATGTTGTTATAGGTTATAGTATTGTTAGTAAATAGTAATAGACACTTTGGGGCTGTTTTTAGACCAGAACCCGGAAGATCTGGGATAGAAAGGGCAATGATTAAGGTCCGAGAGAAAAAAATGGATATTTGGCAGCAGAGGTGGGATTCCTCGAGGACGGGCAGACTTGTGTATAAGTTCTTTCCAGATCTCAGAACTAGAATGCGACGTCATTTCATTCACTTTGAACACTTCTCTACACAGCTAATCTCAGGTCATGGTGATCTTAAGGGGAAACTTTTTGAGCTTAATTTATGCAATGAGCCGTGGTGCCCTTGTGGGGGAGGAGCCCAATATGCAGAACATATTCTTTGGGATTGCAATTTGATGTCGGAGGCCAGAGACGATATGATTCGGGGTTTGAGTGTGGACACTCCAAGACCAGTTTGGTTTGGAGAATTAACCCTTAATGCTACAAACTTCAAATGCTTCAAAAATTTTGTAGAAGCCTGGAAGCTTAAGTGGGATGATCTTCGTCGACCTGGACTGCCACCAGTGGATTCATCCTGATAATTTGGTGACCGAGCCGCTGAACTCTCTTACTTGTTTTGTGCATGTCCACTCCTGTCGTTGGAGGTGGCTTTTCAAGCACTCTGTCCCTTGGTTTTGTCATTTTTTTCTTTTTTTTTTGATCAATTGCTTATTTGCTTCCCCTTTCATACTCTACCCTTGGAAGTTTAATGTGTTTCTTTCCTTTTCTTTGTTTTTTTGCTTCTTTCAAATTCAGTAAGGAAGAAATTTCGTGTTTGGCAGTGGTGGGTATGATTGGTAAGCATTTATTATTATTGTCTTGAATACTCTACTACTTAGATAATAAGCTGTAAAGTGTTGTCTTTAGTGTTAAGAGTTTTAGTACGTAGCAATACGTAACTGTAAGAACATAGTTTGTAAGAATATTGTAGTAGTGAGTAGTGTCTTGTAGTGAGTATCTCCTCCAAGGGACATTAAGGGTTGTAGTTTAGGGGAGTATTTTGTCCGGGGGAGCCCATAAGGCAAATCCTGAGCCCTCCCTTTGAATTTTTCTTTTGTTTCGTTGAGTCTGGATGATATAGGAGCTCAGCTCTTAAAACATCCAGGGGAAAGTGGTGGGAAAACCCTTAATGCTTCAGTAATAGACACTAGATATTTAAGCAAATAATTTCCAACACTTCAATATTATTATCACAGTAATTAATATAATTTTATATTTTTTCTTTACAAAAATTGTGAATCATATTATGTTTTATACATAAATGTATCTATCTTTCTTCTAACATAGCATCTCCCAAAGTCAATATTATGACAGCCAAAAAACTCTTTACATGTAATGAGTATACGTGCAGATCGCTCCTCTGTATTGCTTACCTACATTATACATCTGTAACATTTATATTGTACCTAGTACATTATATTATTATATTCTAATAAAGTTTATTGTGTATGTTATATTATAGTAGGTTTATATAGTGTTTTTATCTTGTACAAGATAAAAACGGCAAACTGCTGTTTGAGGATGAATTGATCGTAAAAAGATGGAAAGAATACCTAGAACAATTATACAAAGGAAAGAACATAGTCAAGGAAAGCAAAGCACTAGAAGCAGAATATGACGTAGAAAATAATGGAGATGACATCTTAAGAAGTGAATTTGATATTGCATTAGCAAAGTTGAAAGACGGCAAAGCACCAGGTATTGACCTGATTCCATCAGAGCTGCTTAAATGCGCAGGAAAAGGTATGCTTGATACATTGTATAAGCTTGTCTGCAAAATATACAACACAGGAGAGATACCTGAGGACTTTGCCAAATGTCTGATACGAGCGCTTCCTAAGAAAGCAGGCACGACAAAGTGTGAACAACACAGAACCTTAAGCATGATATCACACGCTTCTAAGATACTCACCAACATTATAATGAAAAGGGCGGAAAATAAAATCAACAAAACACTTTCAGAAGATCAATTTGGATTCCGCAAAGAGACAGGCACAAGAGATGCAATCCTGAGTCTCAGACTTACTCTAGAAAAGAGAATAACAATTAATAAAAACACATATATAGCATTCATCGACCTTGAAAAAGCATTCGATAAAGTAGAATGGGAACAACTTTTTAACACCCTCAACCAGATAGGAATGAGTTATAAGGATAGAAGAGCAATCTGGAGCTTATACAAGAACGAAATGGCTGTGATTAAAAGCGGAGAGAGCTGTGCAGAAGCAAGGGTCGAACAAGGCGTAAGACAAGGATGCTCAATGTCGCCAGCTCTCTTTAACTGCTATATACAGCGAGCCATTGATGAACTGAGAGAAGAAATGAAGAACTGGACAGGAGTAAAAATAAATGGGAAAAAGGTCGACATGATAAGATATGCTGACGACATAGCACTGCTCGCAGACTCCGAGATGGAGCTGAACGAAGCTTTAGGAAAATTGGAAAGTATACTGTTGTCAAAGTACAACATGAAAATAAATAAAGAAAAAACAAAATGTATGGTCGTTGGAAGAGAGGAAGCGACTGCGAACATTGCATTAAATGGAGTGAGCATCAAACAAGTAAGTGAATTCGTGTACCTGGGCAGCAGAATAAACCAGGATGGACGCTCCAAAGCAGAAATTGTAAGCAGAATAAACCAGGCAAGGATTGCCTTCAACAAAAAATCGAAGATATTGGAATCCCCAAATATCGACTTAAGCGTAAGGAAGAACCTTACTAAAGCCTTTGTATGGAGCATTCTGCTTTATGGTTGTGAGACATGGACCATCAACAAGAGTGAAAGCGGACGGTTGGCGGCCTTTGAGATGTGGTGCTACAGACGCATGCTTAAGATCCATTGGTCGGAGCACGTCGAAAACGAAGAAGTCTTAACCAGGGTAGGCGAAAAAAGGCAACTCCTTAAGAGAATCAGCCAACAACGAGCTAACTGGATTGGCCACAACATCAGGCACCCAGGACTACTCATCGCCATCGCGGAGGGTAAGACCGAGGGAACAAATGGCAGAGGCCGACCAAGAGACGCATATATGGACCAACTGAAGAGGGACATGAACTGTGGCTCATACGTAGAGCTGAAAAGACTGGCTGAGAATAGAGACGAATGGAGAAGAAAAACCAAACTCGTTGCAGACCAATCCAATGGATTGTAACTAAATATATATATATATAGTGTACATATGTACTATGTAGATATATATATTGTATGTAAAAGCCTTGACATACACTCAGGTTGTCAACCACTTGACTTATCCTAGCATAACATAACAACAAATTATACCAGTGGCGGAGTAATACTTTTATATTTAGCAGATATCCTAATGAATAGATGGTTAGGTGGAGGAAATCACTATAAAGTGATATTACCCCCTATTTTATATTAATTCAAACTAAAATAAGAACGTTACAAAATTTTATAATTAAGTTCACTTGAACTAACATTCGTATTCTATATGAAATTACGAGTTGTACAAGTATATAATTCTAATTAAGAACAATTTTTGAGTTCATAGAATACCAATGTAGACTTACTAAAATTAGAACGTTCCTATTTTAGTTAGTGCACACTAAAAATGAAATAGAATCGGGGGTAATCTCGCCACTGCATATTATCACAATTTTTTTCTTGATTTCTTGATGTAAATTGACTAGTTGATTTTGTTATGTGAATGATGATGCGCAAGAAGTAGAAGAAGCTACCTACTAAGGCATAGTATTTAAGTAACAATACGGCCTATAGTAAATTTAGTTTGACAATGACCTCATAGGTCGAAACCAGGTAACTTATTTAACAAATAAATCGTAGTAAAACCAAAAACAATTTTGTTTTCATTATATTTATATAATGGAGTTTTACAAAATCAACGTCAACTCAATCAATAAATAAGTACATATTTAAACTATCAAATAAAATTAATATTTATTATTATTGTTGTTTACAGCAGTAATAATAAATATTAATTTTATTTTGATAATTTAAAATGAAGTTTTGACGATGCAGTCAATGAAATAAATATTTGATCATTTATACAAAATAGTACGCAAGACTATTTTGTATAAATGATCTTTTTCTAGGGAAGAGCAGAGAGTACAAAAATATCGAACCGGATTTTTCAAATTTCTTCTCTCCCATCGCCAAGTTTTCAATTTATGAAAAGAATTCCATTGTAGGCTCTTTTGCGTGTATGGAAAATGCATCACTGCATTCTATATAGTATACTATATTACAATTGTCCTACCTAGGCATATCATGTTATTATACCATTTTATATAAATATGTATTATCTCTATTCGCAATTACAATGGTAGACGTATGTCTTCTAGGTACATATACGTATGTAATATATTTTATTTTTTACCCATAAAGACAATTTAAAAAAAATGGGTGAAGCACATTAAGCCCCCGACGTTGTCAATTACCACGGAGAATGCTTCCCTGTCCTGGAGAACAATTCCTCCACCCCTAATATTCCAGTACAACCCAGAATGTTGTACAGCTATGATATCTGCCTTCTGACCACTTTCTCGCACAAAATTTTGCATCTGTTTCCTAGTCTTTTTTCTATCTATTTTTCTTCCTTGTACCTCCTTTTTTCCTTCCTTTTTTGTGATCGTTTCATGATATTGGGTTGGTTGGAAGAAATCGTACCTCCGTGATAAACTCGTCCTCTGTGCATTGATTGTATTTAAAATAACTGTATTTCTTTGTAAAATTGTTTGTAATCAATGTACAGAAAAGAATAAATGAATAAATAAAATTAAAAAAGATCTATAAATATCAATCACCCTACAACTACCATCACGCCCTCTCCTGAAAAAAAGGGTAACCAGATGACCAGCTACATCATAATATTATGATAAACATGCATACATAACAAACAGTGTCAATAAGAAATAAGTCGTTCAGGATGGAAGGTATACTTCATTGCAGTTTTTTTATTACTACAAAAATCTATTAACTAAATATTACTTTCTGTTAAATCTAAATGCACGTATTCTTAAAATAATTATAACAATAATGAAATTTATTCCCCGCACAACTTAAGTCTGTTCTTAGGCAGAATATCCACTTTTTACAAGGAACTCAAAAACTTACAGAGAGGAGCGAGTGATTCAATTATTTACCGGGACACCACGGAATTATAAAAATAAATATTTACTGGTATTTTGGTATTTATTTTTTTAATAGTGTACTGATACTATCTTACATTTTATGTATTTTAATTGCTTTGTTAATTTTTTATATAGCATGAATCGTTGACTGTTTAATTGTAAGTTGTTTTTATTGGTTTATTGTATTCATGCTTATTTTTTTATATTTAATACTGTGTTGATACTTTCTTACATTTTATACGTTTTTAGTTACTTTGTTAATTTTTAATACCATGTAATTGATTATCTATTGTTATAATAGCATGAAGCTGTATATGTGTAATTTTTGAAATGTTATAGGATTTACAAGTAGATACACTTAAATTATTTTTTACTTGATTTTTTATTGTTGAAATATTTTTTATATCAAAGAAGTATAAGGTAGTGGGTGGTGAGTAGGTGGGATCGTGGTGTTTACTTTTTTCAGCAAATATAATAAATTCAGATTAGTGAGCCTTTTCTTTAAGAGCCCTTGATAGGTAGGGAACTCGAAATTGTCACATGATTTTACGCAACCATTTTTCAACATTGATTATTAATTAATTGCAATATTTTCGTGATCGAGATGATATTTTTACTGTTTGTTTTTGATAATATCAAAATTTGAACATATTTTAATGTATTTTTAATAATAATAAAAAAAATAACCGAGAGATTCATGTAGAAATTATCGATTGAAAAACACCTTCCGAAATTTCATCACGACTAGCAGAGGTATTTTAAGACAATCATCTTAGAGGTTACATAAATGATGAAGTAAATTTTGCTCCAAGGATGCTTTAGAAAAAACCTATTTTTCTTAAATTTGGGTAATATTTAGCCGTATTTTTTTTAATATGCGAAAAAAATGGGATTTGTGACGTGCACATAAGAAAATATAATTTTTAGTTCGTCAAGTTCGAATAAGGAAAACATATTTAAAACAATTTTAATTGAATAATTTGTCATATGATTATAATAGCGTGATGTGTTATTTATATTTTGAAATTTTCATTTTAAATTTTCCGCTTGCGGGAAAGTTTTTATGAAAATTTCCGTAGAACTCAAAAATCGGGTTAGTTCGGCCAGCCGAGCCAAAGAGTCGGCACGCTGTTGAATCTGCGTCTGATTATTTATTTAAAATTATTAAAAAATAGAGATGGTTTTATGCTTGAAACTACATAATTACAGCACTAGATTACTTGATTTTTACCAAGGAAACATATTTTTATATGTGTCATCAAGTAATCCCTATATAAATGTTTTTTTTTCATAAAAAAAAACATTATAACTTAATATACCTAAATAATATTTATTTCCATGTCTGTCAAAATGCGAATCGACGAATACGAGAATGAGTGTTCAGTACTATAGATGAGGAGTTCACAAGTAAAGGCACACCGATCCATTTTTCACAAATATTTAACTATGAATGAAGTAAAATAAATCAGTGAAGTTGATATTTTCAACCGACGGTTCTCGGTGGAAATTCATGTTGAATTACTTACAAATAAATCACTTATTTATATTATATCCACTGTGACTTTTAATCAATAAAAAGTCACAGTTTAAACACTACAAATAAGTGTTTTATATAATTAATTCAAATAAATTAGTATTTTTTTATTTTTTATTTAATGTTGGTGAACTTGTTTGTGTACTTAATAAAACTGTAGATTGACCTCAGCATATCCGCCTATTTCTCTTTTTGCTTATTAGTTGCAACATATTTCTTTTCTAATGATAAACGCAAAGTGCCAGCTAATATCCAATTATTAAAAGATGAATACAGAAAATATGCTCTTAACACTAAATTACAGTTCGTATACCTTACAAAGACTATGATAAAATAATACAAATACATAGAAATATATCCGGTATCAGGGATCTAAATTGCTGCCGGTACGTACTCTGCAAAGAATTCACCAAATTTATTTAGGTATGCTGTTTTCTTAGTTTCAATGTTCTAGAGTTGATGTAGGTAACTTTGTGTATGAACTCCTCAGAATGACATTCACCGATGTCAATATTGTTGTCATAGCAACATTTTGTTATTTTTGTGAGTATTAGTATTAAATCAGAAATATACTAAATACACTGATTTATAGTTTTATTTTAATTTTTTCATTATTTAAAATGACGAAAGAGTCATTACGAATGTTAAGAAAAAATAAATTAGCTACATATTATTCACATGATCAAAATGAGTGAGTATATTATAATGGTTGATTTATATTATATCGTTTTTGACATATTTTTTTTTTGTAACGTAACCTTTCCTAAAGTAATTATTAAAAATAAAATATTTTAATACGCGTGAGTAAGCAAACAATGCAGCATCACTCATATATTGGGTGCAATGCCAAAAAGAGAGAGAGAGAGAGAGAGTAAGCAAACAATGTTTCTGATAGAATAAATTAATAAATTCTTTATGTTTTATACTTTCCAGATTATCAGATGATTAGATGATTAGTGACATTAAAACGGTGATGGAGAATTACTAAGACTTGAATTATCATTTGCAAATGTAAGTACATAGTTCTTAACTGATATCCTGATATTTAGGTATATAGTAAAATCAGCACGTATTATCTTATTTTCATGTTACTATTTCAAATAAGCTGATATATGAATACACGCAACATGTTTGAATCTCGGATACATATGTATGTTTTAAAACAAGCTTTGGTACAATTATTATTATTTTATTTTATGTATTTATTCATGATGCTATTCACTAGTTTGCGAATGATTTAAGTATTCCATAAATGTAATAAGTAATAATATAAAATTAGTTTGTGAATCAATAGTGAGAAAATGGTTTAATGTAAAAATATATCTCAGCATGCATTTGATTTTTAGATTATTATGAGTATTCGAAGTTTTCTAAATATGCATATTATATATTTACATATTTGCAGAAACCACTTTGCATGTATGGTTACTATGGAAACATATAATATTTATATTTTGACATTCCATTTCCACGTGAAATTTTAGCACAAAGACATTGTACTTTAATAAGACTGTGCATTATTGGCCGGTTTCAATAATCTATCTATCCGCTCCTGTCGATTGAAATCTATTGTGTTCTATATTTTGAATCATACATTTCAATCGATAGTCACGGATAGATAGGTTATTGAAACCGGCCATAAGACACGATTACACATTAAATCACTTTATTGCTATAATTTTGTTTTATTTCGATGATGAAAAAATACTCTGCAAATATATGGACAGATTGTAAATTTATCCTTGGATTATGATGACTCAAATCTTTTTTTGTGATACTAAAGATGCATGAATCATTCTCTCCAAATCCCGGCCTTTTTGTTGTTTGCAATTTAATGGTGGAGTCAAAAATAATAAACAAGGGAAAAACATATTAAATATTCTTTTATACTTTTGCAGCACTGGTGCCACAGTCGCCGTTTCTTAAGGCAGCCATCATTGTCACTTAATTTGACGTCCCAGAAGAAAGAATAAATTATGGTCAACTCAATGCAGAATGGTGCAACAAATTATGGATAAACTCAAATATACCTACTTTACGTGTACTTTTTAAGGTGTATAATATAAATTATATAATTGTTGCAGAATAAAACTGAGTATTATTAAAAAAAAAGTATTTGAGTACTTTATTGGAAATATACCCACTTATACGCCCACATATATGTACATACAACAAGGTAGACATGTAAAGCTAATAAGCTTTTTTATGACCAATGATTTGATGAATCTATCTATACCCTCACGCCACATCCCATGTGGAGTAAGCAGAGAGAAGGGAACGCCAATTAAGTAAACACCTATACCACTATCCAGCAAAAATAATAATAGTCTACCTACCTACGTGTTTGCTATATTCATGTATAGGTATATGTAGGCCTATTTATAACTCTTGGGGCATGAATGCTCTCTCGCAGGTGGGCCTTGTTGACCTCTGGTGCATCAATTGCATTATACATGCCGTTTTTTCAATGGAGTGCACAATCTTGTTAAAAATTATGTCTTTGTACGCAATGATTTTTGTGTCATTTGGTGTCATAGATAATGAGTGAAATATACATCACGTACGTCGCATTTTTTATCTCCTTTTTCACTTACCGCAAAAAGAGAGACAGTGATTTTTTAATGTTCGTAGTTTTTCGGACATAATATTAACTATATTTACGTGTGTTAGTGACCAAGTGGTGTATAGATAATGAGTGAAATATACTTCATTTCTTTATCTCCCTTTTCACTTACCGCAAAAAGAGAGACAGTATTTTTTTAATGCTTCGTAGTTTATTGGTTCGTACGTAGTTTAAAAGTTAAAATTTGGAGTAAACACCTGTTTTTAGGCAATTTTTTGCATATAGTCGAACGATTTCAAATTAAATTCTGGCTGTGAAGTCCTGTTAAAGCTTATATTTTCATATTTCCTACTAAACGAAAATCTGTCAAGCATTATTGTTACTTAGCAACACCAAGCACCGTTTATCGTAAATTTACGTCTTAAACAGTTAATCATAATATATATCTATCTATACCCACGCGCCGGATTACAAGTGGGGTAGGCAGAAAGAACTGAATGTCATATAGATCTGTCCTTACATACTTCTTTCACTTCTTCTACATTCATACAATTTCTTATATACGCCCGTCGAATTTTTTTACTCAACACACGGCCGTCCTTGAGAATTCGATCTACATGATGAAGCCACGTGATTCTCGGACGCCCTCGTGCCTCCTTCAGACAACTATATCCTCCTCGTCATCTCAGGATGACTTACAGTTAAATAAATATATTTGGGTTGATTGGAAGAGACCGCACTTTTGCAATAAACTCGCCCTCTGTATACTGATTATATTTAGGTAATTTGAGTTAATCTATCTAATATATAATATTTTCGTGTCAGGGTGTTTGTTATCATACTCCTCCGAAACGGCTGGACCGATTTTGATGAAATTTTGTGTGCTTATTGGGTAGGTCTCAGAATCGACCAAAATTTATTTTTCATATCCCTAAAAGCTAGCTAAGGATGGTCCACTCCGTATTTTCATTTTTATTTTTTGGACAATTTTTTTTTTTTTTTTTAAGGTGAGGCATTAAAAAATACATACAGCTCTAAATTTTCACCCTTCTACCATCAACCCTTATTTTTTAATAGTGATATTAGTTATCTAGAAATAGTGTATATGGCAAAACAACGTTTGCCGGGTCAGCTAGTTTTTCTATATAATTGTATGTATTATGTTCAATGTACAGCAAGAAAAATACTTGAAATTAACTTAGAAATTAATAACGATTTTAATGGATGTTATCAATTAAACTCTTTTAACGGTTAATGTCCCGTTTTGCTAATAAGCTTTAATGTTTTTTCTTCTCATTGTTTATTGTTTTTAGAATTATATATTTAAAGGTAGGTATTGTTTTTATTTTCTTTATTTGTCAGTCTCAAGCTGTTGTCATGACTCAAGGACGTCCCTGGTGGTAGGGTTCTTAGAATAATAATAAAAAACATTACTTCAAAAGAAAATCTTCAAAAGAGATCTACAGTTGTTTATTCAAATTATTATGTATGACTATAATTTAGCAATTTGGTGAGCCTTTCATACATTTCCTCGGTAGTACTTATATTTTATTAAAATTTTATTATATTCGTCCCCCCGACGTTGACAACCATTTGAGAGAAAGCTTCCCTGTCCTGGGCGGCGCGAAACAGCTTCCCCACGGTTCTGCTACCGGTCCATTCTCAAATATTTCGAAGTCAGGAGAGCTTTCTTCTGCCGACCTCTTTGCGGCCTTCGATCTTCCCCTTCATGACGAGCTGGAGTTACCTTTGGTTACATGGCCAAAAAATGATATTCTACGGAGCTTGAACAGTGGTGAACAGTTCTCTATTTGCATTGGCTCTACGTAAAACAACAATTTTTGTTATCATTCATCTTTGTGAATTAATTAGATATTTAAGATATTTTTAATATAATTCGTAACATGTATGTTCCATCTGGGTACGAATTTAAATACTATACTTTTTTAGTGTGTATTAATAAAAAAAATACGTAAAGTGTTTAAATTCCTACATGGATATTTAAGATGTTTTTATTTCTTTATTCATTCATTCTTTGATTACACACAATTTCATTGAAGGCAAATATTTATTCAAATTAAATTCACTCAATATACAGAGAGCGAGTTCATTGCAAAGGTGCGGGTTCTTCCAACTAACCCGAAGGCATAAAACTAAATTATAACATTTAAAAAAGAAACAATAATTCAAGGCAATTGAAAAAAAGTAAAAACTTACAAAATAAACACACACACACACACACAGGCACATACATATATGTACACATGCAGGCATAGAAAACAATAATCATAACAAACAAAAAAAAAAAAGGAAGATATTGAAAAAATTATATAGCTGGAAGATATTGCCTCCAGGCATTAGCTCGCCAATTGATCATGATTTTTTTTACTGATCAATAAAGTGTTATTATTATTATTATATAAATACATATACATATAAAAAAGGGAAATAGGGACGGTTAGGAGTGATGGGTTTTAGGTTTCAGAAAGTTGTGTTTGTGGAAATCATTTTCTCTTTAAGGGTTCGCTTGAAAGACATCAGGCTTTGAGTCAGTCTAAGTTTTGATGGGAGATTACTCCAGCAACGAGCACCCTGAACTGCAAAAGATTTCAAGACGAAAGTTATTTCACCTCCGTCTTTCTTAATAACAAAATCCATTTAGGACATACATACATAGATATACATAAATATGAACGAACTATAATATTTATGTGTGAATTGGTTCTATTCCAACTTATTCCAACTTTGGGCTACACCGCTCCAGGCTGTCTCCCACTTTTTCTACAAACATCATGTCCTTGAATAGCTTCAAATTATTTTACATTCATTCATATCAATAAATAATTAATTTTACATGATTAATTAAAAGATACCATCACGGCATTTCCCACCATTGGACAAACTGCATATTTAAAAAAACAGATTATCCTCTCCGTGCCAACAAAAAAATAGGACACTCAGGATAGGTGGCGCTCCTCGTTGCTGAATTGTAGGTTTATAGAACTGGAGGCTCGAAATGTCGCAATAATGTGAACTGTGCCGTGTAATAATATTAAATTGTTAGGAACATTTTCCTAATGCGCCTTAAAATAACTAGGTAAATGTTTTATAAGTAGACGGTAGGTACTACCTAAATAAATAAAGTAACTATACGTAAGGTCGCCGCAGGGTCACACAGACAATCGATACAATACTTCTGTACCTACATTGTATAATAATAGTGTATTGTAACACTCGTAGTGTATTGTAATATACTCACTCTGGTACAAAATATACAAAAACACTATTACGTTTTAAATTCGTCTACTTCACGTGTAAAACTAATCATAGCCGACTGTCCTTAGTTTCATAACTGAACAAGTCGAAAATTTCAAAATATTTGATTGAATTAGTAATGCACACAACAGTTATTCTATTATTTTATTAATTTTGTTAACATAATTATTTACTCTATTCTATTGTAATTGTTGTTCGTTGATTTTGTCTGTTGTGTTTAGTTATGTATGTTTCGTAGAGCACACAAGGGTAATAGGTATAGGGATCTTCACTGGTTTGCTTATTGCTAAATATGTTATAGACCAGGGATGTTGCGGATGTCGATTTTTACACATCCGCGGATGTGAATGCGGATGCGGATTTTTGAAGGCTCACATCCGCGGATGCGGATGCGAATGCGGATGCGGATGTTTAAGATGTTATAAAAAAAAGTAGGAACTATCTTAGTTGGTAGGCCCCACTGTCAAATAAGTGACGAAATTGTTGCTACAATAATATTATGGATTTTTTGGCGGAACATTTTTTTTCTTTTTTGTTATTTGCAAAAATAAAATAAAACCGGCAAAAATAAAAACGCGTCGAATCTTGTCACCATTTTTTTCGTTCCCATTGGTTAATGTCAAGTGCGAACGGCACGCGCCATTCGCCGACCCCGCCCCATTTTTTTCTTGTCTCAAATTGTCTTACATCCGCATCCGCATGAACATCCGCATCGATTATTGCGATTGCGTATGCGGATGCGGATGCGGATGCAGATGTACAAATACATGCGGAAGCTCCGCATTTGCGGATGCGGATGCGAATATTCGCAACATCCCTGTTATAGACCATTGTATTTTTTGTATCAACTGTATGTATCCTGTAAAATTGAAATAAATAAATAAATAAACAGCAGTAAAAGTAAAATAAAACAAATAATAAGTAGGTGAAGAAATAAAACATACGGTTTCAGCTAGTATATATATTTGGACAAATTGTAAAACGCTGTTTATGCATAACATGATCTCAAGGGCGCTGTATACCGCGTTCATCACCCGAAACTTCCAGAAAAAAAAGTGCGTCTTCAGCCTTCTTCTAAAGCTCACTCCGTTCCCCTTCTCTCGCAGACCCTGAGGCAGCTTGTTCCGCAGCATCTGGTTCCCGCAACACTGAATGCTCTATCTCCGAAGCCTGTTCTGCGAGATCAAGATGGCTCAATTAGTAATCAGAAGCAACGGTTTATTTTGTATAAACAAGCAAACTTAGTCGCAACTTTAGTTATTTTATATTTTCCTAAACATTTGTATCATCAAATAAAATTACCATTCAATTGTTTAATTAAATACTTCACACTTTAATACTCAACCATGCATACTGTACCGTCCGATATATTCCTAAAAGAATGCAACAGTCTGTATAAATAATGAGTACCAACAATATTTTGCAAATGGTCCTCTCTATATACCCCATCAGTATGTTATGTCTAACGTTCTGCCTTACACCCTGTATAGCATACACCTGAAAGACTCCTGTGAAGGTACTGTAGCCATATAAGCATTGCATATAATATGTATGTCGTGTCACATGTGTATCATAATATTATGTCATGATGTATACTTCTGTAAGATCTAGAAACTTCTATCCGTCTGCTTATTGATTTCACGTAGCGTAGTTGCTTACATATATACGATTGTGTATGTTAGTACGTTTTTTGTATACAATGTATGGATTTTGTATACAATATATAAATCTATTGCAAAATATTTGAATCTGTTCTTGTATTAGTATGTATGTACCTTCATTTTTACTGTATCTATCGCCACCAGATAGTTCAATTAGTCAAGCTGGATTGTTTAACGCAACGTTTAACAATCGTAGCGCCACAGTGGCAAATAAAGAAACTAAATTTTAACAATCGGGTTAGCTTTGATCAGATAAAACGTTGAACGTATACGAACGAACGAAACGGCTTGCGGAATTTTATTAGATGTATCAGCAAATTTGACCAAATTAAGGGCTAACACAGAATAATCAAAAGAGCACATTGAGACATTGGATCTAATGGTATCAATATCATATATAAGTGATTGTTTATTTATTTTATTTGACAGACACAACATAAAATTATAGTAATACAGTCGCGTCAAATCCATAAAAACAGATTTGTCGGCGCGTTCTTCTTCATAGCAACACATATAAATAATTTTAACCTAACCAATAACAGCAAACAAAGACTTAATTACTTCATAATTCACTCGATGTCGGGTGCCTTGCCGAAAAGAAAAAGAAAAAAAAAAGACTTAATTACTTATTAAACATTATGAATTTAATAGTTTGAAGACCCTTTAGTTGCACAATCAATCAATGGGAGTCCGCAGCTTATTTGAAAGAATATATTATATTAATTTGACATTTTACCTCTACAAAAATACTCTTGAGCAAATCCGGGTTTAAGATTAGATAGTAAGGTGAGTACAATGCTTCCTATAACATATCCATAAAATAATATTATACAATTACTACATACTACCAAAACTATTCCCAAACAAACTACAAAACTATTACGTGTATATAGTGTCTATGTATTCCTTCCTTATAATGTTATATGTAGGTTCTTACATATACAGAAAAGGCTATATTATTAGAGTATAAATAATATGTCGCCGTCCGGTTGTATAATAGGCAGTCAACTAAACGGCTAGGCGGCTAGTAGAAACCGGCATTCGTTAAAATTTTATTTCTTTAATTGACACTGTGGCAATAGGATTGATAAAAATTGTGTTATAATACATATATTCGTGTTTTTATTGTCATATTTTTTTGTGTTTAGTGTTAATATGACGTGGTTAGATGGAAAAAATCAATATAAAGTGATAATCTCGACACAGCATATCATCACATTTTTCTTGTGTATACCTACTAATTTGTTGATTTTGTTATGTGAATGATGATGTGCAAGAATAATAAAATAAATAAATAAAAGATCCAGCTTAACCTCTGTAACCCGTTTTGTTGATTCACAATGATTTACAATGAAACGTTCAAGATTTTAACTGGTTGAGTTCGTTGGTAGCCTGGAGGTAGGGTCTCTGCCTTATGCAGAAGAGGTGCGAGGGTCAATCCCAGGTGCCGGCAAACTCCCCTATCACGACACAATATTTCAACTTACTGTAAAAAGTTTATAAGGTAATAACAAAAACCCAGATATACCTTTAAAAAAACTAGCCCTGTTGTTGAAATTCAACGCGTTCAACGATCCAGCTAGATGTCTGTTAGGCATTTGATTAAATGCTAGTGTTAAATTAACAGCCTAGACATTCTGTTAACAGGCTAATTCAACTATCTAGCAGCGACAGCGATATATATTTGTCTCTACTTTTAAACGTTGTCGGCTCTCGGCAAAGTATAGAAGAAGAGTGTGAGGTCTGAATTATTGTTCTAGATACAGGACACCTCTACTTAAACACATTATTTCATTTTCAAAATATCAATATAAATGTATCGAAATATAAGTTGTGTATTAAATTAAATTAAATAAATTACTAAAATTATTATTATACTGTTAAATAAAAAATAAAAAAAAATTCTGCGTAAATTCTCTACTTCGAGAAATTTACCGAGAATTTCCTCGGTAAATTTCTCCAAAAATTATTTCTTGAGAATTCCACAACACTAGGTATAAGGCAATAAGCTCGCCAATTGCTCATGATTTTTTTTTCTGATCAATAATGTTATTTTCTCATTTATTAAACAGAGATATGAGATAATAATAATAAGAACACATTATTGATCAGAAAAAAAAATATTATTATTATCAGCATCAGGCAGACAACATCATCGTAACTATTGGAAGAGTTTGAAAAGAATTTTTTCAGAGATGAAGAGATGCCTGATAATATAATATGAAGAACGAATTGTTGTTTCGCGGAGTCTTCGGCAAAAAGAAGGAATAGCTCCAATATCTGCAAGTTTCCAAATAGGGAAAATAGTTCTAAAATATTAGATATATAATTTCTTGAATTCAGCGGTAAGGCATTCAGCATACCTGATGCTGCATAAACATCTTGAATGATTTATTTTTTTGGGATGGATAGAACAATCTGCATGTAATCACTACTATCACCTTTAACAGTTGAACACTAATTATAGAAAAGGGAAACGTATTCTCTGCCCAGATTTTTTTTTTTTTCTGTTTTAATTTATTTTATTGTATTTTTTCATGTAAAAGTTTTTATAGCCGTTCATTGTATAAATAAAAGAATAAATAAATAACATAAATAAATGAATGTAAATAAATAAGTAAAAGAGAGCGATGTTCCGTAAATCGAAGTAACGTTTTACAACGTACGATGTTTTTGATATGTATTCCTTAGGTGTGCATGTTTACCTGGTTGTTGAAGAATTTTATTTTACTTTTCGCTCAGACTTTTCTGGTTTTTCAAACTTCTGGTCCCCCGCTGAAGTCATGGGGGATGTATGGACGGAGTAAGGGAGGGCGGGGGAGGGGGCGAATATAAAGTTTTTGGTCTGGTAGTTTCGATATTTCGCTATATACAGACATACATTCATATTTCACGACATTTTATGTAAGGTATGTATATCTTTTATTACCAAGACTCAGTAGTTTAAAAGTCAAATGAATCGGTTACTGAGACCAACGTCTTTGGAATCGAAAATTAAAAAAGTCTATTTTACAGTCCACCGTTTATATGAAAGTGATGACAGAACGTTAGGAATTAAGCGAGAAGAGGAGACGCAACACCAATTTCACACTCAAAATTTCACATCTGTATTTTAGCTATTCTCCTCACTTGCACCTCCTCTCTTCCTTCCTTAAAGGTTTTTTTGTGATTCTTGAATGAAATTGGGTAAATTAGAAGAAATCGCGCATCAGCGATAAACTCGCACTCTGTTTATTGATTATATCTTATTTTAATGCATTTCTCTATAAATTGTACGTATTGTAATGTACAGTAAATAATGAATAAATACATAAATATATCAAAATGAAATTTCTGAAATAAAATGAATTAAAAAAATTGTACCTTTTTAAAATAATTGTATTTATTTGTAAATTTGCTTGTAATCGATGTAGGTTACAGTAAAGAATGAGAAAATAAATTTAAAAAAACAAAATCGCTTTTTTTAATGTACATAAGAGGATTGTTTGGACTCTGTGATTCTGGATGGAACATTGCAGGTTAAAAAAAGAATGAAATATTCAGTTACACACTCCTGTGTGCCAATACTATTCCAGAGTTATATAGGTATGTAGTCACCCATAACACATTTTGCCTATCGACAGCATTCATAAATTTAATAATTTTAATACTGTTTTATTGTAGAGTATCGAAATAAAACTATGGGTTTATATTATATGCTTTCATCTGATACTGGGATTATGATATATCTGCAATGTGCATTCAGCATTGCCTGTCAGTCAAAAAACTTATTCTCTCATTCCCGAATACCTCAAAAGTCAGATTACTTCTATTTATCCACTTTTCCAAGCAACACCTTTGTCCTCACGGGCGGACCTCAATGGCTGGCCGGCCAAAGCCGCCTCTTGAGAATAGTTAATGCTACATTTACGTCTTTGATGTGGCGGATTAAATGCAACTACAGACAAATCCACGAAATAAACAATAAATAAACCAAAGTGAAAAACAATGACTTACACAAGACCCAAACTTCTTCTTCTTTTAGTGTCGGCCAGCGAACGATAAAATAACAAAACATTAAAATCCACATCTATATTCCCATTCCCTTCTAGAAAGCCACAACCTCTCTTGCAGCTCCCCCCAGATGAGTTCGCTCCACGATTCCTCCCAGTGACTCTGTCTGAGAGCCATTGGACATGTCAGGAGGTGCCCAGTGTTTTATTGCTCTCCACAGTCACACACCGTGCTCTCAGCCAAACCCCATATCTGAAGGTTCTTCCTAGTGCGTCCTACTCCTGTTCTGATCCTGTAGAGATCCAAACAAATGACAGGCAAGTATAATATTCTTTTGTTTGACAGTCATGTCCGGATGTGCATTGTATATTAGGTTGCTATTAGATGTTGTAGATTATGGTTATTAGGAACATAGCATAGCATTATATTATTGTATATAGGTACGGGGCGGGCAGCGAGGCGCATCTGGCAGAGCACATCTCCCCCCCCCCCTCCCTCCGCACACAACCCAACCATTAGTAGAAACTTTTCCATTACACGCTGGAAAAATTTCCCTAATAACATCATACCACACCACACCAAAACTTCTCACACTGAACGCGCTACAGCAGTAAACAGAGGAATGGCAAATTTATAAAAATTTCAACATGGTTAATAAATAAAATAAAGTTTCTTTTGTGTTGTGGAGATGACGACCTGGACGTTCATTACCATAAAGTCGAAACCTGGTTACTAATTTAATAAATTAAATATAATCTATTAAAATAAATAAATAAAATAGTTAACTTAAAACAATTTTGTTTTTGTTACATCAAATAGAAGTTAAGAATAAAAAAACAGTTTATTTCCTATATTTTTGATTTACTCTTTTCGCACATAATTAAATTACGTTTTCGTTGTTTATATTTTGTTGATATTCCTACTTTTCCCGTCTTACCCTGAACATGAGGAAGTAGTGGTAGCTACCCTCAGTTATACATATACTATAAACCTCACACACACACACATACAACCAATAGATGTAAGCCATGGGATAGGAACAGAATCAGAAAATGATAGTGTGTCAGGAATTCCTGAATAAATATAGATATGTTAGTATATCAAAATGAAATAACCTGCTGAAAAAACATGAATTAAAAGAATAGTAAATTATAAAGGTGATTTTCGTGATTGTATGACGAGTTTTTCACTATGTTTAGTTTCCACTCGGTTTTCAATCTGCTCGTTAATGACACTAATGTATAGAAAGTAGAAACCGGTCGCGGACCTACTAAACTTAATACTTGATAATTAAATCATGGTACCTACCAAACTCGTCATGCAATACGTGTTATCACTGGAGGGTTATCCCGGGAATAAAATATAAGATAAATAAAATTGAGAATAAATTAAATTTTACTCTATTGTTACTAATTTCTGTAAGTATATCTACTGAAATTACAATTTTTTCAGATACTTCAAGACTCGGAGAACTTCTATTAATTTGTACTTTTTGTTAAGCTATTTTGCTGGAAAAGCTTGAGGCTTACTTCTGCCTAAATAAATAATGTCCATATTAAAAGCTTCATGCAAATAGAAGAAAGTGTAAATAATTTTATACAGTTTTTATTTATTTTATTTTTATTAACTGACAAAATATACATATACTCGTATATTTTTTTAATTTTGACTTAGTGCATGATTTATTTTACAGTAAAATTACTGTTTTACTTTGCTATATTGATTGTTTATGTTATTTGCAGTATTATTTGTTTATGTTATTCATACAGATTTTATTTATTTTATTTTATTTACTGACTAAATATTTTTATTTTTGACTACTTATTTATTTATTTTGTATTTATTTATTTATCTATCCTATTTACCTATCATTTATTTATTTATTCATTCATCAATTTATTCATTTATTCATGTATTCATTTATTCATTTATTCATGTATTCATTTATTCATTTATTCATTTATTCATTTATTCATTTATTCATTTATTCATTTATTCATTTACTCATTCATTCATTCATTCATTCATTCATTCATTCATTCATTCATTCATTCATTCATTCATTCATTCATTCATTCATTCATTCATTCATTCATTCATTCATTCATTCATTCATTCATTCATTCATTCATTCATTCATTCATTCATTCATTCATTCATTCATTCATTCATTCATTCATTCATTCATTCATTCATTCATTCATTCATTCATTCATTCATTCATTCATTCATTCATTCATTCATTCATTCATTCATTTATTCATTTATTCATTTATTCATTTATTCATTTATTCATTTATTCATTTATTCATTTATTCATTTATTCATTTATTCATTTATTCATTTATTCATTTATTCATTTATTCATTTATTCATTTATTCATTTATTCATTTATTCATTCATTCATTTATTCATTTATTCATTTATTCATTTATTCATTTATTCATTTATTCATTTATTCATTTATTCATTCATCCCTTTTTTCATTTGTTATTGATTTATTAATTTGTTGATGTGATTATTTTTTTTATATTTTTTACGCAGCACGCCTCGATACAGGGCAACCTAGTGAGGCTGCTGCAACTTAATTGTAGCCAATTGGTGATATATTGTCTCAACGTTTGTACATTGATATTGATTGATTGAATGAAGTATTATTATTATTATTTGTAGTTGTATCTGGACTATATAAGTAATAATAAGTTTAGGGCTGTATGGCCCTGGTCTGGTGGTTATAAAGTTTCCCGACGTTTCATCTACAGCTGTGGTAGGTATCTTCAGGGAGAGGGTTGAATTGAAGCTGACTTGCACCTTAATGGAGAAGAGATAAGGTAAAAGGCTCAGTCCGTGGATATGTAAATAAATAAATAAAAATAAAAAACACTTTTAGAACAGATTTACTCAAAGATAGAGGGGGATTTTCATTATACTATACTATATTATACCCTCACGCCGTGTCCCAAGTGGGGTAGGCAGAGAGAACGGAACGCCAAACAGATCTATCTTTACACACTTCCTTCGCTTCCTCCACATTCATACAGTTTCTCATACACGCACGTCGGTTCCTCTTACCCAACACGCGGCCGTCCTTGGGAATTTGATCCACGTGATCAAGCCACGTGGTTCTCGGATGCCCGCGTTTTCTCACACCCTTTCTTTCAGATAAGTATATCCTCTTTGTCATTCTTACCTCGTTCATTCGTTCAACATGCCCAAACCACCTAATTTATTCACGCGCATTCTGTCCACAACACTCTTCTTGCATCCGCTCATTCTTCTAATATCCTCATTCTTCACTCTATCACGCAGCGTTTTACCAACCATTCTTCTCAACGATCGCATCTCTACTGCATTTATTCCACTTTCGTCCTTCTTCAACCACGTCCATGTCTCGCTTTTTGTCATTATATTCGCAAAAAATACTAACGAGTTTGTGCACAGGAGGGTTGAATTAATAGGAATTCATTTTTTACATTTGATTATTGGACGTTCCAGGAATTCCTGATTATTTCAGTATTCTGGAGACTTACCCTACTGTCACTATACTCTACAAAGCATTGTACACTGTACAGAGTGCGTATACTGTTCAAGTGTACATGAATATAGTATGTACATAGTACAGTAAGTATAGGTACTAAATAGAATTGAATGAAAAGAATCCAAAAAACTTGATGTGCCACCATTAATAAAAGTAAAGTTAATAATAAATGATGCTTTAAATGTTTCTGGAATTTATGATTCGGGTTCAAATGTATCATTAATTAATGCTAAATTATTGAAAATACAACAAAAACCAGATACAAAAGATATACAAATGATAAACTTGAAAACTATTAATGGTGAGAAGAAAACTAAAGGTATGGTAACCCTTAAAATAAAGATTTACAATATTGAAAAGATTATGGATATTTTTATAATAGATAATGAAAATTTTAATTATGATTTTCTAATTGGATTGGATTGCATCAAAAACTTCAAATTAATACAAAATGAAGAATTAAAGATAATGCAATGTAATGATAAAAAAGAAAAGAACATATTAACTTTAAGAGAAACTCCAAATATTCAAAATGTCGATATTCCTGATGTACTAGGTGACAAGAATAAAGAAGATGTTTTTCTACCCACTGAGGTATTACAACGAGAAAACAAACAATCAAACCAATGTGAAATAAATTTCAATGAACATATTAACTCGGATGATTTTGAAATGTTTGTAAACCATCTAGATTTATATGAAAAATCACAAATCGATAAGTTGATAGGAAAATACAAATCAGTCTTTGCAAAAGATAAATATGACATAGGTACTGTGCGAGATTATGAGGCTCATATTGATTTAATGGTGGATAAATACTGTTACAAACGTCCATATAGATGCACAGCTGAAGATAGAAAAGAAATAGAAGATCAAATATCACAACTATTAAAGAAGAATCTGATTGAGGAATCTTATAGCCCATTTGCTGCTCCAGTAACTCTGGCTTATAAAAAAGAAGATGACAAGAAAACAAGATTATGTATAGATTTCAGAGAATTGAATAAGATTGTCGTACCTCAATCACAACCATTTCCATTAATTGAGGATTTGATGGTGAAAACTGTAAACTGCAAATATTTTTCTACTTTTGATGTAAATTCAGCATTTTGGTCAATACCTTTGAAGATTGAAGATAGACAAAAAACTGCATTTGTTACACAAGAAGGCCATTATCAATGGACGTGTCTTCCGTTTGGATTAAAGACTGCTCCAGCCATCTTCCAAAGAATATTGAGTAACATCATAAGGAAATATAAACTCTCTGATTTTGCAGTAAATTTTATAGATGACATTTTAATTTTTTCGAAAACTTTTCAAGAACATATATTACATCTAACAAGACTACTGGAAGCAATAATAACAGAAGGCTTTAGACTAAAATTTTCAAAATGTACCTTTGCAAATAATTATGCCAAATATTTAGGTCACATAATACAAAATAATTCAGTCAGACCTCTGAAAGATTATTTGACCGCTGTGAAAAATTTTCCAATACCAGAAACAAGAAAAAATATACGTCAATTCTTAGGAAAAATAAATTTTCATCATAAATTTTTACCAAATGAAAATAATGACGATTTTATAAAAGTAGTAAATTTAGTAAACCTGCAAGATATAAAAAATGACCAACACATGAATATGGAACTACAAAATAGAAAATTTATATTGGAGAATGATATTTACTACAAAATGTATAAAAAAAGGAAAAAAATCATACTATCAGAAGAATATAGTAAAGCACTAATAAAAGATGTCCATGATACCTACTGCCACATTGGAAGAACACAAATGATAAAACACCATTCTATACTGCAAAGAATATCATCACAAACATTAAACAAATTTGCGATGAGTGTGAAATTTGTATAAAAAACAAATCAAGGAGGAAATCAAAATATGGTTTAATGTCACATTTAGGACCAGCTACACGCCCATTTGAAATTATATCTATTGATACCATAGGAGGGTTTGGAGGATCACGATCAACAAAAAAATATTTACATCTGCTGGTAGATCATTTCACGAGATATGCTTACATTCTCACATCGAAAAACCAAACCGCAAGTGATTTTATTAAAC
Organism: Athripsodes cinereus; assembly: GCA_947579605.1. NCBI lineage: Eukaryota > Metazoa > Arthropoda > Insecta > Trichoptera > Leptoceridae > Athripsodes > Athripsodes cinereus. The sequence goes on from OX388319.1 coordinate 377,010, forward strand.
TGATAAAAAATGTGACACAAAACTACAATATTGATAAGGTACTAACAGACCAATATCCTGGCATAAATTCAAAAGAATTTAAAGAATTTTTAAAAATGGAAAACATAAGAACAGTTTTCACTGCTGTGGATTCACCTTTTTCGAATGGGATCAATGAAAGGTTAAATCAAACCTTAGTAAATAAAATAAGATGTAAAATAAATGAAAGTGATAGGAAAACAGCATGGACTACTGTTGCACAGAAATGTGTAGAAAAATATAATGAAACAGAACACACAGTCACTAAGTTTGCTCCAAAATACCTTTTGGAAGGCGAAAATGTTAATATTTTACCACTAGAATTAAAATCAAAATTTACAAAAGAAGATTTGAATAGAGACAGAAAACTAGCCCTTGAAAATACAATAAAATCTCACAATTATAATAAGAATATATTCGACTTGCATAGGGAAGAATATAAATTAGAAGTGGGAGACAGAGTTTACGTAGAAAATGGAAATCGACTAAATAGGAAGAAAATGGATGAATTAAAGATTGGACCATACAAAATTTTAAAGAAAATTTCAAACTCAATCTATGAAGTTGATACCGGACACAAGAAAACAGAGTCAAATTTCTACCACATTACGAAACTTTTTCCAGTATTTGTTATTAAGTGAACAATTACGTACGTTTTCACTTGTAATTGTTTTTTTCTTGGAGGGGAGGTGTAAAGAAAACCACCTACCTACTCATAGGAGTGATTTCCTTTAGTTTATTTATTTGAATTTAGAATTTTTGTTTTGACAGTTGGTAAAGTAATTTTGTTTGTAATTTTGTGTTAGTTTTGAAAGACCTGAAGTAAAGACTTTAAATGTTGTTTTTTTGATATTATTTCAGGTAATTGTTTTATTATTGTTTATTTTATTTTTAGTAATATTTAGTTTCTTTAGTTTAAATAATGTTTTTAATAAATTTTTGATATTATTTCAGAAAAACACAGATTGCTTTATTTCAAGTATAAACTCCATTATATATATATATAATACGGAGTGATGTAAAGCAGGCAGTGAAACATTCCAAGCATTTTTTGTAAACTCGCTCGCAGAAATACCTTTAAGTTGAAATAAAAAATATATAAATTATTCCAAAATATCAGTAGGAAGGAATTGAGATACATACACACCTACCGATGTGTTATAGTATCATTTATTGGACGATCAAATTTGAGGGAAATTTTCGCTCAAATCACGCTGAGGGAGCCTAAATTATTTTGGTGAATACCAATTTTGACGTTGATCGTAATTTGAGCTGATCGAACGCTCAGTTTTTCTTGGTGAATACGAGCGTTAGAGTTGTACGAAATGGTGTCTTTATTATAAACCTGCCCTCTGAATAAAGACTTCTGCTAAGAGAATGACTTTGGCTATCACCATGGTAAAGGCCTGTCTGTCTTGTTCAGTCTGGAACAACTCTTCAACTTGTCGTATTCCGGTCCAATCGGGAATGTTGTGCAGCTATGAGATCTGCCCTCAGCCCACTCCTCGTTGACCCTCAGGTCTTGGTATGCATTATCAGTTGGAATAGCTGTCCACTTAAACTTTGACCCAGGATACGAAGCCTTTCGAGATTTATCATACTTCTGAAGATCTGTTTTGGCATTCGTTCTATGTAAAATCTCTGTATATGTATATCTTTGAATATTTACTGTTTATTTTATATATTGTAGAGTTATACTATACTACATTATACTATATCCTCACGCTATGTCCCAAGGGGGTAATCAGGGATAACGGAACGCCAAATCTATCTTTACACACTTCCTTCGCTTCCTCCACATTCATAAAATTCCCCATGCACGCACGTCGGTTCCTCTTACTCAACACACGGCCGTCCTTGATAATTTGATCCACGTGATCAAACCACGTGGCTCTCGGACGCCCGCGCTACCTCGCACCCTTTCTTTCAGGCAAGTAGGGTATCCTCTTTGTCATTCTTACCTCGTTCATTCGTTCAACATGTCCAAACCACCCTAACTTATTTACGTGCATTCTGTCCACAACACTCTTCTTGCATCCGCTCATTCTTCTAATATCTTCATTCTTCACTATATCACGTACAAGTGTTTGTACAATTATTTATGTGTGAAATCTATCTATCGTAAGTAAACTATTAATAAATAAATAAAGTCTATCAACAATAATAAACAATTTCCGTGAAGGTTCAAATTTCGGTTGAATTTCCTAAGTTTTCGTTTCCGATATTCCTTTTGATAAATATTATATGTCTACTGAAATATAATAATAAACCTATTGTTATAGGTACTTTTCCGAATATTCTGTCTGACTTCCCGGACAAAAGCGATCACTTTTTATTTTTGGCAACGTAATATAGCGTAGTTAGTCAGAATAAACGACTATGCATTCTTCCAATATCTCAACGGTTCTATAAATCTTTAAATTGAATACATAAATGGGTGGCAATGAACTATTATTATTTATTGAATTTTTTTTTTATTTTAATTATTATTTTTAAATTGATTTATTGATTTTGCTGTCTCTTTTTAAATTAATTATTTTATTTGTTATGTTGAAAAATTTAAATTATATATTTGAGTGAACTTCCTAATTATCAGGTATAATTTGTGATTCCAAATTACATATAATTCACTTTATCGAGTATTATTGAATAATTTATTTTGATTATTTTATAGTTATTGTGTTGTAAAATGTAAAAAAATTTTTAGTATTGCCCCAGAACAGATTTCGATCTAGTGGGGCATTATATTCCAATATGATTTTTACTGTTATTTAAAAATGTAAAATTTTGGAAATAAATAAATAAATAAATAAATAAATATTATGAATGTATATACCTATACCGAGTTCGTCGGTAGCCTGGAGGTAGAGTCTCGGCCTTCAGAACAAGGGGTCCGTGGTTCGATACCAGGTGCCGGCAAACTCCCCTTTCACGGCAAAAGCTTTTAGCTTAGTGTGAAAGGTGTATAAGGTTGTAGGTTGGGCTTATAACAATACCCAGATATATATTTAAAAAAAAAAAAATGTCATATTGTTTTTGGATTGTGTACGTATTGTTATTTTTTTGACGTGGTTACTTTGTCGCCAAGATAGAGACTCACCTTTGATTCAGCTGAATCTTGTTGATGATGTAATTTTTGTGATTTTTTTCTATCGTGTTTTTTTTATTTTGCTATTTTATTTTTCCTGCTGAGATCACTCTGGCCAAAATCTGTTATGGCCTCAGTGCAGAGTAACATTTTTAAAATGATGGTAATGAACATACAAATCGTCCTTTCTATAAGAAACTATAGATATTTTTATGATACAAGTCATAATATATTATTGTTTATTTTAATCCTACAAAAACTCTGTCTATACACACAATGAAAATTACTATTTACAACAACAGAATTCAAAATATATTACTCATACAAACTTCATACTGCGCAGAAATAACAACAATATTTAAGTATGTCGAAATAAAATAGATATTCTAAATATATTTCAATAAGAACAAATGTATTATAATAATAATATACATAAATAAGTAAAATAGACTTCTACAAATACATACACACAACAACTATATTATAAACAAAATACTTGTGTACCTATATGTGTGTGTATGTGTACAGTAAAATTCTTTATAGAGGCACCCATATTCATTAAACATATACATACCTACGTACATATTAACGCACTCTGCTATACATAATATGCCTGCACTGTGTCCTAAAGAGAGAAAGAGAGAGAGATAGAGTGAGATGGATTTATAAATTGAGAGGTAAAAAGCAAAGGCACATTGATGCTAAAACAGTGAAACTGAGAAGGCAGCACATTTCTATTTCTACTTTTCTATCTTTGTGTTACTAAAATGATTATTACTTCATCTGGTGATACAATAACATAACATGTATAGACAATTCACACAGACCGAGCTAGACCCAAACTAAGATATGAATCTTGTATTATGGGTACTAACACGACGATGCACTTAACACAATCACATACTTATATGTAAAACCCAGACCCAGGACAATTTGAAAAGGTCATTCTTCATTTTGCCCTGGCCGGGAATCGAATCCGGGACCTTGTGATTCAAAGACAAGTTGTAATGATGTAACGTCATTGATAATTTAAATTATAATTAAAAAAACTGTTTTATTTATTGACATTTTAAGCTATTGTAGACTATTCTTTTGACATTTCAACTATTTACTACTTTGATTCTTATGACATTTAAATTATTATTTGTTCCATTTCTTCCAGATTTTTTGTTTCTTCTATCTTCTTGACATCTCCTAACTTAATAACAATTTTAATTCTTGACATATTAAGTACTAAACATTTCATTGACATTCTATACTGTTTCTCATTTCAGTAACTCATTTCTTGTTCATGGTGCTCGCTGTTGGAACAATCTTCCTTCAAAAATCAGAATAATAACAACTTTTCCTTCTTTCAGACAAGCTGTCAAAAATCACTTCCTTTCACTGAATTTAGCATCTGACTCCTAAAACCCTTTCCCCTATGCATGTGCACGCGGCAGTGTGTGTATGTTCTACTTTTTTTTTATTATTATGTGTCCATGAGTACATTGTTGCCTGCATGTGCCTTTTTCATTTTTTTGCTTTATATTGTATTTTTGTTTTTTTTTTTTTAATTTATAATATTACTGTAGATATGTATATTTATGTCTGTTTTTTTTTGTTTTGTTTTGTTTTTTGATTTTAATAACCGGGTTAGTTGGAAGACATCGCATTTTAGCGATAAACTCGCCCTCTGTACATTGAATTGTATAAATGATATTTTCTATGTTAATTTGTATTATTGTAAACAATGTTACAGTAAAGAATAAAATAAATAAATAAATAAATACACTCCAATATTTTGTGATTTGACTGTATAAGTTATTATTGTTATTGTTGTTATGAATTGATTCCCATTTGTGTTTTGTTCTGCATCAATTTTTGTTCTTGTCTTGCTCCAACTGTGTTCTAAATGAGAAATTTGGTTTGTATAATTTTTTTGTGAATTTTTAAACATGTAAAAGGCTCACGCCGTGGATATGTAAATAAATAAATAAAAATAAAAAAACACTTTTAGAACAGATTTACTCAAAAATAGAGATGGATTTTCATTATATCGATTAAACTACACTGTACCCAGCAAAAATATGGACATTTAAATATTTAAAATTGAACAATATTGTGTAAAATGGATCCATGTAATTTTGCTTCCACACTCATTATATCTGAAGATAGTACAGTCAAACCTCGTAATACGTATTCACTGTGTCGGTGTTCAGGTAGCAGAATTCCATAATGAAATCAAAAACTACGAGTTTTCTTCTGTTCAATTAATTTTTGTTGAGAGAAACGTATTTTTTGAACGTTGTCAATCTCTTGAGAATGTCCTTAAAAGTGTTCTCAATAAAATTCAATAAAGAAGAAAAAACATATGTTTTTGAATTCCGTAATATGCATCATTATATGTTCATTTTCAATTACATGTTAATTTCAGATTTAGTCAGTCTTTTATATTCATTACTTGCAATCAGCCCGCTGGTTACCCCACGGTGACGTTATAGATAAATGCATAGAGATAGTTAGTCTGGAAGGTTATATACTATAAAAGTAGGTACTTTAAATTAAATCTGAGATATTTCAAACATTATCTATCAATAGGTATGAAATAAATGTATATATAATATGTAGCATCTTTTATCTATACAACTTTCAGAAGCTGAACTGAAGACATCGCTCTTCCAACATATTTTCAACGCCCTTGAGATGGATGCTCCATTAAACGGCGCCGAATAAATCATCCGACTAACAAGTGTGTAGACAATAGATTAATAGCAAAAAATTAACTCAAAGATCGTCCTCGATTGGCCATAATAGATAAGACATACAGAACGGGTGGCATTGCTCAACATTTTTGTACAAACACCCGTCTTTGACAAAATATTTGATAACTTACTGAAAAAGTTGGACTTCCATTCTTTGTCGGGGACTACAATATAAGTACTCAAACCATAACACAATTAAATATCAATGATGTGTGTTTTTTGTTTGGGTTTTACAGATAAGTATCAAATATTCATCTCACAGTAGGTGTGATCAAAACTTAATGCATTTATATTACAATACAATGTACGGAAGGCGAGTTTATCACTGCTGGATTGCGATATCTTCCAACCAACCCGGCCTAATACAAGATTTTCCTGTATAATTGCATCGATTTGAGTCCTCTCACTAGAGGCAACTGACTGATCTATATATCTCCCTCTCCCTCTCTCTCTCTAACACACACACATTCATAGCCAGCAGAGCCTCCACTACCGACACCCTATCCCCTCGCTCCCTCCTCCCCACCACTACTACAACACATCCCCTCACCCTTCACAGCTCCATCCGGAAAATCAATAACGAATGATGTCCCACAACACTCTCATAGCACACATACATACGCATTTACATTGCTTATATACATACAGACTCGGCGTGACTATGTATTAGTGAGGAAAACGCGTTAGGGCTGTCGGAGATATTTTCTTGCATGGAAAATTTAATCAAATTATTTGAGAAATCATTCGCACAATTGAAACATCTTTTTTACTATCGCGCATAGTTCTCCGCAGTTTGTAAAACAATTTTTTATATAATGTGTGGTAAGACGAGAGGATGGCAGATGGACTTCCAGAATTCTTAAAGGAGGCCGTGGGAGGACAAAAGAAGCGTAGGAAGACCCCAAAAAATGATGGGTTGACGATATTGATGGGAGAAAAGTGGTATCGTATTATAGGAGACCTATAGGTATCCAGCTGTGGAGAGAAGAAGGGTAGCAGTAAGTAAGTAAGCTGTACAATTCTATCATATGTCAGAGTTGGAAGTACTGGAGAAATAGATCATTATATGCACAAAATCGCTACGATTAAAAGGGAGTTGTTTCTTCTTTGTTCTTCTAAAATGTATCTACAATACAGGGTGTAAATAAAAGAAGAACATAAAATTTGGGTTAGTTGGAATAGATCGCGCCTTTGCGATGAACTCGCCCTCTATATATATTGATAATATTTAATGTGAATGCATTTTTGTATAAAATTATATTTTTTGTTATCAATGTACAGTAAAGAATGAGTAAATAAACAAAAAAATTTTAATATCAATATTTTCATACATTGTTGAGGCATGGCATCTATCCTGAATAATATTCTATATTAAATGACACGAAGAGGAAGACACTTTTTTCAGTAAGTTTTCAAGTGTTCTGTAAAAGGTAGTTATTCGAAAAAATAAAACGATGAGGTTCGCCACACATCCTGAATGTACAATTTTTTTGATGACACGGAGTTTTTTGTTTTTTTTGCATACGACTGCTGGCTGGCTGCCCCATTACGGGATATGCCGTGATTGGATTGTAGTAGTAGTTGTATACAATATACCTAACAATGAGGGAAATATTCAAAACCGAGATGCGAAAAATGACAAACAGTTTCTAATGTGAGTGTCGCAAATACTTAACGAGCGACAAAAAATACTGAAATAGAAAACATACGTCTCGTGAATAATAGGAGCTTAAAACTTATTTTGGATACCTCCACACACATTACACAATCCACAAAGTACTGAAAATTTTGTTTCACCATAATAATAATGCAAAAGAAATTCGTCTTAGCATCATCACAAGCATGAATATTTTTCACAGCCCTGTCGTGCGCGTACGAGCATCCTAGCCAAAAGAGAGTAATTTACCACTACAGACACAATACACATATAAACCTATAAACAAATACGTACACATTCAGCTATGTGTAACTGTGTGCGATGCGTTAAGATGTTCTGGCAGGTGTAGGTAGGTAGGTTCTATACAATACTACACATATATAGATAGGTATACACGATATATACAACATACTAAACTTACAAATACATATATACAATCTAAATATTATTATTATTATTTTAATTCCGCCATATATAGAAATAGGAAGGTGGTATATACATATGTATATAGCCACGCATAGCTAGGAATATAATATCAGGAAATGTTCTATATATAGCTGATCGGATCTAGTGGATATGATAGCTTACCTATAGTGTAGGTAGGTGCCTACAGATAAATGTATAATATGTAGCTATAAGTAGATAAATATAGGTATATAATGTGGAAACTCTGTTGGTAAACTTGAGATAGTTTTTCTTCCATTAAAAGTTTTATGTTGCCGTACAAATACAAATCCTCCCACGTACATACAAATGTATGATGTTGTATTTCATAATATTATTTGTCTTAGACAGGAAGTAAATGCATGTATCATGTACTACATATTATATTCATTACATTTTCCTTAAATTTTGTAATACCTACATACCTGTATGTTTAGTTATCCTGAAACTAAAAAGTAAAATACTAGAATACCTACATACCTGTATGTTTAGTTATCCTGAAACTAAAAAGTAAAATACTAGAATACCTACATACCTGTATGTTTAGTTATCCTGAAACTAAAAAGTAAAATACTAGAATACCTACATACCTGTATGTTTAGTTATCCTGAAACTAAAAAGTAAAATACTAGAATACCTACATACCTGTATGTTTTTTTTTTAATTTATTTATTCTTTACTGTCATAAAGATTACAAAAAATTTTATATAGATATTCCAATTCAAATTCAAATATTTTTATTGAAACAAAAATAAACACATTTAATATGTACGTACAATAAACACAATTCTTTATAATATCAGTTCTATTTTACCTTCAAAATTAAGCAAAGCTCGTGCCACGAGGAATTATATAGTGTTTTTAGTAATATTTATACCACTTTGATTTCTCTTTGTAATGTCTTGACCAAATTTTTAACTTATGAACTTTAACTAACTGACTTTTTACTATATTTGACAATTTTATACCACTTTGATTTCTCTTTGTAATGTCTTGACCAAATTTTTAACTTATGAATTTTAACTAACTGACTTTTTACTATATTTGCCAATTTTATACCACTTTGATTTCTCTTTGTAATGTCTTGACCAAATTTTTAACTTATGAACTTTAACTAACTGACTTTTTACTATATTTGACAATTTTATACCACTTTGATTTCTCTTTGTAATGTCTTGACCAAATTTTTAACTTATGAACTTTAACTAACTGACTTTTTACTATATTTGACAATTTTATACCACTTTGATTTCTCTTTGTAATGTCTTGACCAAATTTTTATAGTATAATATAGAGGAGAATATATTTCCTTGAGATAATATAGTGAAGATGTAGAGTGCAAACAATTAAAGACATGTGATAAGACATGCAGATCTCATGGTTGACTTACGCTACTCATTTTTGAAATTGTTACTCATTTTGAAAGTTTTTTTTTCTTTTATGACAGGACGTTCACTGCATACGCATATTCCACTGACTACTTCACGTGAGAGAGATGCTGTGACGGTATAGATAGATGGAGAGAGAGAAACATTTTGAAATTGAATATATCTACAGCCCCTCTTCCCTTACAATTTCTTCCTTTTGATGTGTTAAGTTATTAAATCTAGAGTGGTCAGCAATTTTTGCTTCTGAGAAAATGTAGTCGGCGTTTCCCAAAATAAAAAACAGATAGAGCTGGAGAAATGATTTTACTAATTACTAGCTGACCCAGCAAACGTTGTTTTGCCATGTACATTTGCTATATATTAATATCGCTATTAAGAAATAGGTGTTGATGGTAGAACGGTGAAAATTTAGGGCAGGTTTTTTTTAATACCTCACCATAAAAAAATAAAAATAAAAAAAATTGTCCAAAAAATAAAAACAAAAACTAAAAAATTTCGGGGTGGGCCACCCTTAACTTTTCTTCTTCTTTCTCGTGTGATAGATCATCGATCTGTTGTTTCGGAAGTGATTCCCTCTTGTGACCCTGAGGACCAGCTATCTTCCCATCTCTTGGTGGTCTTCCTCGCAAACGTGAACCAGCCGGTGTCTTCTTTGCAGCAATGTGGGCGATCCTGTTTTCAGCCATCCTGTCTATATGGTCTCTCCAGAATCGTCTCCTCTTCCTACTCCATCTCACTATGTCCTCCGTGTCGCATATCCTAATCTCAGTATTTCTAATTCTATCTCTGAGAGTTTTTTTTTTACTTTTTTTAATCTTAACTTTTATGGGTATGAAAAAAAGATTTTGGCAGATTCTCAGACCTACCCGATAAGCACACAAAATTCCATCAAAATCACACGAGAATTTTATATATTAGATTTATTTTCAACTTCATCTGTATATGGAAATATTAGGTGCATCACCCTACTATGTCATAACAAACATAATAACTCTTCAGGAATGGTGTGAGGAGTTATGTATTAACAATACAAGCATGCAATAATATAACAAACATGAGGTCGTATTGTGGGTTGTCGACCGCCCCAGAGCAGAGCAGTTTCTGTTTTGTTCTCATACAGAGACAGTAAGTATACATAATTATAATGAGCTGATAATATGCAACAGAAACATGCTGAAATATGCATGAGAATGTATATGCTTGAAATATTAATACCACATATTACAAGTCAAGTAGATATTAAAACCATCACCCATCACCATCACTATGATGCCGTCTCTTTTTCGGAGTAGACAGAATGGACTGAATGCCACTTTTTCCTGTCCTTGCATACCATAAACTTTTCCCTAATGTCACTGTGATATACAGAGTTTCGTGTATTGTCTCATATTCAGTGAACTCTCCAACACATGTCCGTCCTGGAGCATCTGGTTTATAGTCACGACATATCCAACAAATAAGGTAGCCAGCAAATCAGCTGCGTGTAATCAAGATGCAAGCTGTCCTCTCCATGCCTACAAAAAAAATACATTCATCGTTGAATTTAAGTTGTAAAATGTCTTTATATTTTCGAACAACTGCCTTTTACATGACAATCGAAAACTCATGAAAAAGTGTCTAAGACCATATCTTTCCCGGGTGCTACACGGAAAATTTGAAATTTACCAAATGAAAATTGAATTTTCTTCGGTATCAGTCGGGTTTAAAGAGGCATACATTAAAGAATTGCATTTTAACACAGAAAGGGGGGCATTGGAATCTTAGATCCAGCAGGGCTTCTCTTGACACAATCTTAATCTTGTCTTGATCTTAATTATACGGCGCGCGAAGGGCCTATATTCAAAATCATCGCGCTAACGCTGCCGCGAGATTGATATGCACGTATTTTTGACTAATAGCCAAAATATGCATTTGCATATAATGAAAATATGTATTTGACATTCTCATAGTGATGACGATTGTAAAGGCAAGGGGTGAGTGTGTTATGTTTTCTATAGAGAGCAGAGTGCATGACTCTGTACTGCATAGTGTGCACTGTGCATATTATTATGTGACTTGATTCTGGCATCATAGTGCATCACTGCAAGCGGGGAGGTCGGGTAGAGGACGATCTCTTATACTCTATTCTCATATTTTGTAGAAATCAAATTTGTATCTGCTTGCACAGTATTGACTGTGTTATCTATGTAGTTATGAAACATTTTATTTATTTATTCATTCCTTAGGTACTGCACATTGATCAAAAAACGTTCTTTTTTGTGTATGTTTGTATGTATGTTGGATGATTTATTTGGCGCCGTTTAATGGAACACCCATCTCAAGGGCGCGGGAAAGTATGTTGGAAAAGCGATGTCTTCAACTTGCTCCTGAAAGTTGTTATCGATTGGTTTTTACGGTTCCAGATGACGGATCCTGCGATGCCAAAAGCCCTATCATAGAAGCAGGACTTGTTTGCTCTATTGATTTCGTCCAGCATGGATCCGATAGCGTCCGGCATGGATTATAAAGATATGGATCCGATTTAATCTTTCGAATGTTTCGTGATTAACACTGTGGAATTCCACATTAATTATTAATTTAAAAATAAAATAAACTTTGTATTTTCCACTAGAATAACTTTATTTAGTTAAAACGTTTTCGGAACTACTTATTCCATCATCAGTAACAATACTCCAATTTAAGTACAATCAATATACAAAGGGCAAGTTTATCGCAATGGCACGATCTCTTCCAACTAACGCAACATCTAAATATATTTATCTATAATATAGGTATTTATTAACACTGAATTATTATTATTTGTTACAACAATAATTATGTAACTACCGTACAGTTTGATTATTAACACTCTGTAGTTTTGTCAGTGTTGTATAAATTAATAAATATGTAAATAGTTAGAACATCAAAGCACATTGCTTCGTGGCAATTAACATCAAAATAGACTGAATATTATATAATATAATATAATATATAATAATTTTGTATATAAACACACTGTAGCTGTCTGTATGACGTGAGGGTAACATATTAACATGTTTCATTTGTATGGAGAATTACTGAAATATCAAAAGTAAATCATTTATAATATTCTAATTTTTCAATCTATCTATTCCCTCACGCCGTATCCCAAGTGGGGTAGGCAGATAGAACGGAATACCATATAGATCTGTCCTTATATATACTTCTTTCACTTCTTCTACAGTCATACAATTTCTCATGCACGCACGTCGATTTCTCTTACTCAAAACACGGCCGCCCTTGAGAATTTGATCTACATGATCAAGCCATGTAGTTCTCGGACGCCCGCTCTACCTCACACCCCTCCTTTCAGAAAAGTATATCCTCTTTGTCATTCTTTCCTCTTCCATTCGTTCCACATGCACAAGCCATCTCAATTTATTTACTTGCATTCTATCCACAACACTCCTCTTGCATCCGCTCATTCTTCTAATATCCTCATTCCTCACTCTATCCCGCAACGTCTTACCAACCATCCTCCTTAGCTATCTCATCTCCATAGCATTTATTCTACTTTCGTCCCTCTTCAACCATGTCCACGTTTCACTTGCATACATAAGTGTCGGTATCAGGATTGTATTGTGCACTAGCAATTTGGCCATGTTCGACACATTGTCATTACTGACAATTGGTCGAAGTGCACCGTTAATCCTAGCACCGGCTTCTTTCGATATCCTAGTCGCATCTTCCGTCCCTCGCAAACAGACTTCCTCATTTTTTCTAGATGTGATTTTGACAATTAGCTATTGTACGAAATTATAATATAATATGTAAATTTCACACACGAACCTACCATACAAGTTTTAGAAAAGACAACATCACTCTATTTGGGAGGTAATGCCCCGGAAGCGACTTGAACTTTATTGGACAAAGTAGCACACTTCGCGAAATAGATTCTCATGTTTCTCATATAATTGCGGTTTTCTAACGAATAGATACACGTTCCATTTTTACCTCGTCAATGTATAGTGAACACTTACGTCAATATCTTAAACATTTACAAGTATTTAATATGGATTGATTTATTGACATAAATGTATGAAACGGTACCCGCTTCTTAATAACAAATAACTAATACGTGAATATACGAAATCGTTATAAAGACTGAAATAGCAACATTTAGTTGAAGATAAATAAATAAATAAATGTATGTTTGTACGTAGGAAGTGAAAAATTAATGCACTACCCTGAACACTTTTTATGGTACAGAATCACAGTTTGTATAATGCTAAAATCGGGTAAGTTAGAAAATACACCCTCTGTATTTTGATTGTACGATTGTGTTAAAAATATGTATCTAATAGTATTTCGAGGTAAAATTACTTGACATCAATGTAACAAGCAGGTGCAAAAATAAAGACATTTTTAATTCTGCGATGAGGTTGCCACCCATCCTGAATGTCTTGATTTTATACTGGCACGGAGAAGACAGCTTGCATGTTTATTAAATGCAGCTGGTCTGGCTGCCCCACTTGTGGGATATGCCGTAATGGTATAGTAGTAGTAAGTTTATTTTACTAAAAATACTTTTTTGTATCTGAAAAATTTTATATCATCTTTTCACTAAAACAATAATTAAACCATTAGATCAAATCACTTACTTTAATTAAGGAAATCATTTCAGACTTGTAATTTCAACATCTTCCTTGAATTGATCATCTCCTTGAGAAATTTGATGAAATTTCCATTTTCATAATTTCCCTGTCACCAATCAATAAAATATTAAATATTAAAAAGTAGGAAAATCATGGAATAAGTAATAACTACTTAGTTGATCTTTGGGGAAAACAATCTATGTTCAGTTATTTATATTGGTAATTTTATTTGATATTCCTTTTTTTATTTCGTAATGGGTTTTTAAAGTTTCTAGAAATATTCACAATGCAAAATTTATCTTCATTTAATTACATTATTATGAGACACACCTACATACATAATTATGATTTAAGAGACAACCAAATACAAAAGACTAGTTGTCATATTATATTATTATATTAGTAGTAATACTACAATAATAGGTTATAAATAATATTCTGTAGAATGCACTAGATAGACCAAAACTCGCAACCCGCGGGCCGCATGCGGGCGTCGACGTGCGACCCGCGAAGCATATGCACACTTTTTTTAATAATAGTCGCTACAAGTTCCCATTACTTTTTTGAAAGAGGTATTTCAAGAAAATATTCTTAAAGAAAACCGAGAAGTTTAGAAACATTTCAATTTCCTTTACCATTTTGAAAATTGACAGGGTGGTAGAAATTTTAACGTGAAGTAAAATTAAATGCATATCCATGTAAGGAGTATATTGTTGTACGGCCCGGTAGGAAATATCATTTCTAAAATTTGACTCGGCTGTTGAAAAGGTTGGCCACCCATGCACTAGACAATGAACAGCTGTTGGCAAGATAATCAGAGCAGAACACTAACTGGAGACTTCAAAAGTAACCAGTAACCAGCCACACCAGAAAGAATACTAAACTAGCCTTGGCAATTGTAAAATATCGCACGCACTCAATTCATATTATAATGTCTTATCCACGTGTTGAGTAAGAGAAATCGGCGTGCATCTATGAGAAACTGGATGAATCTGGAGGAAGCGAAAAAAGTATGAAAGGATTGATAACATCTATATCTTTATACGGCACATGGGCATCATGTTTTCACACCATTCGGCACTTTTTTATCTATTTGTACTTGGTATAAAATATATTGTATACTAACTGTACGAATTTTGAATGTTTTTTGGACATGAATGGGGTGCGTTTGTAGATTTTGTAGATTTGGAGATTTTATGATTGCTGGGTAGAGAAAAAAGTAACGTATGTATGTGAAAATTAAAAAATATAAACATGAGACTGACCAAGAATACCATCATTGGTGAAGGTCGTATAAAAAATAAATAAAAAATTACCATTGAAATACTTACTTTGGCAATAAATAATCGCATACAGGAAAACATATTTTCGACTCGCATTTATTTTATGAAAAGTAAACTTTTTTAGAAAGATGTAGGTAGAGCACATTGTTTTGACGTAAAGTGCTTAGATTATTTTACATGTAGATATAATACATAATTCGACTGTCTAGTTCCATGACTCAACAAGTAGAAATATTTTATATTCGAGAAATCGCTATTTTTGTAATATTTATACTTTTTATGTTATAATATAATTTATGTGCCTGCAGTTACTAACTGTATTTTACTATATTCGTCTGTCAAATTGTTATTTAATCTTTTTTGTTTACAATTTAAATTAAAAGCTCTGCCGTGTAATACTGAATAAATAAATAGATAAATCAAAATTTTCGAAATTTTCGACTTGCTGAGTTATGGAACTAGACACTCGTATATTAATATACTAACTTAGCTGGTACTAAAAAAGTATTGTATTTCATAATGGAAATTTAATACCGAATAACAAGTCTGACATTTAAAGTATAGGTATGTGTGTAGATATGTAGGTATATTGGTGTGGGAATAATTGATAGGTATCTATTGACAAAATAAATCGATGTCATTATACAAGTCTACTATTAAACCATATATTTCATAATTCACTCGGTGTCGGGTGCCTTGCCTGAAGAAAAAAGAAATATTAAACCATATTTACACATACAGTATTAGTATTCCCTTCACAACATAACTAGAACACAACGAAATTTTAAAAATAAATATGAATTTTCTACTTATATTCACGTAATTATAATTTTTTTCACCCAAGAAATGATATAATAATGAAATGATTGTCAATACATGTGCTGTAGCATAAAAAACAACAGACTACCTAACTATCCTAACCTACAAATCAGTCAAATGTAAAAATCTAAGTACTTGTGACATGTCAAACGCATACAAAAAAAGAAAATAATTAATTAAAATAAAACACTTATTTGTAGTATATCCACGGTGACTTTTTATTGGACGCGAGCCGGCTTTCAAGAGCTTCCGCTCTCATCATCAGGCTGGCGAAAAGATATACTACAAAGATATACTACACCGTGGATATACTACAAATAAGTGTTTTATTTTAATTAATTCAACATGAATTTCCACCAAGTACCGTCGGTTGAAAATATACACTGAAAATAATTAATTAATGTTGTGCTTAATAAAACCACAATATTACACCAGATTGTTATTTTACAGATTAAATACTACATAATCTACATTAAAATAATCGTAATTTTGATTCGTTCACCAAAATTTAATAAATTCTATAAATGTTTTCTTATATTATGTGAATTATTCACGAGGGAGACGTCTTTCGTCTTGTTAGGACATTGTCAATCGCAATATCCTAACAAGCTTGATTAACAACATCCTAACAAGACGAAAGAGTATCTTTCAAGAATAAATCACATAGTAGAAGAAAGCTATTGTTTTTTTTTATTTCATTATAGAATTCTACTACCTACTAATCGCCGACACAGTGAATAACTAGAATACGTTAAGTTATGATATGGTTCAATTTAATTTTTCACAATGTTTACATTTTAAATTATTTCAAAACATTAAATTAATACACGCAATAGCGTATACAACGTATAGCATCATAAAGTCTTCAGGGGACTGTCCAGACTTTCGGAAACACCAGAACACTGTATTGAGAAAAAACATTCTTTCAATTTTGACAATGTCTTGCACTCTGAAAGTCTGGGTCTTAGCCTGAATGTTTTAGAGGCTTTGGAAATTAATAAATGTCTATCTCACAAACTAGATATTATTAATGTCCAAACTTCTTCAATCTCACCATTGCTTAGTACCAAAACACCCCCACATAGCATCCTTCAATAATTTTATATATACACAAAGGATTATATTTTCTCTCTCAGTTTTAGTTTTACACGCAGCCCTGATGATGCCAATTCATTGATGAAAGCATTAGAAGTGTTTGTGGTATACGTTTTATACACTTTTGTGAAACAAAAACGGTGTTAATTTTATAATTATTTTAAATTTGGTTGTTGCATCCTTCACAGGATCATTTCAGCCTTTATTGATCAAAACTTCCAAATTGTTAAAATAAACTATGTAAATTATAAAAAAGAATAAGTAAATATTATATAATAAACATATTATTAATGATTGTATAGTACTTGGAATAACTTTGTGAAAGTTCATTTTAATAGAATTAAAATAAAACACTGTATTACTTTCACTTTGAATAATATTTGACTCAGAGGTCTTTCGGGTAGACACCCATCATCAGTGAGTTTTTATTAGAAACTTGCACTAGACTTTTATTAGAAATTCATAGTGAAAGTAATACAGTGTGTTATTTTAAATCTATTTTAATTTTAATAAGCGTATTATTTCAATTGAAAAAATAACTGAAACTTTTTCTTTTCTTTCCACCACTTTTGTGATTTTTATTTATTATTTCTACATATTTAACTATTTTTTGAAATATTAATCTAATTAAGTATGTAGCTAATTTTAATTAAAACATCACTAAAATATCCTACATGCTGTACATATAATTATTAGAAAAGTAATTTCAGCAAAATAAATGACAATATTATGGTGTGTCTAGACACTAGCGCTACATTGTGCTAGATTAATATACCTAAGTAGGCTTTGAAATGTGTATGACGTAATAAAGTGTAGGTACATCATATTTTTACATGTTTATACTTAGGTATATTTATCAAGTGCGTAATTACTACTACGCCAAGAGATTTTGCTTGGAAACACGAATGGTTAACCTACAAGGGGTAGTGCCTCGACATCCTTAGAAAGTTGCGTACCTACCTACATAATTTACATATTATTTTGTAGTCTAGGTAAGTCTGAAATTAGTGACGATTTTCGGCAGAATGGCAAAATAATAGGAATCCTCGTGAGCTGGACAGCATATTGCTAGGCTAAAAGACCAGAGGCCTGAGTCAACAACACACTTTCGTCTCACGTTCCCGCTCCGTTAGCGTTCGGGTGCAGACAATGTTGCAAGCAAGTGTCAATTTCGTTGCTAAGATACACAATAGTTACGAAAATTAACACTTTGGCGCACCATCGTCTGCACCCGAACGCTAGCGGAGCGGGAACGTGACGCAATAGTGTGTTGTTGACTCAGGCCTCTGTAGGTCTAGTCAAAACACGCGTTACGTTTTCGTTTCGTTTTCGTTCAAACGTGGACGACGTTGCGAGAACGCGTCAATTTTCGGAGCTAAAATACACAAGTAGCTATGTAGTTTTTATGATTCAGACAAAAACCAAACCTAGAACGTAAAACCTACACATTCAAAGAAAACGTGATCCAGAGTCTCTTCATTTATTTCTCTGCTGTAAAGTATGCAAGCGAAACTTGGACGTGGCTGAAAAAGGACGAAAGTGGAATAAATGCTGAGAAGAATAGTTGGTAAAACGTTGCGAGATAGAGTGAAGAATGAGGATATCAGGAGAATGAGCGGATGTGAGAGGAGTGTTGTAGACAGAATGCGTGTAAACAAGTTAAGATGGTTTGGACATGTTGAGCGAATGCAAGATGAAGAGGATATTTTTATCTGAAAGAAGGGATGTGAGGAAGCGCGGACGTCCAAGAGCCACGTGGCTTGATCACGTGGACCAAATTTTTAAGGACAGCCGCGTGTTGAGTAAGAGAAATCGGCGTGCATGTATGAGAAACTGGATGAATGTAGAGGAAGTGAAAGAAGTATGTAATTATAGATCTATATGGCGTTCCGTTCTCTCTGCCTACCCCTCCTGGGACATGGTGTGAGGGTGTAGTAAAGTATAGTAGTGCCTATAGTAAAGAAAATATTTCCACAAAAATACGCGTGGGAATTAAAAATAAATAAACGAGAAAAACTTTTCTAAAAGTAACAAAGTGTAAATTTATTGTTACGCTCTGAAAATATCCGCTAAAATAAGAAGAAAAAAAATAAACGTCTAGCTGCCACAAAACAAACAATGGATGAGAAACTGTAGTATGGGCTATATGGTGGAAGAGAGGTGGAGAGGAGGGAGGGGGGGCTATAATAAGAGTTATGAGGAGTTTGAAAAGTTCGTCACAATGGACATAGAAGTATAGCATATAGAGCTAGCTATGTTATTAATAAATTGGGATGTAGGTTTATGTGTCATACCGTAAACATTCAAGCGAGTTAACTCTTTTTGTTATATACGTACTGAGATCAAACGGGCTAATAAAAATTGTGATTGTCATATGCTGCTGTAGACAAGTTGCATTTGGCTATCGATTACAAACGAACTTTTCGATAATGTACCATAATATTATAATGTAAATTGTTGAAAAGTTCGTTTGTAGTCGATCGCCAAATGCAATTTGTCTAGGTGGGCTGATGTAGTTTTGGTAATGATGCAAGTATAGTTATTGTATCATTTATTTATTTAATCATCAATGCATAAATACGTGCATAGCAATCCCGCGGTAGCTGAGGATAGTCGTTTTCAACATTTACATGAGTATTATGGTTTTATGCTGTGACACAACCTCAAGAATATATCATACATTGGTGGTGTATGCATTATTATTTTTGTGATATTTATTAATTTTTAAGAAATATATCTTCTAATTTCGTCAGAAGAAAGTTACGGTGGTTTGGACATGTTGAACGAAAGAACGATGAAAGGTTGACAAAGAGGAAATACTTGTCTGAAAGAAGGGGTGTGAGAAAGCGCGGGCATCCGAAAACCATGTAACTTGATCGTGTAGATCAAACTCTCAAGGGCGGCCGTGTGTTGAGTAAAGAGGAATCGACGCACGTGTATGAGAAATTGTATGAATGTAAAAGAAGTGAAAGAAGTATGTAAGAATAGATCTATATTGCGTTCCGTTCTCTCTGCCTACCGCACTTGGGATACGGCGTGAGGGTATAGTATATTTAGTATAAAAATTATCAGATGTCGGATAATGTATTTTTTATCCACTTTGGAATAATTTTTGGATATAATATTGTTATTCATTTTGGGTATTCTGCATCATCAGACCTTCTCATCTGAGGTCTAACAACGCTTCTTCTGCCTATCCTCAAACGAAATATTATGTTTTATAGACTGTGAGATGAAGAAAGCACCGAGTGAAATGTGTTAGTTGTTCATATAATGATGTACCTACCTAGATACTTTTATTTAATGTTTTATGTACATATCTTCAATAGGTATTATATTATTATGTTACATACTGGTACATAATAAAACCTAACATATCTATAACAATCCACATTACATAATATTATAGGTATATGTATCGTAATGTTGTGTGGAATTAAAAGCTTTTTATATTGTTGTAGTGGGATTATAAAGGTACATACATACACTCAGTGGCGTAACTATAGGGTGGCAGGGCTGGCAAAATGACACAGGCCCCCGACCCGATGGAGGTCCCCAGTCCGAGAGGCCACGTGCTCTTAAGTAACCTAATATTTTTAACAAAATTTACTAAAATTATAGATTTTATATAAGTACATATCTCCTTAAAATCAATTAAAGTTAGGCACAACTAAAAAACATAATATACATATTCAAATAAATGATAAAATAAATAAATAAAATCGCAAAATATAATACCTTATTATAAATACAACCCGGAACTGGTTTTAGAAAATCAAAATTACAGGTTCTATTATGATAAAACAATAATAACAGATAGACAAATACATCATAATAGACCCGATTTAGTATTACACGATAAACGTAATAAAATAACGTACCTAATAGACATTGCTGTCCCAAATACACATAATATACAAACAACCGTCGCAGAAAAATTACGTAAATATACAGAACTAGCAGGAGAAATAAAAAATATTTGGCATTCTAGGTCCGTTTATATAATACCTTTAGTCATGTCAGCTATACAGGGGTAACTCCGAAATCTTTAATAAATAATTTACAAAAATTAGATTTACCGGTTAATTTGTACATTAAAATTCAAAAATCTATTATAATGAATACTTGTAATATTGTAAAAAAGTTTTTGAACACAGATATTTCAGGCACAATGCTGGTATTTTGAACCAGGGATGTTGCGAATATTCGCATCCGCATCCGCAAATGCGGAGCTTCCGCATGTATTTGTACATCTGCATCCGCAATAATCGATGCGGATGTTCACGCGGATGCGGATGTAAGACAATTTGCGACAAAAAAGAAATGGGGCGGGGCCGGCGAATGGCGCGTGCCGTTCGCACTTGACTTTAACCAATGGGAACGAAAAAATTGGTGACAAGATCCGACGCGTTTTTATTTTTGCCGGTTTTATTTTATTTTTTTATTTTTTTTTTGCCGGTTTTTGCAAATAACAAAAAAAAAAATATTTCGTCAAAAAAACCATAATATTATTGTACCAACGATTTCGTCACATATTTGACAGTGGGGCCTACCAACTAAGATAGTTCCTACTTTTTTCTATAATATCTTAAACATCCGCATCCGTATCCGCATCCGCGGATGTGAGCCTTCAAAAATCCGCATCCGCATTCACATCCGCGGATGTGTAAAAATCGACATCCGCAACATCCCTGTTTTGAACCCGCGTTTTGAGCCTAATCCTTTGATATTCTGTATATCTGGACAGGTGAATTTTTCCCGGCATTAGACTGTTTAGTATTTGTTATTTATAAGAAAAACACTTTTGCGGAACAGAAAGCTCAGAGATTTTTTTTAAATAATAAATTATTGTTATTTCGCCGATGCCTGTGCAGTGCAGAAACGCACTCCCTCCCTAAGTAAACATCCCTCCCAGATGTACCTAACAAAGGAGACAGGAAGACACGATAAAATACGAGCTCGCTTCTACAGCCCGTGATGGTATAGAAAAATATAATTGATAAATTAATATTGTTCTTCTTTAAGTGCATCTCAGGACATCAACTATTATCATTCTGAAGATATATCTACAACAGTGGTCTCCTACCCCCGATTCACGGAAGGAACATGACGTTCAGTCCTTTTAAGTTAAAATATTCCTTAACGAAACTGAAGACATCATGAATTAATACTTATGTCATATTCTTATAAGTTTTCGAAAATCTAGCGACAGGAGGGACATAAAATTGGAGCGTAAGGCTAAAATTATCTAATCCTGAAATCTGAAACCCAAAGAATGTCCTCACTTTTGAAAAATCAACTAACAATACCTGATTCGACATTCTGAGAAAATATTATTAAATGAAAACGAAGAGAACACGTCAAACATTTCAAATTCCTGCACCATTTTGAAAATTGGGTATAAAAGTTTTGTGGGGAAGAAGTTTTGGAGACCTTAAAAGATAGGTCTTCACTTTCGCTTTTTCATATATCGTATCCTCTTAGCGGGCCGCGATGACGAAAAAGCTGGAGACATCTGATATAGAGGACAGAGAACTGATGTAGGCACCTACTTACACAGTAAAGAAAAAGCTGGAGACATCTGATATAGAGGACAGAGAACTGATGTAGGCACCTACTTACACAGTAAAGAAAAAGCTGGAGACATCTGATATAGAGGACAGAGAACTGATGTAGGCACCTACTTACACAGTAAAGAAAAAGCTGGAGACATCTGATATAGAGGACAGAGAACTGATGTAGGCACCTACTTACACAGTAAAGAAAAATAATAAAACATACCTGCATTGTTAAGGATTGATTGATTGAGTTGACATCTATTTTGTAAAACTCCATATATTTCTTTTTTTTTTTTAGGGCAGCGCCCGCCACATACCTAGTGCCGTACCTGGAGATATGTTTCTCCATAACGACACACACATGCACAAACAGGATTTAATGTCGCATTAAAGCGAGAAATGCTGCCCCGAGGGAGCACTCCATATATTATTAATTCATGTAAAGAAACACAAATAGCTGAAGTTTTGTTATTTTTAATAATATAATGACCCGGTTTCCAATTAAAAACCCATTGCCAAACTCTTTTGAGTCTCGTTCTTATGAATACTTATTTAAGACATTTTTGATCGAAATATTTTGAATTCTAATTGTAATCTCAAGTTGTAGTACCAGTAGGCCTAGTCAAAACACATTTAAGCGTTACGTTTTCGTTCTAATGTAGACGACGTTGCGAGAACGTGTCAACTTTCGTAGCTAAAATGCACAAGTAGCTACGAAAGTTGACACGTTCTCGCAACGTCGTCTACATTCGAACTAAAACCTAACGCTTAAATGTGTTTTGACTACGGACCCTGGAGCGCTAAATCAACATTGAGACCTTTTTTGTAGAAGATCATATTTTTTATCTGATATAATAATTATATTTATAGTATATTTTGCTTGTGTTTAGAAGGTGAAGTAAATCGGCAGTTGGATTTGATGTTATCCCGAATATTCTAGTAATTTATAATTTGAAAGTGCGAGTAGATAAATACGTAAAATAATTATTCCTCATTAGTCATTAGTTTGAAACGGATAGGGGTGAGATCAAAATGGCTACGGGTGAAAGTTTTCCCTTGTCATTTCCTGTTCCGGCGTGTGCCGAGCTCCAGGCTCTGTGGGGGTGGTAGGGAGAGAGGCAGAGATGGGAGGAGGTCAGGGCTAACCAAGTGAAGTGATGTGCCCGGGATCAATAGCCAGGGACGGGCCAAGGTTTATGCAGGTGAAACAATAACAATACATACATATTATATACAAATATACCTACCTCTGTGTACTTACTGACTACAATATATTTGTGACATTGACAGGATTTAGGTGTTATCAAAGACATTATACATGTATAAATAATGAAATTGGGTATTTACATCATACATTAGGTACCTACCTACCTTTAAATATTATGATGTGAAGTACATAGTATATCTATTAATATGAAATAGGTAGGAATTATTCATTAACATTAACCGAATCTACATACCTACAAAGATCATGTTTTTCAAAATGAATCTGAGTTTGATATACCTACTCTAACTTGCTATTAATAATACCTATACTTATGTCTTGAAGGTGAATTACGAACACGGGATCTCCCGATTGAATATACGAGACATTACCATTCAGCTACCAGCCACCACAACCAATTTATTTTATTTTGATATTTCAAAAAGTTTTATTTTCGCATGTTGCATTGTAATTACTCAAGTATTGTATCGAAACATTCGAAAGCTTACCAGTTGTGCTTATTTTATAACAAAAAAAATGTGAATATTCTCTTGCAATGATTGTAAATAAGGAAGGAAATAAATTTAGTAACTAATTTAATGGGTACTGCTACCTTATAATTATTTTGCGGCATTTTATAATTGTATATGTATAGAAAATTAAAGGAGATCCACCCAGATAACTTAGAAATCTGAGGATTTCCATTATTTATCCGATTCAAATTTTACACTAACTTGTGTATGTGGGAGGTGCCATGATGGGTAGCTTGAAGGATTGGCCAGCCAAAAATTGAAAAATCCCCACGTGTAGAATCCTTTGACTATATTCCTTAATGTTCTTCTAACCGAGAGAAGCAAACAAAAACAAACAATGCAACAAAAGTATGAAACATGAATAAAGATATATTTTTTTTATTAACCAAATTTATGTAAGTATGTTCGTAGATTTACTTATCATGAAATAAGCACGCACCATATAGTTAAACCAACCGAATTTTCTTCTGGTAACATTATTTTCTAAGTATGGCAACTACGGTCTATCATTTTTAGCAGTTTTTTGTATCTGTCAAATTCATGTTTGATAGGTTATGTTGTGGATGTTGTGCTATCGTTTCAATTTGAAAAAGTTTATTTCATTACTTAGTGTTAAGAATAAAATATACATAGAATTATTAAAATGGTTGTGTGTCGCTTCTTCCAACAGGGGTATTGTAGATACGCCAATAACTGCAGAAACGAACATATATACAACCAAAAATATTCCTACAATGGTTAGTTATCAATTTTTAATAATTTTTATCAATGATTGTTGTTTTTCGGTGATTTTATTTTATAAAACAGAGTTTTTGAAATCTTTATTCAAACCATTGTAATTTACACAATTACCTGGATCTTGCATGCATATTTGCACAAAATTATGTGTTCTGTTATGAATGTTATGATACCATGTTTTTTGTATACTAATTTTGTGCAATAAAGATTATTATGTTTATGGGTAAAATTTCCCTATATGCAATAATCATTGTATCATTTATAAAACAGAAAAACTTGTTTTGAACTTGAAGGATACAAATAAATAATCATCGGAGTCAATAATCAGTAGTTTTGGAAGAACAAGAATTTGTTACAGAATGCAATAGACAGCATACATATTTATTTATATAAAATATTTTAAGTTTTATGCGAAAGCATCTAAACTTCAAATTATTTTGAATTATTTTTATGTAGATATGTAGTACCTATTTCATCAGCTAAATAAAAATCCTGGGTAATTTTGTGGATTTTTTAAGCACAACATTAATTATTTGCATTTTTCTGACTTATTTGACTTGTCACAAGTATTTAATTTTTTAAGTTTAACTGATTTGTAGGTTAGGTTAGTTAGGTAGTCTAGGTGTTTTTTATGCAAAAGCACATTTATTGACAATCATTTCATAATCATATAATTTTTTGGGTGAAAAACTATATAACCACGCGAATATAAGTAGAAAATTCATATTTATATTTTTGAAAAGTTTACCTCTCCTTAATATTAACCTATTTTGAAATATACTACGATGCTATACTTACATTATTTTTGCAAAAATACTACTCCCGCTTGTACTTTTCATGAAATTTTATTAAGGTAACTCAAGTTATATTTGTTTTACTGTATTCCAGCTGCCCAATCTAACTCCACTCCAACTCAGAGTGTAAATCAAATCATCAACACAGTAATACCTGAAGTGATGGTCACCCTAAAGAGTGGACAGTGGCTGATGTCATGCTATGCACCCTTCAAGGGGAAGGGGAACTTCCCAGGAATACCAGATTACTCTCCAGAAGAGATTAGATTCAACACATACCAAGCGCAGGCCAACGGGAACTTACAAGAATATGTAACGTCCCAATAATCAATTGCCATATAATTCACTCCTTTCTCATCTAATGAATATATTTATATAGTACTGTACAAGAACAAATCTCTGTGTACACATTTTTATTCATTTGTAATTATGTATAAATATTATCTATTCCATATTCTCCTTGGACAACTCAATCAGACAAGTAACTGGCAAATCAATATGAAAGTGAATTTAGTATTTCAAATTTAAAATTAACAGACAAAAATAAAACAATTTCTAATATGTGATGTCTCTTTTACAGGTTAATAAACTTGAAAATGCTGAAAAAATTTATAAAAAGAATTATGAAGCCTTCCTTAATCCTTCCAATGCCATTATAAGAACACTACAGAATCTCCATGACGGGAGAGTCGTGCAGTCTCCATTTGATACCGCAGTCACCGAGAGTTATCTGAGCGTGAGCACTGGGACTGCAAACACATTCAGAAATAATTTATTCCAAATGAGTACAACAAACAATAATAATAGTTTCTCTAATGAAACAAATGTCTCTAGCAACAACAATGCAAATATCTTTAATAGTCCTATTAACAATACAAATGTCTTCAACAGTCCTAGTAACAATACAAATGTCTTCAACAGTCCTAGTAACAATGCAAATGTCTTCAACAGTCCTAGTAACAATACAAATGTTTTCAGTGATCGTATAAATGTAAATGTCTTTGCAAGCAACGCAATGGAAAGTCCAAGCAATATGTTCTCCAAACAAGCGCAACAATCAGTATTTCAAATGCAGACTCCCACCGCTACAGGAACGAATCCTTCCTCATTATTTGCTTCCGCTAATGCCAATTTATCTGTCAATGCTCCCAACATACAATCATCTCCCGTACAAGATATACCAAGTAATGTATTTGCCCTACAACCTGCACAACCTTCCAACGTCTTTTCTTCTTCTCCTTTCCAACCCCCTCCACCTTCTACTGCATCATCATATCAAAGTCCTTTTGAAATGACGTCAGTCCAACAATCGCAAGCCAATCCCTTCCTTTCTAATTCCTTTTTCGATTCCAAGCCAGCGGACGATCCCAAGAATCTAGAAGGTATTATATATTCTAAAATAGAACTGCTGAGTCCAGAAGATGTAAAATCTTTTGAGAGTGAAAGTTTTAAGGAGGGAATGATCCCTGAAATAGCTCCTCCATATCAAATGTGTTCATAGGAATAATCTAACAATATAATATCAATCACCCGACTCCATAATCCAACAACTTGAAATTCTTATATTACAAGATATGGTATGGAAAAAACACAACAAAAATATTATTTCCAATAAAAAAAAAATGTACCTAGGTATTTATAATTTGAAATAATATAATTTTCTATATGTCATAAGACTAAGAAACTTGATGTTGATGTGCCGAATATTCTCAAGTCTTTGGACATTCGTGAATATCAAAATCAAACATCCGACACATCACTAATCAAGATATTGTAAATGAGACAAAGTGTTTTTGAAGTGTAGTTTTTCATTTTTAGTTTTGCATGTTTACATATTGTCAAGGTTTCTCTCCAATTATTTATAGCTGCTAAGATAATATTATTATGTACAGGGTGTTGTTTTGATATATAATAAAAGATGTGTATTTTATACAGAAGGGTTGTTTTATTATAATAAATACATATAATAGTATTTTGTACAAATATACAGAAATGTAAACAATTATACAGTACAATACAATATATCGTCACCCCCAAAATGTAACGTCGGACCTACAGATCATACAAAAACCTTTTTTTTTTTACATATTTAGTAATAACGTTTTGGAATATATCACTTAACCTGTAAAGGAGTACCAACGCACCGGTGCGTGCAAGAAATATTATGGGATCTGGAGTACGCACGCACCGGTGCGTTTGATCCAGTAATATTTTGGTATTCCCGTCAATTTCATCATTGGTCCAATCTGTCGGATATACTTTACCAATCACAAGGAAAAAAATCAAAAATAGGCGTGTTTTGACCTTATTTATTGCCTATACAAAATTTCACGTGACCGCCGCTTGAAATACATACCGTCATTCGCGGTTGCAAACCATTTTGCTGCGTGCGTTCGTGCGCTATGGGTGTTATTTTATGGAGTGTTTTGTGAAGTTTTTTTTTTAGTTTTTGTGCTAATTCTGTACAATTTAATTAGTTTTTAGTACCTACATAAGTTTTTGTTAAAACAAATAAAAATAAATATTTTTAATAATTATAAATATTCCTATGTTGAACCCATTGTTGACAATACCGGAGCAGACATGACGTATCAAAATTGTTTTTGTTAAGTATATAACTCCGTTATTTTTAATTTTTGAGAGTTGGTTCCTTATAAACATTTATTCTAGGGATCATTTTCTATAACATGCAATAAAAAAATATTCAAAAAAAGAAAGTTGAATTAATTCACTCTGCCATACACTTTTATTTTTTCTTTATTCACTCACGGACAGGTTAATTCATAATAAACTCATTTTATTCTACATATTCTAATGTAAAAACAGTAGTAATTTCTGTTATCATGAATAGTAAAATTAAGCATTTATTCCTCTTTATTTGGCCCTCCTGTAAAGTTAGTTGACATTTTTGCAGATCCAATCTTACATTTTAGGCATGACAATATATTTTGCAGAGAATAAATAGGAGATATGTGTGTAGCAGGGATGTTGCGAATATTCGCATCCGCAAATGCGGAGCTTCCGCATGTATTTGGACATCTGCATCCGCATCCGCAATAATCGATGCGGATGCGGATGTAAGACAATTTGCGACAAGAAAGAAATGGGGCGGGGCCGGCGAATGGCGCGTGCCGTTCGCACTTGACATTAACCAATGGGAACGAAAAAATTGGTGACAAGATCCGACGCGTTTTTATTTTTGCCGGTTTTAATTTATTTTTATTTTTTTGCCGGTTTTTGCAAATAACAAAAAAGAAATATTTCGCCAAAAAAAACATAATATTATTGTAGCAACAATTTCGTCACATATTTGACAGTGGGGCCTACCAACTAAGATAGTTCCTACTTTTTTCTATAACATCTTAAACATCCGCATCCGCATCTGCGGATGTGAGCCTTCAAAAATCCGCATCCGCATTCACATCCGCGGATGTGTAAAAATCAACATCCGCAACATCCCTGGTGTGTAGTATCAAATAATAGAAAAATTATGAACAAATACAATCGCAGAGGTATACCTAATATTAAAAAATAGGAATTGTACAATGCTCTCTTAAAGAATTTTATTTTTTGTAGTCTTCCATGGGTATAAATGTCGAAAATAAGTAACAATTAAAAGTAGTAAAGTTTGAGAACAATCAAATTTTTATATCGTCGTTGTATATTCAAAATGAGCTATGTGCGAACATTTTTATTTAAGCATACTCTTTAAAAACTGTTCATTACAGCATTGAAATTGTTGTTCGTACTTTTTATTGGCATTTAAAAAAAAATATGTCTTGTTATTATTATTACAATATAAATTTTAATATTTGATACTATGAATCACTTTATAAAATAGTTATAATGTCATTATAAGCAGTTTATTCTAGAAATATTTATTTAGGTATTTTATTCTTCTTGCACAGCATCATTCATAATTATAACAAAATCAATAGAGCAGTTTACATAAAAAAAATGTGATGATGTGCAGTGGCGAGATTATCACCATATAGTGATTTCCTCCATCTAACCACAAGATATTTATAAATTTACATACCCTATTTTGAATATGCAATGACAATATGCTGCTGCCCCCCCCCCTCCCCTTCCCCCTAGAAATTAATTTGGGTTTGTTCTTCACTTTTTAGAAAATGTCCAGTATTCCGACAGATTTACACAAGATTTTTTTTACAGACATTCTATTTACACAATATATAGTACCTACATGTATCAATTATTTTCTATAGTAAGTAGTAAAATTGCCTCAAACCGATTTTGAGACTTAGCAAACAAGCTGTTAAAATAAAAAGTAGGTAGGTACGTACTAAAATTTATTTTGAAGTTGTTAAATAAATTTGAAACATAATATCGTTGTTGCATATTCAAAAAGAGATATGTGCGAACATTTTTATTTTGGTATACCTACTCTTTAAAAACTGTTCATTAGGACATTCAAATTATTGTATGGACTTTTTATTGGCATGTGTATTATTCTTTAAGTATTGAAATTTAATATTTTATACTAAGAATCACTTTATAAAATTTATTTATTATTTGGGTTAGTCGGAAGATATCGTGTCCCTGCGATAAACTCGTCGATTGAACAAAATTATTTATTTATACCATGTTGTAACCTTATTGTTTTTATACAAATATTTTATACAATAAAGTTTATAATTATTATTATAAAATGGTGATGTCATTATAAACAGTTTATTCTAGAAATGTCAAAACATTTGTATATTCACATACCCCTTTTTGAATATGCAACGACGATATGTCTGTCTTGTTTATTTGGACGGATAAAAATACTATTGCTGACAACATTTTGTGAAGTTTACATAATCAATTTTGAACATGCAAAAAAATATATCAAATATTTTATGCTGGGAATGTACTAGTACAGTTATAACTCAGAATTTAAGCTCCTCAAAGGCGGAGTCCACACAGCTGGATGTGAACGTCAATCATCAAGCAAAAATCTTAAATCTTTGGGCGACAATTCGGAGCATTCTCCGAAGAAATATTTGAATGAATACCTTCGTTACGTCTCATGGACGGGTAACAAAGGCATTCATTCGAATATTTCTTCGGAGAATGCTCCGAATTGTCGCCGAAAGATTTAAGATTTTTGCTTGATGATTGACGTTCGCATCCAGCTGTGTGGATCCAGCAAATCAAAAACATTGTTTCAAAAAAGTTAAAATTTAAACTCTAATGTACATTGTTATTTTATTAAATTTTAAATTACAAGTACTTACAAATTTTGTTTATCCATATTTATATTATTAAAATAGCCATAAGATTGAAGGGAATTATTTTTATTAATTATAGTAAATAAATACATAATTTATTATATTTATTTATATTACAAGATGTTCACTATTACTAAGTATATTTATAATAAAGTTATTTCATAAGCTGTGCAACAATAAGAAATTATTAATTTATTATTGTTGCATGCCAAATACGAAACCATAAAATGCTCAAAATTTTGACATGTTTGAAATCAAATGCTTTTTTAACTTCATTTAAATTATTTTATAAAATCCAGCATTTATAAGATATAAAGTTGGAATACTTGAAATAATGTTTTTACTATCGTAATTTACGTGTCTTTAGAGGCTTTTTTTTATTTTTGACAATATTACATAGCCCATATTTGACATACAATCACAGTATGTTAAATCAGGGTTCTCCAAACTACGGCCCGTAAATCAAATCGGTCTGCCAGTGTCATCAATCTGTGACAGCTAATGATCAGTGTTATAAATTCGCCCCGCAAACAGCTATGAATTTTACAAATCTTCTAAAATAATCTTTAACGAAGAGATTGTAAAATATTTCAAATATCTACACCATTTTGAAAGTCTTGACGATAGAGCGAGTAGAAATTATGGCAAAAAAATCATGAAATTTTGGAAACAAAGACTTAAAAAGAAAAATATATTCTTGCTTTTAAATTTGGTAAAATTAAAGTTTTAGCCCTTGGAACTTCCTGGAGCAATCGGAATGGCCCTAAGGCTGGAAAGTTTGGAGCTCCCTATGTTACATCAAGATACAGTACGTATGTATAATTATTTTTTTTACTATCATCAACATGGCCAAATAGTACACATATTCAAGTCTGCATTAAACTGTTGATTTCTCAAATGAAAATTTAATTTTCATAAAAGTGTAAGGAATATATGTAATAATAATTATGAATGGCCCAAGCAGTGCTAATTATCT
This sequence comes from Athripsodes cinereus, assembly GCA_947579605.1. Lineage (NCBI taxonomy): Eukaryota > Metazoa > Arthropoda > Insecta > Trichoptera > Leptoceridae > Athripsodes > Athripsodes cinereus. The sequence continues at coordinate 409,199 of OX388319.1, forward strand.
CGAAAGATGTAGATACATAAAAAAAAATTAAAATTGTTTCATGCATAATAAGTTATTGTGCCACTCATACTGAATGGCATTACGTATTCAAAGCGCAGAAAAGATAATTATAAAATACAGTGTAGATTTTAAAGCATAAATTTAAAAGCAATTTTCAAATAATTTACGATCGAAGTTGGTGTATAATTTTTATAAACCCAATTAAATTAATACAAAAGTAAAAGTAAGCTACATGCAGTAGTACATAAGTGTATATAATCTTTATAAATAAACACAATGATTGTATAAATGAATATCAATCAAAATATAATTATTTTTGTATTGTGATATGACATTCTGAGTTTAATTCTGTATTCCATTTAAAAGGATTAGTTTGTATGTAGGTGATACAAAATAATGTATAGAAAATATAATTTCATAAGAGATCAAATTCAATAACATGTCACAATTTATAAATATTTTGTAGAAAGGGCGAATAAACCATTTTAAGAAAATTATTTTATCAGTAAAAGGGCATCTGCATCTTTAAGAACAAAAAGTTCTGAATCTAATAACTATATGGAGTTTCCAGCAAAGAATATGACTCACTCTTGTCTTCAATTTCGAGTGCCCCGTAAGAGGCAGTTATAGATATGCATAAGACACGAAAAAGATATTTCTCATCTTCAATTTAGTGATGAAGTGAATTGAAGCCCATCCTGAATGTCTTAATTTGTATTGGCACAGAGAAGACAACTCGCATATTTATTATGTGCAGTTTGCAGGATATGATGTGATGGTATTTATAGATGAACCAGTAATCTGTATCAGTTCATCACAGCTTAAAAAAAATGTCTATTTACCCTTCCTTCAAAACATTCATGTTCTACATTTATTATTATTTGTTATATTGATTGTTGTTGCATTAATTTATTTATTTATTTATCGACCAGTGATAGTTGTAATATGGCAGCCAGCTGCGCCTCCTCCTCTAATCTCTCCTGTTCCTCTCTCTGTGATAACATTAGCGCTCTCCTCAATTGACTGTCCATTTCATCTTCCTCTTCGTTCTCCTCCTGTTGCGGTGAACCTCCAGCCCCGCAACCTACAGCACTGGGACCTGCAGCTCTGTAGCTCTCCAGACTGGCTTGGATGGCCCTAGGGAAGGAAGCGGGAATCTCTAGCTTACACACACACACACACAACTACACAATATTTACAATGACAAATATTACAAGGAGTTTGTCTTTACAAAAAAATCTCATACTGTGAAATTTTCAAAATTGTTTCATTGAATCTGGATGACGTAGGAGCTCTGCTCTTGAAGCGTTCGGACGAAAGTAGTGGGAAAACCGCTAAATGCATCACAGATTGTACATGTATTTTTTTTGTAAAGACTTTTGCAGCTCTTTATTATGTAAATAAATAGAATCAAGTATTGTGTGAGTAAGGATTTCGTTTAATTAGGGGATAACTCTATTCTCATACTATGAATAGACTAAACTATGAAAGCCAGGTCTTAACTATGTTTTTTATAAATATACTATTTTAATATACAAAAGGCAGAGATCACATAAACACACAACATACCACATTTGCTACATCAGCCAAAAACATATGGTATAAATTATTTTAAATAACAAAACTTCAACTCAATTTACTTTAAAATATATTCTGTGTTATCAAGTATCATAAACATGACCTGAATGAGAATTACAGAGGCTTGCCAAATCTCAAATGTGTGTAGTGATCTCGCACACAATGGTTTTGGCACTGAAGTGTTTTGAGATAATTTTGTAGATTTGACTTAATTTCTAATACCTCAAAATATTTAAACTAATCTTAATACAAGACATGATTTTTTCCAGAATTTTATGAATGTGTTTGAAGCAAATACAATGTGCAAGAATATGATCATGTGTGGACCTTTAATGCCGCATAGGAAAATTTATATATTTTTCACATGACTAGTAAAATTTTATATATTGAATTGAAAAAACACATGTGTCTTGCATTTAATGATATATGATTTTAATAATTAAGAGACCTAAAAGTTTGTTCCAGAGGAAAGAACTAGTTACTGATTCTTTTTTGTGTTCTGTAAAAAGCTGGTATTCGTAAGACATTACAAATAAAATTAATTATGTAATTTGAAACAAGTGTTTCTTTCTACTATAGATTATTGATTCGCAGAGAGACGTCTTTCCACGTATCAGGTCTTTTTTATGTAAATTGTAAGTTTATGTAAATTGCTTTGTTGATTTTGTCAGGTCAGATTGATAATGACCTGATGAGTCGAAAGACATCTCTCTCGAAATCTTGTTTCAAATTACATAAGTGTTTTTTCAATTCAATTTGATGTCAAAAATTACAACAAAGATAATTGTGTCGCTGAGTTTCGAAATCCGCTATAACACATTCAAATGTATGTGTTATAGCGGATTTCGAAACTCAGCGACACAATGTAGGTATTGGAAATATTTAATTTATGTATAGGAATAAGTCAGTTTCGGTCTACGTCTTAGGGAATCTTCTACCAGTGGACAGGTATTGCCTGAACTGCGCGTAGGGAGTGGGGGGCGTGCGGGGAGGGGGAGGGGGGCACAGGGAGGCACTGCCCAATCCTGGAGTGGACGAGCGTCGCATGCCACACACCCTGTATCACATTACACATCACATATACATCGTCACATCCCACAATGTCTGATCTACACACAATATCTATCTTAAAACACAGAAAAGATTATTCAACTATAAAGACATTAGTCAGTTGGCTATTCCACTTATGGGAAATGCCATGATGATATAGACGTCATTACCATTTTGTTGAATCTATCCGCTTTGAAATGACATTGTCATTTTTCAAATATGAAAAACATATTCAGATAAAATTACATTAAACTAGGTGCTAGACCAGCCATACTCAACCTGCAGCCTGCCAAGCTTTCATATGCGGCCCTTAACACATTTATTATGATTTTTAAAAATGTGATATTCTAAATATTCTTAACATTTATTGCTTCATACTGCAGCTCTAATACTTTTATTCTATTTTAGTTCAATTTTTAAATCTCAAAAATGTTTTCTTAAAAAGGAGGGGGGGTTCATGATTTTTTTTCGTTACACCAGTATAGTGTTGTGGCCTGCATAACTTTTCAAATATTATGTATGTGGCCCGAAGAAAAAAAAAGGTTAAGTATGGCTGAACTAGACAATTGAAAGTTAAATCAGTATGTGTAAATATCAATCAAATCCACTTTTAGCTGTCTGCTTGATATCTTATAATATAATAAAAATATGAATTGGTTAGTCAAGAAAGGGAACAAGTCACATTTTTTCACATATGGTGATTTCCAAGGATTTCTATTCAATAGGTCAAAACCAATTCTTTTCTAATGAATGGTAACAAATCTGACCATTCTAGTATACATAAATGAGACACCTTCACCATGTTGGTTTAGTTTAAACAGGAAACATTTTCTTCCTGGAGTTTGAGTACTCCTTAAATCTGAGTGGATATACAGTAGCTCGCCCATTCATCCAATCGTTTATTCATCACATATATTCAATTTGAGAAAGAATTGTGGACAAACACCAACTTTTTCAGGAAAACAAGCGTACAACAGCCCAGTAATAATTATTATCAAAAAAATTGGATGTTTAAAATGCACTCTTCAATACATTCCAAATATTCATAAGGATTTTTGTAAGATATTGTAAAAAACTGGTGAAATACTGGTGACATTGTTCTTGGACTTGTTCCATTTTTTGAATTAATCAAGAAATGAAACAAGTCCACTGTTTTCAACTTGAAAATAAATAAAAACATGCATATTTATTTTGACTTTTGTTCTTTTATACTTTATTGCTCTTTCATACATTAGTATGCCATACCTTTGTAGTTGTCTCTCCTCATCACTGAGAAGGCTGGGGGTGGAGGGACGAGAGGGTCGCTGTGCCTTCAGAGCTTCCCAAATATCCACCTGCAAACATAAACATCTTATATATCAAAAAAAAAATTGCTTTTTACAAATGCACCTCCAAATACATTAGTATAATTTCTGTTGTTTAGTATAGAATCTTGGGTATTTTGTTAGAAGATAGAGAAAATCAGTAGATTAGGAAAAAATCAAAGTCAATGATATACTTAAATTATGGCATAGAGGTAAAATCACGAGGTTCTAACTAAATTCTATTATCTGTCTGTCTGGGTGTTACACGAATACGTGTTGAGTGCATTATATATTATGTATCGTACCCATGATACTAGATTCATATCTTAATTTGGAACTAGTTCAATCTGAGTGAATTGTCCGCCCTCCAAATTCTTTCTATTATTGAAAAGCTATAATTTGCACATTACAAGAGTGTGTCATGTTACCTACCTCATCTTTCTCACTGCCTGCATCTATGAGACTCTGCTGTATGGCGTACTGCAGCAGATCATCCTCATCCTCAAAGCTGTGCTGACGTCTCACATCGTCTCCTTGCATGTGGTAATGGGGTGGGGGCTGGAAGACCTCATCATCTATTACACACGTCTGTCTATCTCCTTCACTGATACAAGACACATTCTGCACACTCTGGTCCTGTCCGTAGATGTTCCCAAAAGTGATGCGAGCATTGAGGACATGGAAAAGGGGGATCTCTATCTTGACAGGGAACCCCGAAGGCAGCTGGAGTTGGATAAAGTCTTTCAGTTTGGCAAAGTGAGGGGAAGACATAGAAGCCATTAAATCTAAGATGGGCATAATCTGTTCCTGTAGCTGTAATACAAACAATAATGCACATGGATTAATTTATTCATAAGTCTCCTTGTTATTTCTGCAAGATTTTGAACATCTTGTAAAATGGAATGGATTTTGAAATTTGACATATTTAATACATCTTTGATGATGTGTGTCACATATACTTAATGTTTTATTTTTCATGACACAAAGAAGATGACTTATATGTTCATTACATGGAATAGACCAATAAGAGTTACATGGTCTTTTCTATAGAACTGTCAAATATTAGAAGGGCATACAGCTTTACATGGGTTCCTATGTTAAGACAACTGACAGAAAGAGTGGTTTTTGCAGTGGTTAGCGTTGTTGTAGCAATATATTATAATCAGTGATTCTTATAAATAGATTTTAATAAAATAATGGATCAAAGTGTATAACATTGTGTTAGATAGAGACACCACCCCCTCTCCCCTCACGTTGTACACTTCATTTTTTCATTGGAATATAGACCTTTTAACCTTTTTAAAAAAAGCAAATTTTTGCTTGGCATTGATTTATGAACAATTGAGTATAACAAATTGTAGTCAAGTTGGTAAAGTTATTATTTTTGTTTGGTTATGTTGGTAGTCCACGTCCTCCAAATAATTTTCAGCGACATCATCCCTTATTGGTCAATGATTAATCCAATGGCTACTTTATATGTGGGAAATGCCATCAATATATATGTATTTTTTTCTTTGCCTTTGTATGTAGATATGTTTATTTTATAATTATTGCCTTTTTGTATGACTTCTCTATAGATTGTTTTTTTGGGTAAAGGGTAGGTGGAAGAGATCACGCTTCTGTGTAGTCCTCACCATCTGTATGTTGGTAATATTCTATTTTAATGCATTTTTCCATAAAGTTGCATTTATTGTAATCAATGTACAGTAAAGAATGAATAAATAAATAAATATAAATACAGTATTCATAAATAAATTGACAACTTACAGCAGACATTCCTAAAGTTTATTTCACAATAATATCAAAAGTATTTTAGATAATGAATTTACCTGTAGTGGGTAAGTATCACATAACCAGAGTGTTGCTCGGAACTTCTGTATTTTAGTGTTTATCTCCTTCGGTCTCCCAATGTCTCTGCCTTGGAGATCACAATCACTGAAGTACTCCTCAACACTGATGTTACTCGGGTTACCCACAAATACAAACTCTTGCTGCAATAACATATCAATTTATTTAATGATTGTACAGTACTTGGAATAACTTTGTGCAAGTTCATTTTAATAGATTTAAAATAAAACACTGTATTACTTTCAGTGAATTTTTATTAGAAACTGATGATGATGGGTGTCTACCCCAAAAGCCCTCTGAGTCAAATATTATTCATAGTGAAAGTATTACAGTGTTTTATTATAAATGTATTTTAATTCTATTAAACTTATTTAGATATTGTTAACATTTCTCCATTATAGTAGACCTTCCTATGACATCAGATGTCAGGAATGTTGCGGGAAGAAATGACTCAATTAGAGCAGAGACACTCTGAATGGAAATAATGATTTTTGCATTGTTCTCCAGAAAAAATTGGTGGAAATGCGATTACATATTAAATAAGACTGGGCTAACAAGTTTTCATTATATTAAATAAGACTAGGCTAACAATTTTTTATTTGTTAACATTTTACAGTTTTCAACAAAACTGATTGCATGTAACAAGTTGCCTTCTGGTTGTTGGAGAGAACACGAATCTATTCAAGAACGAATTTGACAGCTTATGGTAAAAACACATTTGTGTGGATGTCAATCAAACATAGAAAAGAAAGAAAATAAAAATAAAATGGCAGTAACGTACCCGCTGGCTCTATACAACAGGAAGATAACACCAACCGAAAATGGAAATAAAAAAAAACAACATAAATATTAATATAACAAAACAAACAACATTAATAATCAAACATTAAAATAAAATATTAATAATAATTATTACACTATTGATTGACAATACTATATAGTATTAACATACATATCTGAGCGAAACTACATTATCTCAAAGGACGCCATTTTTCAATATGGCCGTTCAAAGTTTTTTCAACAAAATTATATTTGCTCCTCACATGTTAGTTAACACTGTATTACTCTTAACAATTATTGTGAATGATTGCTATTAATCATATCTCACACTTATTTGAAAAATTTCCTTCAAAATTTCATTACATTCAACAAGAGTGAAAACATGTTACCTAAATAATATATAATAAATAAGTAAAATAAAACTTCACCTCCTCTTCCGTGTTGATATTCTTCTCGTGCGCGTCCGCCACTCCTAGTAATGAATGCAGCGGTGTACGCGCCCCCCCTGATGCAGTCTGTCCCCCCAGATGCTCTGTACGTGTCCGCGTCACCAGCTCCACGTTACTGGCACTGAATACTTTACAGTCCCATCCTCCCACTGTCTCAGCCTTGTCAGATCTCCAACCCCAGATGCCACTTTTATTTCTGTAAAAACAACAAATTTTCGGTACCTTAATGCAGAACTATCCAAAGTTCATTGTAGTCAAACTGAGTTAAGTATTAAGAAATGATAATAATAGATACGAGATAATTTAATGAATGAGATTAATTAGTTTCATTGATTGTATCGGCATTACCTTTGTAACACTTTATTTTAAATTATCAAATCAAAATCAAATCAAATATTGACTATTGAAAAAAATAAAATAAATATTTTAAGTAGAGTTCTCTATGCCTGAAACCAACATGACCCCACCTACCCCTACACCTTCATTGTAAATCCAAAGGACCTTTTTAAAAAACAATAATAATAATAAATTTTTATTTTATTTGAGAGTAATGAGATTCGTAAACATAATGCATGTCAAAATTTGCCTTAGATATTTTAATATATTTATTTTTATTATAAAAACCTAACTTTAAACTGCTCGTTTGAAAAATTACCCTAAGATACTTAGGATAGTTTTGCATTAAGGTGGCGATAATGCAGTTTTAAAAGAAACAAAATATTATGAATAACAAATACTTAATTTTTCTAAACTGTACATTAATAAATTTTAGATATCAATAAACTGGCTTTTCCGTAAGTTTTCGACTGTCCTGTAAAAAAGGCAAGTGTTGGAAAAATTAAGACATTTTACATTTTAAGTTCAGCTATGAGGTTTGTGGTTCATCCCGAATGTCTTAATTTTTTGTAAGCACGGAGAGGACGGGTTGCATGTATATTACATGCAGTTGGTCTGCTGGCTACCCCACTTGTAGGATATGACGAGATGATATAGTAGTAGTAGTATTAGTTTTCAGGATATTTCATCTTTACCTTTCAAAGCTAATTTTATCCGTATCAATGTAATTATTGCATATGGGCGCAGTGAGCCTATGATGTACATGTCTAGGTGTTGGCGCCTGCACCACACACGTGTCTCCGCACAGCTTTTCTACCCACACCTGTCCACCGTCGTGGTCTAATTCCATCATTGTGGCTGTACCACCTGTAATACAAAATATAAACAACATAATTTAATAATATATATGCAGTGTGGACCGGAGGTAACGCTCTTGCCTTTGAGTCACTACGTATCGGGTTCGATTCCCGACTAAGGCAAAATGAAGAATGATCTTGTGGTGATGTTAGTGTGTTTATGGTGCTGTGTCTATGTTTGGTGGTTGGAGACAAAAGAAGTGTCAGTTGGATTGAGAGGTTAAGGGAGGTGTGTTTGTGTGTTGGTGTTAAAGAAAATAAATAAAATATCACAGATCTTTTTCAAATTGTCCTGTGTCTAAGTGTTACATGCATATCGTCCCTCTTCTGAATAACTGTCGTATCTGACATTTTTGGTGAAATAGAGTTATGATCATCAATGTGTTTTTATATGTGCCCTGCATGTTCTCACTGAAAATCACACCTGTAACTGTTACCGTTATCCTGGAAAAGCTTTCTGATTTGTTGTCATATTTATTCTAAATAAAATGTGTTGTATCTACAAATTTCTCAAAATTTCATCACAGAAATGATTCTGAGATAGGTATATAAGAATACAAATAAAATAATGTAATATATTTATACTGTATCATATAACTAGGAGAGACGAAAATACACACGGCAAAACACTAAAAACACTCTCCTGAACAATTTACATTTTAGCAGATACAACTGTTAGTCAGAAGAGGGACAATATGTGTGTTGTGTAGGGTAGGGGTGTAAATGAATATGTGTACTTTCTTCGTGAGGTTCGTTTAATGACTGATTGGTGACACTACCGAATAAGGTGACGTTGTCTTTTCTAAGCCCTGTATGGTAGTTTCATGTGTTAAATTTACAGTATGTAGTATGTTTGCACCAGGGCGCTGTGACATGTAGATCATGGCATATCCCACAAGTGGGGTAGCCAGCGTACTAACATGCAAGAAATATACAGGTGGCATGTAAGAAATATATAGAAAATAAATCATATTATTTTATGAATATAACAAATAAATAATAATAAATCGAAGAAAAACGATTACATACTGGACAGAATCAATTTGTTTAATGTATGTGGGTCATAAAAAAAGTAATATTAATATGGACAATGATATAAGAAATAGATGTAGTATAGCCTGTTATGGGGTAGACGGCGATATATATATACAAGGCAACCCTAGGGAAACAAAGCAATATAACCATTACATTACATAGAGTACACGCAGTACGTCTCATAATAATGACAGCACTATTATATAACACAAATCATGTGAAACGGAAGTGTAAGTAGTATTGTGAAAAATACTTTTTATCTATTCACATTATCAAATTTTCAAAATTTTCTCTTTTCGGGGTGACACAGAAGACAGATCACCAAGTCAATTCCTGTATATACCCCTTTCACTTCCTGCACATCCATACGATTTCTCATATTTAACACAGATCTACCTTGAAGAATTTTCTCTTTTCGGGGTGACACAGAAGACAGATCACCAAGTCAATTCCTGTATATACCCCTTTCACTTCCTGCACATCCATACGATTTCTCATATTTAACACAGATCTACCTTGAAGAATTTGAATCTAATACAATGACGAGCAGTGTGGCACGGAGATAACGCTCCTGTCTTTGAGTCACAAGGTTCCAGCTAGGGCAAAAACAAAATGGCCTTTTTTAAACTGTACCGAGTCTGGGTGTAACATGTGTTTAGTGCATTCTTTATGAATTTAGTGTATCGTCTTGTTAATACCCAAAATACAAGATTCATATCTTAATTTGGGACTAACTCGATCTGTGTGACTTGTCCATATTGACGTTATGTTGGCTGAGAGAAAGAATACTAGAAGATAAGTCCACCCAACGATCTTGTAGGCTAGATCTTGAAGTAGGAAATAAAGATAAAATTACTAAAAATATATAAGTAGAGAATAAACATGAAACAGTGTTGTTCTTGCATATTAATTCTCTCAATATGTTTTTTCACTAAGCGAATACACTAACTCTCCAACAATTAATATATAAGTATATGTCGGAAGGAAAGATTTTCAGAGATGTGGCCACCTAAGAATTAAATGGCTTGACCATATATAACAAACCCTGTATGAAGAACACGTATTGAGCTCACTGAGTAGAAAAACATGCACGAGAAACTATATGGAAGTTGTGGAAGTGAAAAATGCATACAAGGATAGAATGATAGACGCTCAATCTCTTTTGCATGCATTTACAATGATTACACCTTGTAAAAGTTGATTGCCTCACCTTGTCCCTTGAAGATATAAGTCCTATTTCCTCTGGTCCACTGAGAGTCTTCAAACCCCAACAGTGTAGTGTCTATCCTAACACTGGAGCCCCTCTTAAACACACGGTATGTGTCTGAGGGGCACATCCGTGACACCAAGGGCACTGTAACACAACAAAAATATTATTTTATTTATTGGTAAAAAGTACAAAACAGACAACAACAGTTGTATAGATATTATAAATATAGTTTACAAAAATAAAAATAAGTCGTTCATAGCTCAGCTGTCATCCACAAACATACAGTAGTGTGCGAATTAATGTGAACATGACTTAATTAAAACATTTTCCGTGTTTGCAACACTACACAATCACGATATGTCGGCCATTTTGAATTTTGTGTATCTACTTCAGTCGTGTAGAGTATTAGCTGTCGTTTGGTTGTGAGTTTGGTGCAGTTAAAGCGATTTTGAAGGTTTTTTAAAGCAATTTCTACCTACGGTCTGTTTCGTCAAGATTTTATTAGTGATTTTTTGAAGTTTGTGCAATGGATATCACTCCACGAAAACGGGAAAAGATTAACACTTTATGTGAGCATACTTCAATGAGTCAAAGGAAGATTGCCGAACAGTGTGGGGTTAGTCTGGGTGCTGTCAATAAAATTATTAAGCAGAAAAGGGAAACTGGGTCTGTTAATGTGAAAAGAATTGGAAAATGTGGGAGAAAAAGAAAAACTTCAGCAAGGGATGAAGCATATTTAATCAGAAAAAGTAAACTGAACCCTAGGATGACGAGTTTTGATCTGCAGCAAGATTTGGAGGCCAACGGAGTGAAAATTCATGACTCCACAGTAAGGAAACGACTCATTGAATCTGGAAGAAAGGCTATAAGACCACAAAAGAAACAGTTGTTGACAGCAGATATGATGAAAAAAAGATATATTTGGGCTAAAAAGTATGCTGATTGGACGGAAGACCAATGGAAAAATGTTTTGTTTTCTGATGAAACTCACTTTTTGGTCCAAGGAGAGCGCTCACGTTATGTAAGAAAGAGTTCAAATGAAAAAATCACTTCTGCTCACATAGAACAAACGGTAAAACATCCACAAAAAGTTATGTTTTGGGGCTGCTTTTCTTTTTATGGTCCAGGATCGTTAGTGCCTGTTGTTGGGATGATGAACTCTGACAAATATAAAGAGTTATTGGAACAAAAATTAAATGGGGAATTGGGAAAAAATAATTCTAATGATAAATTATGGTTTCAACAAGATTCAGCACCTTGCCACAAATCCAAAAAGATGATTAAATATTTTGAAGAAAATAAAATAAATGTGTTGGATTGGCCAGGAAATTCACCTGACTTAAATCCAATCGAAAATTTATGGGCGATTTGCAAACAACGGGTTCGAAAAATGGACTGTACAACTAAAAGGAAGATGATAGAAGCGGTAATTCAAGTGTGGTTTCGTGACAAGAAAATTAAAGAAAATTGTAAAAAATTAGTTGAATCGATGCCAAAAAGACTTCAGGACGTAATAAAAGCTAAAGGAGGACATACATCCTATTAAAATAAAAAAAATAGTAATAAGAAAAAACTGTTCTTTAAATTAAAATCTCATCTTATATAAACAATGATTATTTTTGTGTTTTGTATACCCATGTTCACATTAATTCGCACACTAATGTAAACCACAGTTAAGTCAATTATATTATATGTATATGCAAATATTATCTCATAAGCATGCACCAGCTATGACTATATCATCATCATCATCATCGCCCTCAACGTTCCTCTCGGGAGCACAGGACAGAAACCAGCCTCCTCCATTCAGAGCGTCTCTGTGCCAATCGCGTCACCTCTTCCCACAACATTCCCTGCGCTCTAATGTCATTGTTATAGGAACGGTGTATTGTGAAAGAGGGACGCCTGGGCCAACGGAACCCTTGCAGACGGAACAACAGTGCTCTTTTTGTCCGACTATCATTGGGCATTCTCAGAACTTGACCCTGCCAGGACCATCGTCTCTCCTGTATGACGGAGATTACAGATCTCTGTTAAGTGCGACGGCGCACAGCATTATTTGTGACATGTTCATACCATTTTACATCCAAAATCCTCATAAGACACTTGTTTTCAAAGCTTGGTATCTTCTTTTGCTATGGCTATATACTGCTTGAATAAAGAAATAAACTAGGTGGAATGATCTGACCCGGAATACAATAGAGTCTTCTCTTCTAGATGTATTTTGCTTGGGTCAAGATAGACACAAGCAGAGAGAAACTACCCAGAGAGTAATCTACTGCTGCCATCATCATCAGATTGAGGAAGGAGATTTGATATTTTTTTCACAGTAGTCTTGTTCAAAATATCCAAAATATGCAGTATCGCAACAGATTATTAACATATGCAATGTATATTTGCATATATCCCAGTCTGGGCTAATATAACATGAGAATTTTTTTTATCTAACCAGTTTAGTTGGAAGATATCGCAACCTAGTGATAAACTCGCCCTCTCAGCATTCAATGTATAATTGATAATTTTATGGTACTTTGTAATGATGTTATAACATGTATCAGTGTAGAGTAAATAATAAAAATAACTAAATAATCTTACTCCAACTGGTAAACTCCCATTTCATCTCAACATAGAAGTCCGGAGCCGTGTGCAGTCGGGAGAGCAGCAGAGGCACTGAGAGGGAGCGCGCGTCTTGCCTGTGGCCCTCCCTACGCCCCAACACCAGGGACACCATTTCAGGATCTCCCGTAGACACAGCCTCTTGGACCACTACAAGATATAACAGCACAACATGTACTAATATATTTTGCTCAACAAATACATTAAACCCCTGTACTGACATATGTCTAAACGTAAAAAAACATTTCTGCTGTATGAGATGTGATTAATTCCTCACCTGACCATCCATCTTTGGTCTCTGTATTGGGATTGGCTCCAGAGTCCAGGAGCACTTTGGTGGACTCCAGGTGGCCCAGTGTCACAGCCAGCACCAGAGGGTTACGCCCCCGAGGGTCACACTTTTCTAAATCATGCTGCAACAAAACAAACAATAAAATATTGAATTCAATAATATATAAATACATCTACAAGAAATGCACACGATACACTGATTGCACTCTTAACCTGTCGCTAACTGGAAGTGTATAAAGTTTAATTTATTGACCAACAATTCTTATTGTAAGTTCATTATCATAAGAAATTAAAGTGAAACACAATGTTTCGTCATGCCCAAAATGTAACGTCAGATCTGCAAAATTGACATTGTACAGTAGAGCCAAATAAAGGGGAATGAATGCATCATCACTTTTTTACATTATAATGTGTATAATGAATTTTGTTGTAAAGTTAAAACACTTTGTGTTTTTTAACATAAATAATATTATATTAGAAATGATTGAGGATGATACATATATCCACATCAACAATCTGATGACTTGTGATTTAAAGAAAATAACAGAAAATTTATCATTCAAAAACAATAATAAAATTTATCATCTGTGATTGAAGCTTACGTCAAAATTTGTCAAGACTTGTATTATTGTTTGTAAATTCGTTTTAAAATTTCTTTATGAATTTGTTCTTTTATTTTACATATTGAATTATCTATGATGTACCTACATAAAGGTGCGGGGTCGGGTGTACCGCACATTCTCACCAGTGTTTTGCCAAATATTCGGTTATTCAGCACATGATCTTGCATAATATTCGGTATTTGGCAAATATACTATTCGTTGCATCTCTAATTGATACCCAACTAGATACTTGCATGCCTATGTTTGGTTAGTAAATACCATGTGCCCAAGCAAACTATAAATGTATGCCTATATCTATTTGTTAATAGATATCTAATGTTACCTAATTGTGTGATTGTTTTTTTTATTTGATTTTTTTTTTTTGTAATTGAAGACTGTATAATATTCTTCGTCATGTCAATTGTAAAAAGGCATAAGTCGTATATTTCTTAAATAAATAATAAACATTTATAAGGATGGAGAAGACGAGCTTAGTCCGTCTAGCTGACTGGTGGGAAATGCTGTGATGGTATGAATGAATATAAGATAATTAGCCAACACCGTATTATTATGAATCATATGTGTGGATATCAAGCACACCAGCTCTAGCTGCCTGCTTGATAGCTTTAATAATAATAATTATAATAAATCTGCGACGCTTGCAGAGTAAGCAGGGATGAGACCCTGCGAAAATATCACCAACGCATATAATATAATAATAATAATGAATCACTATAACACTGAACACTAAGCATCAAATGTTTTCATAATATGATTTTCATGTTGTATTATAATAATTTATTATAATCTTCTAATAACATGTCTCTGTGTGTGTGTGTGTGTGTGTGCATGTATTTATGTAGTGGTGAATTCAAAGGGACATAATTGGGATGTTCTATGCAACAGTGTTGCAAACACCACATAAACCTTAAACTGAAAAATATAAAAAAACAATGTTTTGTACTGAGTCCGTAGTCTTAATTTCTGAACTGAAAATGTTAAATGTCTTGAAATGTAATGTTCTTGAAAACTTACAGAAAAGAGTGAGAGGCCTATTCTAAACAGGGGAATTAGCGGGATAATAATTCTGCACCTGAGAGCCATTAGGACTCAAGTGTTTTTTTGACAGAAATGGCAAATTTACAAAAAAATCAGAAATAACACAACAGTCGTGAGAGTCTTTAGTACAGAAATGCTTAGGGTCATAAATTGAAGTGCGCATCACTATGGTATATACTATATACCTACAGCTTATTACTAGTAAAATGTTGAGATTTTTTCAATTAAACAATTATAATTTGTTTGATTTTGTTGGCAC
The DNA here is from genome assembly GCA_947579605.1 of Athripsodes cinereus. Taxonomy (NCBI): domain Eukaryota; kingdom Metazoa; phylum Arthropoda; class Insecta; order Trichoptera; family Leptoceridae; genus Athripsodes; species Athripsodes cinereus. The sequence goes on from OX388319.1 coordinate 424,473, forward strand.
TAACTATGTGGTAATCACGAAACATTTTTAATTAAAGAATTAGTTAATTATGTACTACAACCACTTTAATTTTTTAAAAACACTACCGGTTTCAACGCACAGATGCGTCATTGACGAGTGTTATACTAAAACTAAATAAATACTAGAACTGCATCTGAGCGTTGAAACCGGTAGTGTTTTTAAAAAATTAAAGTGGTTGTAGTACATAATTAACTAATTCTTTAATTAAAAATAAACAATTATATTTGAATATGGCATTTTAGTACTTAAGACTAAATGGCTCTCAGGTGCAGATATTATAAGACACTTATTATCTTCATTTCAGCAATAATGAGATATATGGCACCCATGCTGAATGTCATATTTATTTTTTGCACATAGAACAGAACCAGCATACTCATTACATGCAGTTGGTACACTGGTTACCCCATTTGTGGGATATGCCGTGACGACGTTACCATATTACATAGCAGTATTATAGAATAATATTATTATTAGATTCATTGAATTACGAAACTGCTACTGCTACTATAGCATCATGACATATCCCATAATAAATTGGGATAGCCATGTAATAAACATGCTAACAGTCCTCTTTGTGCCAACAAAAAATATAAGACATTCAGAATGGGTGGAAAACTTCATCGCTGAATTAATATGTAAAATGTCTTTCTTAAGATATACCTAAATAGATAAAATGTTTAAGTGTAATAACAGTGCATCCACATCTTCAGGATATATTGACCTTCTGCAATGCAATGTCTCTTCAGTGAACGTTCAAGATCTAACTTAAAGAAACTTCAAATGTGCGAAGACGTCATTTTAATTTATTCGTGAAATGTTAAAACAACAATTTACGCAGTAATAAATCATTGCAAACTTCATTAGGTTTTTTGAATTATGAAATTAGCTCATTTCTTTAATTTTGTGACCTGATACACTGTTGAATCCCACAATCCATTTATGAGTTGGGGTGGGGCAAGAGGTGGTAGGAGGGGAGAAGCCCCACAATGCTGTCGATAAGAGTTCAAAACCCCAACATCTACCAACTAATCTGGTAACAAACATTACGGAGACATCAACCTTCTTATAGCACAACTATAACACCGACATAATAGTAACAGTACCCATAACCTTTATTTCACACGCAAAAAGATTCAATATAAATAAATTTAACACATGAAACTATCAGAAAAGACAACATCCCCTTATTTGGTAGTGTTCTAGATAGAACACAACCATCCATGTAGTTAAATTTACATTTATGAAATTGAAAAAACAAAACTTGCAAAAAAGGATCAATGCTTGAAAATCATCAATCAGTATTGAAACACATTTGAACGAAATCCCTAAGTAAGCTTTCCTCCAAATTGAATCAAAATCAATATTTTATTCTTCAAGGAAATACATTGAAACATCACAAATATTCCATAACGTCCCCAGCAAAGAATAGATCTCCCACACATTTTTATAAGTGTCCTGTAAAAGGCAAGTGCCTCACAGAGCTTTGTCCCCTTGACTCGACCACTAGAAGACCTCTGCACTCTTCGGAACTGGCCGTGAATAGACTTACTGAGTCCAATAGAGCCGGTAAGTCTAACTTCTATGAGAGGGCCTTTGGTGTTGTTGGATCGGTTATGTAGAATCGCCTACCGGTGCCTTTGAGAGATGGTCAGACTGTCACTAGCTTCAGAAGCAAATTAAAAACTGAACTCTTCACTAGCACCTTGAGATGGTCTAGGGACTGTTAAACGCCGTCATAAAATAAAATCATCCAAAATCATCATCATCACATAACTTTGATTTTCTCTGCATCCCTTCCCTTCCCTTTCGTCGTCATGACACTCAATTGCATAAATCAAAAGTTTTTAATATAATTTAACTTGAATATAATTTAACTTATATTGGTAGGTAAATTTTGTGTTCATAGTTTGTAAGTATTTTTTACATTTTTTAATTGATTCATTTAATCTAGTAATGTTTATATTCCACTATCATTGATTTCCTTTTATTACTTTTATATTTTTAATTGTGTATGACAACCGAATGGGCAATGATATAAAATAATTTATTTAATATATGGACACTTATAAATTGGACATTGCATTGCATACTTGTTATTCGTAATTGTATAATTGTACTAAATTTATATGTACTGTCTGTATCTGTAGTGTTCTGTCGACTGGAATAAATAAATAAATATAAATCAGCAACGAAGCATGCCACCTGTTCTGAATGTCATTTTCTAATGACGTGGAAAGGACAAGTTGCATATTAATATGCAGTTCTAATGACGTGGAAAGGACAAGTTGCATATTAATATGCAGTTCTAATGACGTGGAAAGCACAAGTTGCATATTAATATGCAGTTTGTCTAGTGGCTACCTCACTTGTGGGAGATGCCATAATATGATAGGCAAAATTTACGATATTTACGAAGTTGCAGAATGTTTTAAAAATCTCTCATTTTTCTAAAAAAATTATATTTTTAGTGGCTTGTTTGAATCTATGTACATGAATTTATTGACAATCAAAGGGTTAACATAACATGTAGTGACAATTCACGTAAATCGAGCTAGTTCTAAACTAAGATATGTATCTTGTATTATGGGTACTAACATGACGATACACATATACAATGCACTTTATACATAAACATGTAACACCAAGCCACCGAAAGAGTTTATTCCTCATTTTGGCCTAGCCCGGAATGGAGCCAAGGACCTTGTGACTCAAAGGTAACAGCGTTATTTCCTCGCCACACTGGGCGTTATTAAGAAGGTATATTGTCTAGGAATATAAAACATCACATATTACTTGAGATAATAATTTATTGCAGATTCAGACTCTGACATTAACACGATTACTTTATACTCAGCAACTTCTTATTCAGTAGGTAACCACTTAAAGTAAATGCGTTAGTTGGAAGAAATTGCTGTATTGTGATAAAATCTCTCACTGTTCACTGTATGTAATGTGTTTTCACTTTTGTTAACAATTTGTTTTTCCTTTTTTAACAATGTACAGAAAAGAATGAAACAAACAAATAAAAACACAGGAAAGAACAAAAACTTAATGATGTAAAAAACATTCTGTCAATAGATACCATCTTGAGGCTTCTCACAAGTGAGGTCACTACTGGTGGGCTAACTTTATGTACTGAGCATGCAGGTCATCCTCTACGTGCTATAAAAACATAAGGCAATCAGGATGGGTGACACACCTCATTTGTGAATAGAAGATGTTCAATCTCTAAACGCATGATGTTTTGTGAACACCCGCCTTTTACAGGACATACAGATGAAGTGTAGGATACCTATTCTTTGCCAGGAACGCCAAGACAAAAAAAATATCAAAATGTCAACAACCAAGTGACACTATTTATTACATAGGACATTTCAACAATATTATTCAAACGTGATTCTATAATCTTATCTCAATCCCCAGGAAATGCAGTCCCAAATATATTTTATACGATAACCTTTCATTAATATTATAATTATCTATCGAAGTGTGACAAGATCAACAAGTTGGATACATTGTGTTATAATAGTCATGAAAAACAAACAAACACGACAATAATTCATTAATCTTTAAAGAGTTTTTGTGCAAATTTGAATTGATCATATTATTGTCCACTTACCACATTCTTAGTGATCTCCTCGTGCAGTTCTTGATACTTATTGTCCCACACCAACAAATGGAGAGGATACTGGAGTCTTATACTCTCTAAGCTGACAGCCATTTCTACATAATATTACGACAAATATACAACTAATATAATAGATATAATACAATTCACTACACTAATGATATACTGTACATCACGACACATCCATCCAGTCGCAGGTAAACAAGGAAAATAAATTACTAAATCAAATAATAGCGACGTAAAGAATGTGCAATCCACCTACAACTTCGCTTGACATTTGTCATTTGACAGTTCATGATGACTAACTTACAATGTTGCCAGCACAGTAAAAAACTCGTCTCGTGAAAATAATATTTTTCGGCTCGACGTGCCAAATGGGTACCTACTTACTACGGTTTCACACAGATAATTATAATTGTATTCATTCTGAGAAATACTGTCATGAAATATTTTTTTAACAAAAAATTACATTATTGAGACAAAAATACATAGACAAATAGAAAAAAAACTTTGTTGATTTCATTGAATTAGAATAATTGATGATGAACCGCACTCTATAACCAATCGATTTTTGTACAATGCCTTATCACAAAATAATAATATTATACTAATATAATTGTGAATGTAGTTTATACCTACCTTGATAGGGAGACAAATGCAACTCTACGTTTAACAACTGATTTAATTAATAATTTAATTTTTACTTCTGAGCTATCCGGGTGGACGGTGGGTCTCCTTCAACAATTTAATTAATAAATAAAATACGATAAATAAGCTTTATTTCCACTAAGTTATATTTTTCAAATCCAAACATTTTCGCCTTAGCTAATTGGCATCTTCATGAATACTCCAATCTATCTCCAAGTCCAAATTATAGTTCTCGAACGTCCGCTTTACTCACATGTCTAAACCAGGGATGTTGCGGATGTCGATTTTTACACATCCGCGGATGTGAATGCGGATGCGGATTTTTGAAGGCTCACATCCGCGGATGCGGATGCGAATGCGGATGCGGATGTTTAAGATGTTATAGAAAAAAAGTAGGAACTATCTTAGTTGGTAGGCCCCACTGTCAAATATGTGACGAAATTTTTGCTACAATAATATGGATTTTTTGGCGAAATATTTCTTTTCTTCCTTGTTATTTGCAAAAATAAAATAAAACCGGCAAAAATAAAAATGCGTCGGATCTTGTCACCATTATTTTCGTTCCCATTGGTTAATGTCAAGTGCAAACGGCACGCGCCTTTCGACGGCCCCGCCTCATTTCTTTCTTGTCGCAAATTGTCTTACATCCGCATCCTCATGAAAATCCGCATCGATTATTGCGGATGCGGATGTGGATGCAGATGTCCAAATACATGCGGAAGCTCCGCATTTGCGGATGCGGATGCGAATATTCGCAACATCCCTGGTCTAAACCATCGCAACTTATGTACACGTAGTGATGTGAGAAGAGAAAATTCTCCAAAGAAATTTCTCGAGAACGAGAAATTTCTCCAAGAATTTCTCCTCTGATGGAAGAGAAATTTCTCTCCATAATTTTTCTTAGTGGCATTTTTACCTTTCGCCCAGTACATTTTGCAGCCAACATGATTGATCCAAAAAATTTTGGGGCTGATTAAGGCCCAACTCAGAGGTTATTAACACTTTTTTCCATGTACGTACCTGCAATTTTTTTTACTTAAATATGGGCATGTGGGGTGTCAAACATCAAGATTTTTCTCAGTTATTAGCACTTTTTTCTATGTAGGTACCTAACATTTTTTTGTTTCCATAATTAATTGTAGCCATAATGGTGATAAATTGTCTCAAAATTTGTGCATTGTTATTAATTGATTGAATAAAGTATTTTTTATTGTTATACTGTTAAATAAAAAATAAAAAAAAATCTCCGAAAATTCTCTACTTCGAGAAATTTCTCCAAAATTATTTCTTGAGAATTCCACAACACTATGTACACGCATTCTATCCACAACCCCACATTCGCTCATTCTCCTAGTATCCTTATTCCTCACTATCACGCAACGTTTTACCAGCCTTTATCCTCAGCGATCGCATATTCCACTTTCGTCCCTCTTCAACTTGTCGGTACAAAAACGATAGTAGTGTGAACTGTGAACTAGCCAGTGATTTCTATAACATATCTCTGGCACTAGCATTTTTACCATGTTCGACACGTTGCAATTGCTGATAAAGGGTCTAAGTGCACCTTTCATATAAAAGTCAGACTAAATTAATATAAGGACAAGGTAGTTCTAAAATTGTTTAACAGAAACGAGAAGACAGTAAAAATATAACAAAAAGAAAATTTGGCGACGGTGGGGAGACTGGAGAGCATGAAAATTTGTGTATACTTAGGTACCAAATTGTGAAAACTGAGACTAAAAAAGGTCCACACAGCAGAGATGTGCAAAATACTTCCAAAAAAGTATTTAAATACAAAATACAAATACTTTTGAATTTTTGTATTTCAAATACAAAATACTAAATACTTTTTCAAAATGGTATTTAAATACAAAATACAAAATACGTATTTTCAAAATACTTTTTTAAAATACCTTTTTAAAATACTTTTTACAAATAGTCGAACAAGGTGTAAGACAAAAGTATTTAATATTTAAACCATTGATGAATGAAAAAGAAATTAAAAACTGGACAAAAGTATACATAAATGGAGAAAGGGTTGACATGATTAGATATAGCATTGCTTGCAGACAATTGATGAATACCATTGATGAATGAAAAACTGGACAAGAGTATACATAAATGGAGAAACGGTTTACATGATTCGATATATCATTGCCTGCAGACAATGAGGATGAGTCTTAGGAAGAACTGTCAAAATAAAAATAAAATAATTAAGTCATGACAAAATGTACCGTCGTTAGAAGAGATAAGCCGAAAATTGTCATAAATGGATTGAGTATCATCAAGCAGGTAAGAGAATTCCTGACTTGGGCTGCAAAATAAATCAGAATGGATAATCCAAATCTGAAATCGTATGGACTACTGTTACATCATATTATATACAGGACTGCTCCAGACTCTTCCTTATCGTCTTCAGATGGTTTTTAATGTTGCCTCCGGATCATTTACAGAGAGAATAAGAGCTGCCACATAACTTCACTACTAAGAAGTCTACACTAACTGTGAGTCCTAGAGATAGTGGTGTTTAAACTGTGTCTCACTGTCCACAAGGCAGCACACCACCCACTGAGCTGTTCCGCTGACGAAAATGTGTGGCGAAGGCTGTGATCAGCTTCTTAAACTCGTTGAACTCAAAAAGGCAAATACCTCTAAATTTGCAGAAAGAAGAAACAGAGTCGCAGCGTCATCTGCCTGGAATAGATTGCCTTCAGACAAAATTGAAAATGCTACCATTCAGGAGAAATCACAGCGCCCTTGAAATGGCCATGAAACAACGGCGTCATGTATAATTTGTTCAATCATCATTATTATGTGTGTACATCTCAAACATGGAGTACTCTAATGGAAACGTTGTATTTGTAATTCAACAAATTGGCAAAAAAAGCTTGCGTACGCGCATATCAATTAATGGCAGAATTTTGTTTCAAACAATAAAAAGGTATTTTGTAAAAGTATTTTGTGTAAAATACAAAATACTCAAGAAAAGTATTTCAAATAAAATACAAAATACTTTTTACAAAAAGGTATTTGAAATACAAAATACAAATACGTATTTTGTATTTGTATTTTAAATACTTTTATTTGAAATACGTCACATCTCTGCCACACAGTATGTTATATAGCATTTAGATTATTTCTCTTTGAATGACCGACCAAAGTGTCAGGGTCAAAGCTATTCATCAAAAGTGAACAGGTCAATTCGCACTTATTCATTCTATTATTTCACTGCCATGTCATTACTCACGGTTCATCACTGAAAGTGAACAAGTGTAAAATACCAAGTTGACAAATGAAAGAAAAAATCATGGATCTGGATCCTGGATACGGCTTTGAGGCAGAGTCTTTATTATGGATATTTTAACAAGAGACTATTGAACTTTTAGTCATGCGTGCATTTATTTATTTTGTGTCATAACCTTTATTTTAATTCAATATTATTATGCTCTATAATGACTATAGTCATAACAAGGAAATTTAAATTGGTATTTATTGTTGTTCAGCCCTCATGTTGCTTCCATCAATTTCATATTTTAAATTAAGATGGACAAAAGTGGATATTATTAAGTCTCCAGAAACAGTAGTGGCTAACCCCCGGTCCGCGAAAGGGATATGAAATGAAAGTTAGTCATTTATTTTAAAATATTCTTCAACAAAACCGAGGAAATTGTGAAATATATGACTGTATCCCTGTAAAAAATAAATAAATAAATATGTCAAATTCATATACATTTTCGAAAATCAGGTGACGGGAAGGAGATAGAGATTTAGGGTGTAAGGGAAATCATCAAATTCTGGGAATCTGAATTACATTTTTGTAAACCATTAACGTCTCCTCCTCGACGAGCTGCATTAAAATTGACAAATTAATTTAGAACGGTCCGCGGCGGTAAAAAGGCTACAGACCACTGTCCTAAAAGGTTCTCAAACTGTTCACATATCGCATGCAAGTATGATATTATTGTAAACTCAAGCTTTATTCAACTTTGGGTACTATGCCTTTTAAAAAAGATCTATGTATCCATCCCATCAAGTAAAGTAGCCAGAGGACCAACTGCTTGTAATAAACATGCAAATCATCTTCTCCGGGAAAATAAAATATAGACATTCAGAATGGGTGCCATACCTCATAGCTAAACTGAAGATGTTAAATGTCTTAAAATGTGATATTTTACGAATACCCTGTAGTACTGATGTCAATTCGGTATCTACCCGTTATTAAATACTCGTTACTTTTGACTACCAGTATAGGTACAGGTTCGGTAAAAATTTGTACATAATACCCGTTACTTGTTAAATTCTGTATATTGCTGGTCGGTCGGTAACTGGTAGATAGTAAGTTAAAGTACCCGCTACTTTTGAGAAGTGGGATTGTGGGAAAATATTCTTTAACAAAACCAAGGAGTTCGCCAAGCGGGGGGGGGGGTAATTTTTTTAATGTGAAGTAAAATTGTTAAATTTTGAAAATTGAGATCCGCATTATTTAGCATTGGTAAATTATCCGTTACAATAACGGGTATTTTGTTTGGACTATCTTTTGGACATCACTACTTTGTAGAACTGTGATAAAACCTCAGAGGTGGTGTTATGTAATAAAGATTTAGATGAGATTCCCAATGATCTTTGATTTTTGGGAATCCCCGTTGTAAACAGTGGTGTCAATCACATGTGTCCCAGGTGGGTAGGCAGAGAGAACGGAACACCGTGTTCTTCTTCAAACTTCTTCGACGTTCTCCAGATTCATCAAGTTTCTCATACCAGCACACGTAATTCTCTTACTCAATATGCGACCGTCCTTGGGAATTTGATCCACGTGGTCCAAGTCTTATATTTCTTGGATGTTTGCCTTTTGCTCACACCCCCTCTTTCAGATAAATTCACCCTCTTCTTCATCCATTTGTTCCACATATCCAAACTATCGCAATTTATTTACACGCATTTTATCTACAACACATCTCGCAACGTTTAACCAACCATTTTCTCAGCGATCGCAACCACGTCCAAGTTTCGCATGCATACATAAATGCACCAACATTTTTGTCATGTTCGACATAATATTGCTGTTGCTAACAATGGATCGAAGTGCATCGTTCACTCTAGCACCGGCCACTTTTCTTTTATCAATCAATTCTTAAATTCTAATGTCAATCACACTCATTTGTGTTTCAACAGAATAAAACTATGAGACTTTTCACAACTGAACGTAGGTAGCCTTAATTCCAATAACTATAGGTAAATTGTGGTGATTATAATTTTACCTCTCTATTTTTTATTTTCATCATTTATTTCTGTGTTTATTCTCATTTTATAACATAAATACAAACTGCAGTTGTCGATAAAAAGTTAGTTATGTTGGAATTTATTTTTCGTCTTTAACCCAGTTGTCTACATTTATTATAATGTATTCATTCAAGCGGTACCCAATTTTTCAAAATTTAGACGCCACTGGCCGTCAACCGTACACGCTTGTGTAGAATATTGGTAGAAAAGAGATAAGACATTTGACGAAGGTTCGTTGCAACAATGAATTTACATATACAACTGCACTACAATTAGCATACTGTACTATCATTATGAACTTTTCAACTCAGTCACGAGTTTTAACGGTACAGCTACACCTACAATTTACAATACTTGCTTTGTTGTAGACACTCGTAATGGCGTCACTTCTTTGTCAGCAGCTGACAGCTGTTGAACATATTCGGGTTATATTATTGTTTTGTTTTGATTAGTTTTAGTTGTTTAAATTCTGAACTCATGTGAAGTCTGCGGTATTCTCTTTGCATTTAGTTCAGTTAAGATCCTTTAGTAGTTAACATTACAACACATTATATTATAAGTATACATACCTACATTATAACTTGTTGATAAGAAAGTTTGCCGGGAGGCGAAGTTTTAAGTTGTTTTAAAACTTAAAACTCTCCTCTATACAAGATGCGTGTCCCAAATTCAGCATTTGTGATTATTTTATTGACTTTTTATAATCCGACACCTACGTTATCACTCGTTGAAGATGTGGTGGATATCCTTAAGTTACTCAAGGATGTTGGAGAGAGTGTGTTTGAGAATTGGGGTGTTGTATCAGAAATCATAGGACAGGATCTCCAATTACCGCGGGACAAAAAAATTCTGGATAAGTTCGCTGCGATTGGGAGGGATATTGACCGTCTGGAGATAGTGATACAGAACACCGCTGCTTCTTTAGCCGCTCTTGTCAAGAGTGTCCCACAGAACACTAGGTAAGAATGTGACATACCTAATTAATTAATTAGCTTACATAAATATTATATTTCAATACTTTTGCCTTTGTATTTTCTTTTGCATCCGTTTATTACAGCTTTTGTGACCTATGATGTTATCTTCAACAGCTATGTATAGTTATGTATATTAGATATTATATTTATTGTATGTAACCTCTCACCTCTATTAAGTTGTAACCATTTCTATTAGGTTTTTTATATTAGGTATTTACAGCTATACCTAACTATCGTCTTAGAATATCTAGTTTAATAAATCCAATGAAAGTGTTAACACTTTGGAAAATCATCATTAACATATATTTTTTTTTTTTTAAAACACTGTAATGATAGTTGGCCAAAAAGAGCACTGTTCTTCCGTCCGCAGGGGTTCCGTCGGCCCGGGCGTCCCTCTTTCACAATACACCGTTCCTATGACAACGATATCAGAGCGCAAGGAATGTCGTGGAAAGAGGTGACACCATTGGCACAGAGACGCTCTGAATGGAGGAGGCTGGTTTCTGCCCTGTGCTCCCGAGAGGAGCGTTGAGGGCGATGATGATGATGAGTGTTTAAAAAAATATTTAACTATAGGTACATGTTAATTTATAGTTTTTTTTTTTTTAATTGTTTACTTCTACTATTATTTTACCATCAGGACATAATATCCCACAAGTGGGGTAGTCAACAGACCAACCGCATGTAATAAACATACTATAAGCTGTCCTCTCCGTGCAAACGATAAATTTAGACATCCAGGATGGATAGTAAACCTCATCGCTGAGTTTAAGATGCAGAATTTCTTAAGTATTTTTTTCGTAAACCTGCCTTTTACAGGACACTCGAAAACTTACGCAGAAGAGTGGGAGACCAATTCTTTGCCGGATGTTCCACGGAAAAAATATTTTTTTTTGGCTGTCCATTATATATATATTTTTTTTATCTCAAAACAGTTGTAATTATTATAATAATCTGCAAATGAATAAAATAAGACTATCTATACGACCGACAATATAATGTACATTAATATTAATATTTTGTATACAATCTTTATCCCGTGGAGCACCCGGTAAAGAATTGGTCTCCCACTCTTCTGCGTAAGTTTTCGAGTGTCCTGTAAAAGGCAGGTGTTCGAAAAAAATAAGACATTTTACATCTTGAATTCAGCGATGAGGCTTGCCACCTATTCTGAATGTCTTGATTTTATATTGGCACGAAGAGGACAGTTTGCATGTTTCTTACGTGCAGCTGATCTGCTGGCTACCCCACTTGTGGGATATGCCGTGATGGTATAGTAGTAGTAGTAGTAGTAGTGTATACAATCTACATACTGGCGCTGTTAGGGTTCTCAAAAAGATGTCTCACTTTAACAAAATACTTACTTTCAATTTATTTATTTATTTATTCATCGTAGCAACCCCAAAAAATTAAAATGCTCAGTCTTTCATACGGAGCCTCTTTTAAAGCTGGAAATAAAAATTCCGGCATTCTTTTTAAGTTTGTCTAATTTCTAATGTTACCTTATTTTAAACGATAGTTTTGTACGTCTTACAACCTCGCAAAATTGTTTACTTGGGACCCCACATCTAATAAATATTGAAGACTCCATCCGATACCTGGATATCTCAGAAATCGGGGGACTTCTATTTATCCGCTCTTCTAAGAAAACCTTTTGTCCTCACGGGGGGACCCTAATGGGCAGGCTAAAAGGCTAGCAGGCCAAAATCGCCTCGTGGGAATATTTAATGCACCGTTTATGTCCTCGATGCTCCTCACAGGAGGATAAAATGCAATCGCAAATAAATCAAACAATAAATTGTGCATGTAATCTCTTTTCATTCTATATAATTGGTGTGCTTTTTTTATAAAATGTCCATAAATGTTTTAAAATCTATATTGTTTTATAGAAATTCAAAAATATATTTTATAAAGATGTGTATCAAGCTATAACAATATTTTGATTTTACATGTTAGAGGTTTTTTTTTCAATGGCATTGGGTGCTCCATCCCGTGGAGCACCCGGTAAAGAATTGGTCTCCCACTCTTCTGCGTAAGTTTTCGAGTGCCCTGTAAAAGGCAGGTGTTCGAAAAAAATAAGACATTTTACATCTTAAATTCAGCGATGAGGTTTGCCACCCATCCTGAATGTCTTGATTTTATATTGGCACGAAGAGGACAGTTTGCATGTTTCTTACATGCAGCTGATCTGCTGGCTACCCCACTTGTGGGATATGCCGTGATGGTATAGTATAGTATAGTATAGTAAATATAAATAAACAAAGAAAAATATTGGAACAGAGGTCGAAGTAAGAAGTCCATAGACTTACTATTGGGCTTTCAGAAGGTGCAATAGAATCGCCGTTATCAGCGCAACGAAATCAAATTTCCCATCCAGCAGGGATATCCCTCCTATACCTACTCTCTGAATGTAAAAAAACATGCAAATCTTCCTCTTCGCGCTAACAAAAGTTTAAGATATTCAATATGATTGACATGCCTCATCGCTGAATAGTTAATAATTATATTACATGCGAGGTTTTACAAATACTTGCCTTTTACATGCCCCATATTTATATGCCCCACCGACCTCGTTTTACTGAACAGTTGTTAAATTTTCAATAATATGTGGAAGCGCGGTGCCCCACCTCTGAGGCGTGATGCCCCACATGATGATGGTTCACTAATGAACCTTTTGATCATATTCACCCCTTTCAATAATATTGTTGTTTTCAAACGTACGATTTCTTTTTTCGTTTCCATGCAAGTTTAAATTTCTACGTGTGTCACCTATTCGTGATTTTTTTTTCAGTTTCGACACAGTACGCATTATTTATTATTACTTTGGCCACCTATTCATTCCACACACAGTAGGTACGGTTACTCTCGTCAAAATCACAGTATTGAGATTGTGTCAAGAGTAGCCCTGCTGATTAAATTTTGTCATATCGCTACGGGTTGCTCACATTTACGGCGATAATAAGATTTATATAATTAATTATTTTCTCGTTTTATGGCACAGGTTGGAGCTTCGTCTCCATGAACTGGGAGATTTGGTGAATCGAGTTTCTATAACGGAAAATGCAATGAAACATTACTCAGAAGATCCCGATGTTGTGGAGCGACTCACGTTGGAGAACTTCGCCCAATGGTGTGTTTCACATGAACCAGGAGCTATAGCTGGTTTGCTGGAGAGAATTCACTCCATAGTCAGCCCAGATCCAAACGGTTTCGGCCTTCTACACAGAGGAGTGTTGGATTTGCTAGTCCAAACATTTAATGTAAGTCTTTTTTTTATTTCATAGTACTGCATGATACTCCATAACCAAAAACATGATTCAGAACTTTTTTAATTAAGGTCATACAAGCTTTAAGTTGTGGATTTTACTGCCGGCATCTGTGACACATGTAAGAGCCGGTAATGGCTAAATGAATCGTGTAAATAACCTTCTAATAAACATATTTGACGTTTGCGCTCCTATTGTCGAATTTTGTGGTGATTTCCCATACAAAAACGGGTGTTAAAAACAGAATTTCATTAAGATTTAAATCAAGATGGCCCGTGAAAATGTTCTGAAGTTTGACATTATTTCTTCTTTTATTGAAAGAGGACAAAAAATAACTGTAAAAGGAAAAAATGTCTATAATAGCGGCCATTTCAAAATCGCTTTTTCGGCAACCGTATGTGTCCGTTACACGCAGTTAGTTCACTGGCTTCCCCATTTGTTGGAATCGCCGTGATGGCATAAAAAATAGATAAGTATTATAATAATTATATTATGTAAAAAAACTGAAAATAAAACCTTGAAAAAAAAATGGATGGCTAACCATTGCCAAACTACTATTACTGACAGTTGTCATAACATAGCAACACGTATAAGGCTGTTTACCATGTGACTCTTAATGGAATATTCAGTCACAACGAAAGTTTCAGGATAGAGTGAAGAATGAGGATATCAGGAGAATAAGCGGATGCGAGAAGATTGTTGTGGATAGAATGCGTGTAAATAAGTTACGATGGTTTGGACATGTTGAGCGAATGTAAGATGAAAGAATGACGAAGAGGATATATTTTTCTGAAAAAAGGAGATGTGAGAAAGCGCGGACGGCCAAGAACCACGTAGATCAATCAAAATCACGTGGATCAAATCATAAAGGTCGGCCGCGTGCTATATAAGAGAAATAGGCGTGCATGTATAAGAAACTGGGTGAATGTGGAAGAAGCGAAATAAGTTTGTAAGGATAGATCTATATGGCGTTCCTATCTCTCTGCCTATCCCTCCTGGGACACGGCGTGAGGGTATAGATAGAGGGAGAAAGAACTTTGATATATTTAATCGAGTGCTTTTTATTACATAACTAGCTGGCCCGGCGAACTTCGTACCGCCTAAGAATCAATGAACGATTTCATACATACATCTTATTCCCCTTGTCCTAGTTCAGTCGGGGGCCCATTGCCCCTAAGTATCTCCTCCAGAGATAACTATCCACCGCTGCTTCCAGGACCTCTGGCCACTCCAATCCAAGCCTTTCAACACATGTTCGACACCTGCCCTATCTTCTGCTCTCTCCCACTGACTTTCTTCTTCTTCTTCGCCCTCGCCTTTATCCCATTTACTTGGGGTCGGCTCTCCTAGTCCTCATCTTCCAAGTTTTGCGGTCCCCTGCATCCTCCGCGCGCAACTTTGCCTCCTTCATATCCCTGGCAATTGTGGACATCCAGGTGGTCACTGGTCTGCCTGGTCTTCTGGGTCCTACTTCCACGTCCATCGTCTTTTTAATTATATTATCCTGTGGTAGTCTCAAGATGTGCCCGTACCATCTTAATCGGTTTTCGGTTATTTTTTCACCGATGGGAGCGACTTTGAAACTACCACGGATATGGACATTTCTCACCCTATCCATCCTTGTTACACCACCAGCCCATCTGAGCATTTTCATTTCATGGGTGTGTAGTGTCTGGGCGTGATTATGTTTTAGGGCCCAACATTCAGAAGAATAAGTCATGGTTGGTCTGACCACAGTTTTGTACACCTGACCCTTGATTTTTATTGGCATTTTCTTGTCACACAGTACACCAGAAACAGATCTCCATTTCATTTCATCTCTCCCACTGACTTTATGAATGATTAATATTATTAATCTCTTTACAAACTCCCGTAATTGTCAAAGTGTGTCATCGAAGGTATAGTGTAAAAAAATATAATTCATTTGGAACTTTCGCAGTTTAGCGGCCCCACCCGTTGTCGAGTACTTTTTTCCATGTAAAAGTAATATTTTCGAAACTTGAGGAAATTATTGCCATATGGTGAATTATTTTTTGGTCACCAAATTTTTGGAAAATTATTTTATAGGAAAAAAATTCGCAACTATGAAACTTGAGCGGCCCCACCCGTTGTCGAGTAATATGTACGGAATTTTAGGAAATTAATTTTCGAAGTGGATTTTTTTTGCCGGCAAATTAAAATAATTCTACATATGGCAACAACTTCCTCAAGTTTCAAAAATATTACCTTTTCTATCGAAAAAAAGTACTCGACATCGGGTGAGGCCGCTAAGCTGCGAAAGTTACATAATTTTTTTTTTTACATAGACAATTCACATACATCGAGCTAGTCCCAAACTTAGATGAATCTTGATTATGGGTACTAACGCGACGATACGCACATATACAATGCACTATATACATATATATATGTAACACCCAGACCCAGGACAATTTGAAAAAGGTCATTCTTCACTTTGCCCTGTCCGGGAATCGAACCCGGGACCTCGTGACTCAAAGGAAAGAGCTCCGCGCCACACCGGCCGACATGAACAATTTATGTTGAACAATTAACTTAACTCAGATTTGTTTATAAATTATCTGCAGTACGTAATATAATTATGTAGGTACTAATTTTTTTTTCAGGTAGATTTTACCTATTCATTTAAAATTAATAAAAATTCTTTCCATGATTTTTTAAAAATTGAAATATCAGAACTACAGATGTTAAATTGTATGGATAACGATTCTAATTTGAGAATGTAAAAAAACTTCATTGTTGATTTTGTATAATTCTCCATATTGCATTTTTTATTGAAATTAAAAATGTATGGCGTAAATAATTTTCTTCATATTCTTTCTTCCCGTGAATTTGTAAGATGTTTTAATAGCCTATAGTTTATTCCGGGCGGAGAAGAATACAACAAATCAGAGATCATTCAAATCGGTACAGCCATTCTTGAGTTATAAGTGTTGTAACACACACGACTTCCTTTTATATATTAGATGTAACTGTCGGGGATGCCAACACTGGCATAGTGGTACTACATAGACTAAGAGAGAGTTGAAATGTAAATAAATTGTCACCCAAACGGATAAATAGGAGTCCTTGGACTCCTGAAATATCCGACAAACACAGTTAGTTCAACTGTATCTAATTCATCAGAACACAAGCATAGAGTTTCGTTATTTAAAAATTCGTACCTACAAGCCTTCAGATGAGAAAACCTTCATTGACATTTAGTCTGTTGATAAATATAATATAATGGTGGTTGGTAGCCTCTATCTGGATGAGTATAACCACAACATTATCTAAACAATCCGCAGCATGTTTGTCGGTTTCATGCCCCAATTGTATACCTATTCAGGAGATAAAGAAATATCATTAACTTGCGTAATTAATTAAATCGCAAATACATTTATTATTAAAAACGAACATTGTAATCATATTTTTGCGCTGTGTATTTATGTCTAGGTAACTTTGTGGGTAATTCCATAATTATTGATATCGCTTAGTGTGAAAAATATTTATTTATAGGTTTAAATAAACATGTTTTTATGGTAATTATACCTACAACAATTATGTAATATAATCTCTAAACAGAGGATGTCCTTCATTGGTTGTCAACTACTACTACTATACCATCACGGCGCACATCCCACAAGTGGGGCAGACAGCGGACCAGCCGCATGTAAGAAACATGCAAGCTGTCCTCTCCGTGCCAATATAAAATCAAGACAATCCCGTGGAGCACCCGTTTTAAAGAATTGGTCTCCCACTCTTCTCCGTAGGTTTTCGAGTGTCCTGTGAAAGGCAGGTGTTCGAAAAAATTAACACATTTTACATCTTAAATTCAGCAATGAGGTTTGCCACCCATCCTGAATGTCTTGGTTTTATATTGGCACGGAGAGGACAGCTTGGTTGTCAAACTACATCGTTACCAATATTTTAAATTCGTGTAACCTTTTGGGAACACAGGATCAGACAGTCAATTATAGAACATGACAACAAAATGCAAAACATAAGGTGGACCAATGAAGATCCTAAATTTACCCGAGAGGGCTTAAAAAATCATCAAAGTTAGATGAATCACAAACAAATAATCGCAAAAGATCAGTTAAATACTTACAATTAAAATTGACTTGAATTGAAAAAGACTGCATAAGCCGATATTTATCGTCTAGTATAATGTGGCCCAGATATGAGACTTTGATAATCGTCAGGAGCTCTATATTTTCAAATAGATATTCAAAATAATAATGATAATAATAACGGAGAGTATTTAAAGCGCCATCTTTGTGCCATAGCACCTCGAGGACGCTGTACATGATAATGTTCTATCTTCAACAATGTTGTCTGTGTCAAGAATTCAAATTTAAATACAAAAACCTTATAACACATAATACTATACTATACTATACCCTCACGCCGTATCCCAAGTGGGGTAGGCAGAGAGAACGGAACGCCACACAGATCTATCTTTACACACTTCCTTCGCTTCCTCCACATTCATACAGTTTCTCATACACGCACGTCGATTCCTCTTACTCAACACGCGGCCGTCCTTGAGAATTTGATCCACGTAATCAAGCCACGTGGTTCTCGGACGTCCGCGCTTCCTCACACCTTTTCTTTCAGACAAGTATCTCAGATAATCTCATATCACACATAATCTCAGATACATAATAATATGTATCCGCGTCAGAAATAAAAATAAAATAATGCAATATACACAACAGTCACAGTTCATAAAAAAGTTTGAAAAAGTAGGTCTTGAGGTCCCTCTTAAAAGCCTGGAAGTCGGCCGCACACCTGAGCCCCAGAGGCAGTCTGTTTCACAGATTAGGGGCAGAAACAGAAAAAGCGCGGTCACCGTAACCTGTTAAACGTGCCCTCTGTGGAACCTCCAGTTCATGCGCCGCACTCTGCGCTGACCTCAGGGCACGCCGCCTCTCTCCCAAACTTCTCAAAGTGCACGTATCACTAATGTATGTGGGGGCCATGTCATTTAGAGCCTTATATACAAAAGCACACACTTTATACTGAATTCTGGTTTCTATAGGCAGCCAGTGCAGTTCTTTTAAAAGAGGTGTGATGCTATCATACCTATCTGCACCATATACAACACGGGCTGAGGATTTTAAAACTGAATGTAGCCTATTTGTCTGGACCTTTGGTAAACCACTAAACACAACATTGCAATAGTGACTTGGAATGGTAGAGCCCTGCCAATATGATGGTCTCTCACTCTTTTCTATAAGTTTTCGTATAATGTTTTGTAAAATGCATTATGAAGTATTCATAAAACTTTCAATGTACCTATTTTGCTTGGATGATAACAATCTTAAATTCTTTCAGACAAGCTGTCACAAATCATTACCTCTCATTGAATTTAGCATCTGACTCCTAAATCTTTTTCCCCTTCTCTTATGTATATTGTGTTAGATGCAGTAGGTATATGTTATACTTTTTATTATTATGTGTCCGTAAGGACATTGTTGCTTGCATGTATTCTTTTTCTTTTCTTTTGTTTACTTTATGTTGTATTTTATTTCTATTATGACTGTTGATAATTATGTAAGGGTATATAAATATATGTATGCATGTGTTTTTTTTTTTTAATTTTAGTTACCGGGTTAGTTGGAAGACATCGCATTTTAGCTATAAACTCGCCCTCTGTACATTGAATTGTATAACTGATATTTTTATGACACTATTTTATTATGTAATATTGTAACCAATGTACAGTGAAGAATAAAATAAATAAAAATAAATAAATATTTACTAAGACATCTTCAATTCTTCGATGAGGTATGTCACCCATACTGAATGTCTTAACTTTTATTGGCACAGAGAGAATGATTTTCATGTTCATTATATGCAGTTGGTACACTGACTGCTATACACTTGCGAGAAATGTAGTGATGGTTTGAATGGATAAGGAGTATACCTACACATTTTCATTTCTATTTCCATAAAATTGTTTCTTTTCTATTTCCATAAAATTGCTGATCCATTATTTGAAATGTTTAGAATATTTACAATTTTTTATTGTTTTACTGGATCTGGGCACAACGTGCAGATGACAAAGCCAATTAGACATCTGGAGAACTATGTTTACATTTAATGTAACATTCTCGAAAATCTAATCAGAAGAAGTGAGAAAGGCGTCTCAATGCTTACGAATTAGCTCTAGGGGCGCCTTTCTCACTAGGAACTGGTTGAGCTAGCAACCGATAGAGAATAATTGAAATTAGTTGTTCCGGCGTCATTTAGATGGAAGATCTTGATCCATTCGAAATACACATGAGATTCCAAAAAAAAGTTAATTCTATGGTTTGCATGAAATGTTTCTCGATTGGTGGACCTTAATCGTGATAGGAGAATGGCGGAATTGGTAAACGCTGTCCATCGGCATCGAAATTGGTCACTAAGCCCAATGGTCTCGAACCTACCGATTTGTCGGTATTTATACCGAAATTGGGCCGTGTTTTACCGATATACCGAAATGGTCTACCGATTTTTTTTTCTAAAAAGGAAAGTACCCGGTATTGACATCGTCGGTACAAATACCCGATACATTGTAGAAAAAGGTACTGCGAGAAAATATTCTGTAAGAAAACCGAGGAGTTTTTGAAATATTCCAAATTCCTATACCATTTTGAAAATTCGGCGACGGGGGGGTAGAAATTTTCTAAGGAAAGTACCCGGTATTGACATTGACGTTCGAGACCACTGCTTAAGCCATCCTAGAGCCAAATGGTAAGCGTTGGGACGCCTTTCTCACTTCTTTCGATTAGATTTTTCACAATGTTAAATTGTGTAGACATGGTTCTTCAATCGAGATATCTGATTGGTTTCGCTATTTAATAAACTATTTCTAGAATTTTTGATGCAGGTTTTTCAAAAATTTAAATAAACCAGAATAATAATAAACAAATACGCTTGTTTTGTAAAACATTAAATTTGATTTGGTGTGGAAAATTACATCGTTTGTTACATTAGGTAGGTGTGTAATAATTATATAGGTATTTTGTTGAATCAGCTTTCATAGCGTCTACATAATATTATAGATAATATTATTATTATCCATTTATACCAGTTTTGCTCTCAGTAGCAGCAATGACTCACAGTATATAATTCTGATAATAATGTTGTTACATTGACTAGTTTGTACGTGTTTTTTTTAAATTTTATAATCAAGGGTCAACTTCCGGTATTTAAATTATCTTTTTCACGCGATGAAATTGAATCCAATACGAATCGGATACTCACATGCAATATATAATAAATTGCTCAAAACAGATGCGCGTTTCACAAGGTGCAACGTAAATTTCAATCATGGACGTGATGTCTTCAATTTTGATTACAGAAGATTTACTTATATCTCTCCACATATATTTCATTTGTAGTTTTTATTTTAGCATCTTGTTTTTATATACTTTTATCTATATGTTTTTTCTATTGTTTTATTTTTATTTTTTTTTATTTTTTCGGGTTGGCTGGAAGAAATCGCATATGCGATAAGCCCGCCTTTTGGTAGTTTATTGGAACAAAAACATGTACACATTATAAATATTGATGCCAATAAAGCTTTATTTATTTATTTATTTATAACTATTTTGGGCACACGGAATACATTTCTTTGTCGCGATCCTCCATATTTCATCAAAGCGATCTGAGATTTTAACGATCGACCGGAGATAAGTAATAAAACAAGACAGTCTAATGAACCCTCCAAGCACGATTTCTTATCAATCTTAAAAATGCGAAAACTGATGTGTAGCTATGTGTATTTTATTTGTACCCATGTGGCCTTGTATGTATATAGTGAGTTGCAATCCACTGGATTGGTCTACAACCGAGTTTGCAAAGATATAGTAGATCGGTAATTCTATGAAAAAATCGGTCATGCAGCCGATCAAATTTTGCAGCCAGTTTTAAGCTGACATTGGTTGTAAGACAATACATTGCCAATGCTTGAAGGTGATTGATGTTGGAACACAAAAATCCGGAAAATGTACCGCACTGTAAGTCTAGTATCTCTATACGAGTTTGCATTTCCTTCACCATTCATCCCTATTTTCTGCCAGTCTCTTTAATTCTACGTAGGTGCCATAATTCATCTCCATCTTCACTTGTTCCATCTAGGTGTCTCTTGGTCGACCTCTACCATTTTTGCCATCGGTCTTGCCCTCCGCGATGGTGATGAGCAGGCCTGGGTGCTTGATGTTGTGGCCAATCTAGTTTGCTCGTTGTTGGCTGATTTTTTTGAGTAATTGCCTACTTTCGCCTACCCTGTTTAACATCTCTACGTTTTCGACATGTTCTCATAACTATATTTGTTGAAAAGTTAATTAAGTAATAATTTTAATCATACCGTCACGCCATATCCCACAAGTGGAGTAACCATCATCATCATCATCCGTATCTAATAAACATTGGGGTGGGGGAGGTAGAAATTTTAATATGAAACAATTTTGAGTACCTCGTATATCGATTTTAGTGGGTAGCTCTACCGATTCTTTTACAATATGACGTTCGAGACCACTGCTGCAGAGGGTCCACCGGAACCACCGAAATTGTGAAAGTGGTTTGGAAAGATAAAAAGTTTGGAAACTTCTGCTCTAGAAGGTATTGATTCCAGTCGCTTGTTCATAGATACCTATACTTAACCTATATCAGTTCGTATAGATCAGAACCTGATGACGCGAACTCGGAGTCCGCGAAACCGGTCGTGCGTTAGTCTTACTCAACAGTAACACAAAACAAAATAATAAATATTTATTTTATTTTATTCGATAATTTATATCAGTTCTCCTTAATATAATATGAAATTTTTACATGATTATTTCAGATGAAACGGGTATAATTTCAAACGTACACGTAGGTGATTCCAAGAATTAATAAGAAAAAATAATATCAATTTAATGGCATATTTCTCTTTTAAAATTGCTGATACTTATGTACACAAATTACTTGTTTATTTCATTCACACCTGTTGTATACTGTATTAGGTATAATATGCAATCTTATGAACTTCCATCACGTTTATATATACCTACATAAATATAGTTATAGATACACCAGGTAATTGAAAAATTCTCTGTACATTATGGATGACTATGTCCAGTTTCCATAGGTAGATATTATATACAGTCGAATATCTCTTTATAGCGAATTCCAAATGGGAGGGAATATTTTTATTCATTGTATCGGTGTTTAGGTAGTAGAATTCTATATTTAAATAATTTCACGATGTCTCTCACAAGAGAGGCAGCCAGGAAACTAAATTATTGCGTGTAATCTGCACATAGATCGTCTTCTGCGCACAGCAAAGAAAATAAAACATTCGGAATGGATGACACCACTGAACTGGAGATATTTTTATTTATTTATTTATTATTTTTGCACATCATCACTATACCTATAACCTATAACAGTGTTCACAAAAAAATACAAAATTTAAAATACTATAGGACGATATGCAGTGGCGAGATTATCACTATTAAGTGATTTCTTCCATATAACCACGACACATTGTGATATAAATATGATACCTAATTAAAACAAATATGCTTACATATAATACTGTTTAGTTTTAGAGACAAACAAAATTTAATTATAATAATATTTAACACAAACCCAACACTTGGTAGGGATTATGGGTTGGAGGGGGGGGGGGGGGCTAGGGAACGGGTACTAAGTGAGAAGACAGGATTTTTCCCTTGATTGAAGATTTAAAAATATTGAACGATTGTGAAACTCTAAACTCCTTTTAAACACTTGACCCGTGTGAATAATCTCTCTCTCTCTCTCTCTCTCTCTAGTGAAGAACTAACTATAGAATGGCAAAGATAGATCAATCAATCCCTACTGATCGAGTCTTAGCCTCTTTGAGATTATACCTACACGACTGGCGATCTTTTGCTGATGTTCAGTAGTTCTAGACGCCAATGAGTGTTAGGTACATCCTTATTTAGATCATCCAGCTCTCGAAGATTTAACCTTTATGATTTTCTTCGACCCCACAGTATGCCATTTAGAAGCTTTCTTGAAATATTCTCCTCACTCATACGCTGCACGTATCCAACTCATCAAAGTCCCCCAATCAAAAGTATAGATAGATAGTAAGATCAAAATATCGTTATAAATGATAATTTCGTTATATGTATAGTCGTTATAACGGTTATAGACTATACTGTAACAAATAATATTATATTACATACAACGTCATGTGTATTGTGTACAGGTAATTAGGCACGAGTATGTCATACTATTATTACATATTTCTGTTTGTTCGCTTCATGGTGTTGGTTTGTTTCTTTCTCTGTTCTACAATCATGTTGTTATTATACAGAGGGTGGCTGAATTAATATACTCACTCAAATTTTAATTTCCAACATAAGTTTTTCCTGCAGCAGGTTTGATATTTTTTTTTAATTTTATTAATATAATACAAAATTACAAACAAACAGGTATTACAGATTATATGGTAAAACTTAAATATTGTAAAATTCATAAGTCAGTGAAGTTTGTTTAATTATTTTACATCTTAATATCAACATTACACCCATAAATAAAACATTTGTTTTATTTATTTCCTTATGGAATTCTACTATCTTAACACCGACACAGTGAATACCAATTATCAGTTACAGGAATAAACATGTCAATATTACTTAAAATATCAAAACGGTTGAAAGATTTTTTTTTTAAGATATATCTGGGTTTTGTTTGTTTATAAACCCAAATACAACCTTATACACCTTTCACAGTAAGCTACTAAAAGCTTGTGTCGTGGAAGGGGAATTTGCCGGCACCTGGTTTCGAACTGATGTATGATGATATGTAAACTATGTTTTTTTGAGTGCGTACATTCATGTGGCCACCTTCTGTAATTATCTTTACCACCTACTCCACTTTTGTATATTTTGCTACTTGCCTTGTTGTCTGTATTGCAGTAAGTAAACTGTTGTCCTCAGTGTTGTGTGAGTCGTGGTGTTTGTCAGACGGCGTGTCTCGGTTATTAACGACATAAAGAACCTGCTCGGTGGTGTCAGTGCTCGATTCCCCTTTCTTTTGTTTGTTTATAATATCATCACCTGGTGTTTATACAATACATAATAATATAATCATTGTGCTCCTGACTATTCATTGTGTGTATATTCAATATTATAACAACATTTAACTTAGTTTACCCAACATCTGTCTGAAATTGTATATTATAAAGATATTGTAGTATGTAGTGTAGCCCCCCTATTCTCGTCATGTTTTGCTTGTGTATTTGTTGGCTTTCATGAGCCTAAACTAAATAAAAACAATGCATCACAATATTATTGTGTTCCAATGTTATGTCAGTTTGATTTGATTCGTCACCAGTCAACCAATCATACACATACTGCAATTAATCATAATATTTCGCGTAAATTCGCTTTAGTTAGGTATTATTATTTATTTATGTACGTGTTTTAGCTGACATAAACCTTGTGCCATATCCAAATAGTGGGTATTTATTTAAATCATACTCACATTGATTAAATCTTGTATATCCATCTATCTTATATATTCATCCATGTCATCACGGCATTTCTCAGGTGTGGAATAGCAGGTAGTGCAACTGGTAATAAACGTATATAATATCGTCCTTTATGTAGTCACAATAATTATTAGAGATGCAACGAATAATATATTTGCCGAATACCGAATATTATGCAAGATCATACATGTGCCGAATAACCGAATAATCTGCAAAACAATGGTGAGAGCGTGCGGTACTCCTGACCGCGCATCTTCGTGCTGTAGGTACATCATAGACATAATAGACCATTAAAGGATGACGTCACAGAAAAATGTTTGGAGGACAACAACGGAACAAAAACAAAACAAATAAAAAGGTGGAACGCCTAAAGAATACCTAATAATAAAAAAAACTGTCAGTGTCGTTTTTGTTATTATTTTGTCGTCTGACTTTCTTTTTTTCTCTTATGGCATAACATCCTACAAGGATGATTTGCGCAATCTGACGGTTTGCCCTCCAAGCAAAAGCAAATCCATAGACAAAACCACGTGACCTTTAATGGTCTATAATAATATTATGTACTATAGACTTGCAGCGCGGTACGTTTTATCGAAATTTTTGTGTTCCAACATTAATAATAATAATAATATGTTGTTGCACTCCATATCAAATTAAATTAATCAATTAGATATTTGAGGATAAATAATTGTGCATCTGCAGCTGACAATGAAATAGCAACAATCTACAAGCTGTTAGTTCCTTCCAGTTTTACATTTAAACTATTCGGCAGAACACCGAATAATAGACTAAAATATTCGGTATTAGGCCGAATAGTAAAAATGTTGCCGAATATGCAGAATACTGAATAGTTGCCGAATATTCGTTGCATCTCTAATTTAAACTATTTGGCAGAATACCGAATATACATTGAAGGACCCACCGTCCACCCGGATACCGCAGAAATCTGGGGACTTCCATTTATCCAAAATTCTACACTTAACAAATCTTGTCCACACCGGAGGCGCCATAGTGGGCAGCCTGAAGGGCTGGCCGGCCAAACCACCAAACCGCCAAAACCTCCGTGTGAAATCTTTTGACTAAACTCCTTCGATGTACTTTTATAAAAATAAAGGTACATCGAAGTAAAGGTATTTAAAAAATAAAGGTATTTCGCAACGGCGACCCTCGGGTTCGCCGGCCTGAATAACCCAGTAAAAGTCTCTGGACACCTCAACTCAGCTTTTGTTCCAAAATATTATGCAATTATTTTGTAAATATATTACGCACTTTTACTTTTTATTATTTTGTAACTTAGGTTAAGAAAACTTGTTTATTTGATTACTTTTTTTTTGTATAGATATATGTATAATTACTATGTTTGCTTCTCTCGTATAAAGAATACCGAATAATCATAATTCACTCGATTGCGGTTGCATTGCCGTAAAATGAAATAAGAAGAATACCGAATAATAGACTAAATATTCGGTATTAGGCCGAATAGGCAGAATACCGAATAGTTGCATAATATTCGTTACATCTTGAATAATTATTCATCTTCTGGCAAGAAATATAATCTCTAATTTGTGATTAGATCTCCAGAAATGTGTAGAAATAATATTATGACCTCAGTTGTTTAAATAGTTCTTTGTTTCTTTTGTTGTTGATTATTATTTTGTGATAGTAACTTTTA
This sequence comes from Athripsodes cinereus, assembly GCA_947579605.1. Taxonomy (NCBI): domain Eukaryota; kingdom Metazoa; phylum Arthropoda; class Insecta; order Trichoptera; family Leptoceridae; genus Athripsodes; species Athripsodes cinereus. The sequence goes on from OX388319.1 coordinate 451,483, forward strand.
AAATATACATAGGTATTATGTATCAAGTGGCCCTTAGACAAGTATTTGTATTTTTCTTATGTAATTAGTAATTTATCAAATGTAATATTCATTTACCCCAATTAAGCTCAATTTAATAAATTAGTTCGAAATAAATAAAAAGACATTTTACAGCTTATTATTGTCTTAATATCTTCACCTTGCACTGAGACAATAACAGCTTTTGGTCAAGGCAATCTCAGCAGGAAAAAAACACAAAAGATACATCACTAAAAGGAAACTACTAAAATCTAAATCAAAGTTTCCGTTCTGTCATTGTAAGATAAATGTTCAAGATATATCAATAATTATCTTATATTCAGTGACGAGGTTTGACACCTGAATGTCTTAATTTTTTGTTGGCACGGAGAGGTCAGCTTACATCACATTCAGTTTGTCTGCGCTGGCTACCCCACTTGTGAGATATGGCATGATGGTATGGCTGTATTAGTAGTCTATTTTTCATTAATACATTTATTAGGTACCTATAATTGAATGCCTGATTGTAAAAACCCACCTCAGCCCATTTTTACAAAATCTTATTTAATGATTTTTTTTCCTCTATGATTAGACAAATCATTTGAGCATAATAATAATATTGAATTATATTTCTGTTATTGTATTAATATATTTTCTTTTGTTCTATTTGAATGTATTGGTGCATTTTTTTATATAATATATTTATATAATGTATTAATATACAGCTTGCATGTTTCTTGCATGCAGTTGGTCTGCTGGCTACCCCACTTGTGGGATATGCCGTGATGGTATAGTAGGTATATAGTATAGTATATTTATAGACTGTTGTATTATTGATTTGTCATACATACCTATGTATTAAACCTATTGTAAAAGGCAAATTGCAGTTTATTGATCAAATAAATAAAACAAACCTCGGTCATACATGTATTTCATAGAAAAAGTTTTGGGACAAAATATTTCGATAGCCTACAATTGAAAATGTCGAAAAAGAAGAAGAGTTCGATTAATTTTATTAAAAAGAAAAATATTAACATTTACCTATTGAAATATGGGATGAAAAATATATAATTTAGACAAACTTGTATGCAAATAAAATTTCTTAAACATTCCAACAAAATTGAGAATTGATTGTACAAAGATGACTGTAAAAACCCACCCCATCCCCAAAATTTTAAAAATTAAAATAAAATAATCTAGAAATTACTTATTTGCGATATCAAATTTCAGCAAAGCATATATTTGCTATTTTTAACATAAAGTTTTCTTTAATTTTCTGAAACTTTTCCATTCGGTCTGAGGTGTGTTTTTACAATCATGCATTCAATTAAATACTCGGCAGTTTCGCGAAAGTGTAACACACCTAACATAAGGTGATGGTTGCGTTGTTTAGCTTGTGAAATTCCTTGAACCATGAGTCAATAAAGGTTCGCAAGTAGACACATAGTTACATCCATTTATTGCATACCATGCAAAACCAGTGGCATGCTTTCCATACATGCAAAAAAGCACCGCATACCTATAATGGTTAATTAAATCTACAAGAATAGATAGATTAGATAATAATTATAAGTAAAAATAAATTATTTTATCCTTTGCACCGTATCCCTAGTGGGGTAGGCGGAGAGAACAGAACGCCACTTTGTTCAATCCTCATAATTATTATATTTTTTCGCTTCCTCTACTTTTCATGCAATGGGGAACATGTGGATATATGTGAGGAATATGAATAAATGTTATCAATTCATATTAATAAATATACTTCTTCTCAAAGTGCCATGTCTGGTCCCCCCGACGTCGGTTATCACCCTGGCGTAGGCCTCTCTGTCCTGTGCCAGCCGGAACAACTCCTCCACCCTCCGAACTCCGGTCCACTCTCGGATATTTCTCAGCCAGGACATCTGCCGCCTTCCCACACCACGACTACCCTCAATAAATATACGCTTATCACAAATATCCTAATAAGAAACGCCATGGTATTGAATTAGCCTGTTGTGACGTCGTTATGCGCTATTTTGTATTGCTGTATTGGCACACATTTTACACTATCCATAGCAGCTGATGACGTCACACACCTATTCCGCTATGGGTGGACCTTTTTGGGCGAAAATAGCTTTTTCAAATGGTGATAAGTCTTAAAAATGCCACATTCAAAAATATGAATAGCACCATAATTTTTCTAATTTTCTGTACCTACCTACTACATATTTTTTTGAGCTTAATTTTTTTTCCTTTCATTCTTCTATCTACTTCTATACCATCACGACATATCCCACAAGTTGGGTAGCCAGCAGACCAGCTGCATATAATAAACATGCAAGCTGTCCTCTCCGTACCAATATAAAATCTAGCCATTCAGGATGGGTGGAAAACTTCATCGCTGAATTTAAGATGTAAAATGTCTTTATTTTTTCGAACTCCTGCCTTTTACAGGACATTCGATAACTTACGGAGAAGAGTGGGAGACCAATTCTTTACCGGGTGCTCCACGGGATAAAATATCCTTCCCTTCTTTCATCTTTCTTCTTTTAATCCACATGTCCTTTACATTGCAATTTAATAATGTCTTCCGTTATGTTCTTTATATAATATACTTGTATAACTACTTTAAGATATTTCGTTCCTTTACACATGTACCTAGATATTATTGTATCTAATGTACCTACATAGGTATAATTTAATATGTTTATAATTTGTAAGTCAAGTGTAGCGGTGCAGTACTGCAGTATGACGCCTGACTGTACTTACTAATACTGTCAATGACATTGCACTTAACAAGACTGCCCACTGTTTGAATAAATCCAATCAAAAATACTCTTTCCTCCGTCGCAGTAAGGATAATTCTTATAGAAACAATAAATCGTACCACGTGAGATAGCAATTGGTAGTGTCCTTTCTAACATATTATTTATTTATTAATTAATTTAAACACAACAGCACATAATACATGAGTAACTTAAATCATAGTAACAATAAAATAAGGTCAACTACAATGTTTATACAAACTTATAATTTAGTAGAAACCAATAGGATGTATTTATCAGAAAGATGGGGTATGAGAAATTGAGAAGGCGCGGACATTCGAGAACTAATAGACAACCTCGTAGCTCAAATTCTGAAAATGGCTGTGTGGTGAGTAAGAGAAATTGACGTGCATGTATGACGAATTGAATGAATGAGGTAGAAGTGAAGCATATTATGTAAAGTGTAAAGATAGAATAATATGGCGCTGCGTTATTTCTGCCTATACTTCGCTTGGGATACGGCGTAGGATATCTACTAATGATGAAGTGTAGGACTTCTTTATACCTGAACCCCATAAAAAGACTTTCAAACAAAATAAAAAAGAATGAATGTTCGTATGAAACACAAAATAAATTTTGTAGGTACTTATCGATACGTACATTAAATTCATCTACAACGAGAGATTCGAGGGTGATAATATGAACGTACCTTTTTGAACCAATTACTGTCATTTAAGACTGATTGATGGGAAATTGTATTGGTCGCAACATTTCATTGGTCGCATTACCGAGTTTTCCTTTAAAATTCCAGTCTATATTAAAGGTCATTGTTGTGAGTATGTCTGAGTATATATTGTATTTGTAGAGTGAGTGATGAATGGAATACAGCATTGAAATAAGTAAATAACAGTGATAAATCAAGAAATATATGCCCAACTACAAATTTTTGGGACTGTTGGATAGGCACCATTGGCTCTGAGCCACTCAATTATTATAGTGAGCACTGAGTACTGAGCAGAGGATACCGCTGTTTATTATTCATTATTATGAATAAACAGCCAGTGCAGGTAGTAAAACATTACTGTGTTATTGACTAGAGTAGAGTTAACCATTGATTAAACATAATATTATACTTACTCATAGAATGTGTATTATAGTGTTGTGTGTTGTGCATACCTACAACTACTTCCTAACTAGTACCTAGGTACTAACTCTATTGTATTATCCAATTTATTATTTATCAAACACCTTCCCTTCCATTTCATAGTCCAGTCAGCTGCTAACTGTGTTAACACTGAGCACTCACCAGTTATATGCGAGACGTCATATTGTATAGTGCATTGTAACAAATAAAATAATATAAAACATGGTACCCACGTTTTACAGTGCGTGTTAAAACAATAATATCATTTTATTGAGCAGAGTAATAATAATAATTTTAAATAACAAGAGTGTTGTTATCACGACTTTTGACCTGTTTGTATTTCGTGTGTTGAACTGCTGAAACAAAATTATTATAAATCAGTGATAGTGTTGTGTGTAAACAAATCATCGACATGAGGACACTAATAGCCTTGGTGTTGTGCACCATAGCTTTACTATTACAAGTGCAGGGGAGATTAGATAACTACACTCCTAAAATGGGACTCACGGATGTGTGTCAGATGAGATATAAATTAGTCCAACTTGATATGGATATGTGGGATAAGGTGGAAGATCCACGTTGGATGGAAGTTACAGATGGTAAAGGAGTAGGACCCGATGTCGAATTAGCCAAAGCATTCCTAGCATTCTCAGATAGAATAGAGAACACATTACCACTACACAGAATGCAGAGTCTGCTGTCTGATTATAAGTCCTGGCTGTGGGGTAAGATCCAGGTGGAGAGTCAGACGGTGGATGATCGCTTTGACGCTTTTAGAAGATTCCTTCGAAAGCAGGTGCCTGAGAAGCGTGTGGCAGGACACCACGCCTGGGTGAATATGGCAGACAGTATCCTGTATGGAAACAACACCATCAGTGTGCAGGAAACTATGGATAGACTCTTCTCACTGGTCCACCACACCAACTTATACTACCACATTATAAAGGTATGATAACCGCCTTACAATAAATAATTGCTATTTTATAATTATTCTGTATATCGTGTTTATTTATCCTTTTCGTAATAGGTAAGTGTCATTGAAACAGTTTTTGGTCTAGTGATTCTAGTGAAGAACAAAACATTCGTCATCATGGCAATTATTTCTTTGTCTAGGACTCCGGTTGGAGAATGTCTTTTATATTTTTTTCCCAAAACGCAGGGGTAATTAATTACTTACTCACTTATCCAAACAATGAGGTTTACCGCTCATTGCTCATTATACATACGTATTCGTATAATGGCATAGACAAAATGGGCTCTAGATATTAATTATGCTGTATTTACATATACCTAATAAGTTGTATATTTTATATTGTTTTTTTTATATTATTATTATTATTTATTGTATATAATTGTTAGATATGTAATTTTTATGTAAAAGATTATCTTAGCTGTGTACCTAGTGTATAAATAAATAATTTATAGGTAGACGCAATGTTATTAGGTTATTAGTGTTATTACAATTTTATATTCTTGACAATATTTATTACTAAGCATTCCATAACTGACACTTTAATATTTATAATCGAAATGGCTTTATTGTTTTTCAAAACATTCTTCATGAAGATTAATACTTTTTTGCATGCGTTTGAACCCATTTTCGAACCTCTTTTTCCAGTTTGATTGAGGTACCTCCAGAACATGTGATTTGAACGCATCAACCGCCTCTTCAGGTTGAAAAACGTTGACATCACAATTTATTTTTGATCTGCGGGAATAATAAGAAATCATTGGTAGCTAAATCAGGACTGTACGGTGGATGACCCAACAATTCGATGTTTTGAATGCTCAAAAATGCACTTGTTTGAGCAGATGTGTCAGAGCTTACATTATCGTGGTGGAGAATGATTCGTCTTCTGCAATTGGTTTTCCTTATTTTTTCGAATATTTCTGGAAAACAAATGGTGGTATATCATTTAGAATTAACCATTCTACGTTGCTCTAATAGAATGGTAGCGATATGTCCAGTAATTCCGAAAAAAAAAAACAGGCGATCATTTGCTTTGAAGTGTTTCTGCGCGAACGACTTTTGTTGGATTTGGCTCGTTTTGAAAGACCCATACAGGCAATTGCTGTTTGGTTTCGGGCTCATATGCATTGATCTATGATTCCTCAAGATGGGATCTGCTACGTCAGCCCACTGGCGTGGTAGGATCGGAGATGCCAACACTGGCATAGTGGTAAACTAGAGAGAATTAAAATGTTAATAAATCGTCACCTAAACGGATAAATTGGAGTCCTTGGACTCCTGCAATATCCGAGAAATAGAGTTATAAACATCTTTTGAAGTACTACAAATTTAATTTTTTCATAATTTGTTTGCATGGACACGAGCCTTTTTTGAGCGATTACCAAGTATGCGGTATCCAACGCGAAAAAAAAATTGATGGTCAAATGTTCATGCAATATTAAATGTATACAAGTGGAACTAATTTCCAAGTATACCTCAATCTCACCGTATGTCACATGATGATCTTGCAAAATCAGTTCACGCACAGCATTGATGTTTTCTGGGACAAAAGCCGATTTTGGAAGACCTTCACGAAATTCGTCCTGTATCGAAGTGTGATCACGGCTGAATTCAGAAAACCAGTGAATCATGATGGCTCGAGATGGTGCTTCATCATCAAAAGTCGCAACGAGTTGATCGGCACTCTGTTGTTGGTTTAATCCACGTCAAAAGTCATAAAAAAAATATCGCACGAAAATGTTCACGATTTAATTCCATTTTTTGACAAAGTTAATTTTTCAAGTATGTGTAAACAATACAAATATCACTCGTATGACAAAACTTTCTGAGTATGTTTTCCGTAAAATATTTCAAATTTTACGATGAAAATGTCAGATTTGACATATTCACGCTGGTTTTGCCGTATCTCAAAACTTAAGTAGCAACCCTCGTAGATAATAATGGTATTAATACCCCCTATTCTATATTGATTCAAACTAAAATAAGAACGTTCCAAATTTTTATAAACAAGTTCACTTGAACTAAAGTTTGTATTCTATAATAATGATACAAGTTGTATATAATTCTAATTAGGAACAATTTTAGAGTTTATAGAATACCAATGTAGACTAACTAAAATTAACACGTTACTGTTTTAGTTTGAATAGTATTTAGTTTGAATAGTATTATTATTAGATTACTTTATAAATATTACTCTCTTTAAACTATTTTTGCACATCATGACATCTTTCGGCCAATGCGATGTGCAAGGAGACACAATTTATAATATACAGTTACACAATACTTATAATCACACATAAAATCAAATAAAAGATAAACAAACAAATTAATAAAAGATCAGCCCAGAATGTTCGCTGCCTCAATGTAACTATCTATAGGTGTCCACTGTTGCGTATTTTCGCGATGTGCTGTATAATTAATTAAATTATTTATTTATTCGTGTGACCTGCTTCATGTCCGTGTCAACACTCAGGTATAATTTATTATATTTGCATAGCAATTACTAATTAGGTACGTTCATTATATTTTTATTTATTAATTTACTCATTTATTTAACAGTATTTAAAACATAAAATGTCTACGAGTAGGTAGATTTATTATCTCGTGGAGCCCCGGGCAAAGAATTATTGGTCTCCCATACTCTTTCCGTAACTTCTCGAGTATCCTGTAAAAGAAAGGTATGAAATAAAGTCATTTTACACCTTAAATTCAGCGATGAGGTTTGCCACGCCTCCTGAATGTCTTATCTTTTTGTTGGCACGGAGAGGAGGACTAGCATTTTTATTGCTGGTCTGCTGGGAACCCCACTTGTGGGATAATAGTAGCGTAATAGCAGTAGTAGAAATTCAGTGATGCCACGCCTCCTGAATGTCTTAATTTTTTGTTGGCACAGTAAGGACAGTTTGCATGTTTATTGCATGCGGCTGGTCTGCTGACTACCTCGCTTGTAAGACATGCCGTGTATCTTGTTAGGTAGACGAGTGGAGTGTTGTGGATATTAAAACTACGTTCAAAATTCCTTCATACAAAGAGCATGTAACAATTATAAAGTATTTTTTTTCAATAATATTGATATAATTATTTCAATGCTCTGCATCAAAATTTGAAAACGCCAAATCGGGTGCCCTGTGTAACTCACAGTAGATGGTTTCTGCACTGTTTGGTTAGCAACTGCGATTTCCCAAATTCCTCTTATCCCTCATTCCCCCGTTTCAGAGCGCTATTATATTTTTTGTTTTTGACAATGCCCCACTATAATTATGTTCATGTTCTTTTTCTGTTTTTAGAATGCTATGTAAAGTGAATTATGATTAACTCATTTCATGTTTTTTTTCTTTCTTTTTTTAGATTTGTAAATATACTGATTATTAGTAATATCCGCAAACTTCACTGGTCAAATATTGATTTAATATATTTATTTGTAATAATTATGTACCAAATTACTGTATTTTTTCCTTGGCTAATAAATACCCACTCCTTTCACTACTATCCCACCCCCTTCTATTCCTATATAATAATGAGTTACAATCCATTGGATTGGTCTGCAACGAGTTTGGTTTTTCTTTTCCATTCGTCTCTATTCTCAGCCAGTCTTTTCAGCTCTACGTATGAGCCACAGTTCGTGTCCCTCTTCAGTTGGTCCATATACGCGTCTCTTGGTCGGCCTCTGCCATTTGTCCCCTCGTTCTTACCCTACTCCGCGATGGCGATGAGTAGTCCTGGGTGCCTGATGTTGTGGCCAATCCAGTTAGCTCGTTGTTGGCCGATTCTCTTAAGAAGTTGCCTTTTTTCGCCTACCCTTGTTCGTTTTCGACGTGTTCCGACCAATGGATCTTCAGCTTCTTAAGAGAATCGGCCAACAACGAGCTAACTGGATTGGCCACAACATCAGGCACCCAGGACTACTCATCGCCATCGCCATCAATCTTCCTATTCCTACTTCTTAATAATTTATTTTTCCAATCAGTCCTCTTGATAATGTCAAACTGAGCTTTTGACGAAAGCGCTCGAGTTTAATTAAAAAAAATAGTGAAAAATTAACTGTGTTTATTAATACTAATAAAAGCGCTCGAGTTTAATTAAAAAAAATAGTGAAAAATTAACTGTGTTTATTAATACTGATATTTGTAATCATGAATTTTCACTCTGTTAATGTACAAACATTAGAATTACAAAATAAATAATGCGTATAAATGAGTTGTGATGATTTGAATGCATTCATTAGATGGTCAGTATCAGTAGCCTGAAGGTACATATGTAATATGTATGTAGAATTAATATTGTTCTCCACGCTCTGTTTGTTATGACTGGAGTAGCATTCACCCCATAATAATTAATAAGGAGAGCGTCCCCATTCTCTGGATACAGGAGAGGTTATTATTCAGTTCATTGTTCGTCTCGTCTCGTCCTGTCTGGTCTATCGCCCCTGGACATCACTATAGGTACCTAACTACTCCTACCTACAGACCCTACAGTCTTACGCAAACCACCAGACGTCGTTTCATCTCTGTTCATTTTAAATTACGGAATTTGCGCAGACTCCAAAGAAATTAGATTAAGTTTAGAGTTGATGACAAGGTGAGATTTTCTCAATAATTGACTTGTCTGGCGTTTCCTTTTGTCTCCATATTATGGACGCCATGTGTATGAGGGGCTAGATTGATAATATATCATAATAAAATCCTTCGTCGTTCATTCTCTCCAACATTAGTAATTGTTTATTGTTGTTTATCGTCCTTAGACCAAAGTTTCTGGCACTTGGACTCGTCAATTTACAGAAGACAGGATCATACAATAGATTATATACAAAAAAAAAAAAAACACAGAATCATAGATCAAAACACAATATCATTGCTAAGCAGAGTGTAAGGGGCTCTGTTAGCATTTCGTCAAACAGTATTCAATACAGATTCCATCATCAATCATCATAGATCAAATAAAAACAAAAAACATCAGGAAATTATTTCCATGCTGAAATGAATGTACATGGTTCAATTCAGCATTTCGTCGACACAATAAAAAGCTTTTTCAACGAGGTACAACTTCACTACTCCTCGAAATTTTTTCTCATCCTTCACGGACTTTATTTCTTCAGGCAGCTTGTTGAACAGGCGCACACTGAGACAGACAAAGCTTTTGGACAATTTTGCCAACCTGTGCTCTATAGGTCGGATACTTCTTTTTGAGCGAGTGTCGTAACCATGGTATTCCAAGTTGAGAGGGGTGTTGGGCATATTTTTACGTGCGTATAGCAAAGCATTCATATCAATCAGTAATTATAAGATTCAAGTAGGTACCTACCTGTGTATTTGTTTTCGTCATAAACAATATTATGTTTGTTGCCATTGAAATTTCACCTTGGCGATATGTAAATATCATTATATTTTCCCAGAAGACGTCACAGGTATACGCACAGCCAGTCTACCCATAGAGTTGCATGTAAACTATAATGATTATAATAATAAATATATCTACCTGTGCTTATGTATTGTATGGGTCAAGGTTCTGTGATATGTTCATATAATGAGTTACAACTTACAATCCATTGAATTGGTTTGCAACGAGTTTGAATTTTCTTTTCCATTCTTCCCTATTCTCAGCCAGTCTCTTCAGCTCTACGTATGAGCCACAGTTCATGTCCCTTTTCAGTTGGTCCATATACGCGTCTCTCGGTCGGCCTCTGCCTTTGTGCCTTCGGCCCTACCTTCCGCGATAGCGATGAGCAGTCCTGGGTGCCTGATGTTGTGGCCAATCCAGTTAGCTCGTTGTTGGCCGATTCTCTAAAGAAGTTGCCTTTTTTCGCCTACCCTGGTTAACACTTCTTCTGGATCTGGCAAATATTGGTATAAATGAGTTTAAGCTGGCTTTTAGTAAGTAGATTTAAGATCTTAAGTAGATTTTTTAGATATAGATTATTAAAATTATTATGAAAAAGAGATTTAATTGTTATTTTATTTAATAAACAGAATTAGTTTATTTGATTTAATCAACAGTTTTTCCATTTTATTTCTTTTCAAGTTTTATGGATATGTTTTAGTAATGTTTTGATAGTGTTTTCTATTTATGTTTACTTTTTGTATTATTTTGTAATATTGTAACAATGTAACTCACTTCAAAACACGAGATTATCTCTGATGAGTTTTTGTAATTTAATGTTTTATTTATATGTATTTGTAAACTATGAAAAAAATGTGTAAATAAATAGGTAAATAAAAAAAAATACCTACCTTTTATCACAATGGCAAAGGAAAAAGGGTTATTTTTGGATTCTCTGCCTACCCCACCTGGGACACGGCGTGAGGATATAGATAGATAGATAATTTTTTTTTTTTTTTTTGGAAAATCACTTGGGCGCGATTTATTCCGAACAACGCAAACTTAACGCAGTCATACACACATTCACAGTCATGTTAGAGGAAATGGATACAAATTGTAAATGTCAATTTTAGTCATTTTGGTCATACTCTGAATTTAAGGACCGCTTAGTGGAAAGAAGATAATTATAACCAGTTGGTGCTGCAATGTAATATAATTATATGTATAGTACAATATAATAATATGACCTTTGATAATATTATATTAATTATTATGTTTTTTTGTAGCAGTTTTCACATGAATGTGATTCATTCAACCAACATTCCGCAAACCCTGACTATATAATATAATGATGATAAATTAATGTCAGCTGATAGTATGCTCACACAATTCCTGTGCCGAGTTATTTTTCCAGAATAGATAAAAGAATTCAGCGTGTGGCGTTGTGGTTACTTCGCAACAATAATACTTACGCATTCACAATTACTGATAAAAAATTTAACATTAAAACCGCTCTTTAGCGAAAACAGTAAAATATTCAATTTTCAACAAGTTCTGCAGGAAAATCTCAAAACTTGTTGACGCTGCGAACATTTTGATCTGATAAAATATGAAAACAAATATTTATTACCAACATTAGTGTTTTACTTTACAAAAAAAGCTTAATTATAGCTTCAATGTATTCGTTTAAAAAAAGCATAATTCTAAAAATCTAAATCGGGGTTGTGTTTGGCAGACAATGTACAAGAATCCTACGATTTTCCATTTTTTTTTAATATTTCGAAAAAATAGATAGTTCTTAAAAATATTAATGTACCAAATTTTCAATTTTGTTGTTTTATTCATGAACATTGAGCGATTTAAAAATTCTTTTTTTTATATAAAATATCTCATTTTTTGAAGTCGAAAATCACCACATGAACTTGATTTTTGTTTATTATTTTTTTTTTGCCAAAATCCATAATACTTATTATATTATGCTTTATTGGATGAATAAAATTTATAAGTACATATTTCGTAAACAATTTGTATTTTGATATAACAATGAGAAGGTACCTAAATAAATCTCGTCGGTCGGCTATTTAGTTTTTTTTTAAGTAAAAAACTTATATTGGTAACAAAAAATTGTTTTTTTATTTTATTTAATCAAAATGTTCGCAAAGGTCAACAAGTTTTGAGAGTTTTTCTACCAAATTTGTTAAAACTGGGAATATTTTACCGTTTTTGCTAGAGAGCGCTCTTAATATTTTAAGTTACATAGTTGTTAGGAATACCGCAGGGAGTAGGAATAAGTAGGAATGTATAAGTAATATCCTGTATTCTAATCCCATTAATGCACGCACATACTTAAACAAATAGAGATAGCTGAATTTGAATGAAATAACTGCCTATTTACTTTTTTTGTGGCTTGATGTCAGTAGCGTAGCGAGCCTTAGACGGAGCCTGTATCGAATTTGTTGGGGGGCCCAAATGAGGAATAAAGATTTTTCACAAAAGAAATAAAGACGCTCGCATTGAATTAAAAGAATTATATAGAGATTACAAGGTAATAGAAATTAAGCAAGCCATACAATTCAAATCAAATATACACTTTTCTTACCTTTTTTTCGGTGAACTTATTTTATTAAATCAATCCTAGCTTCAGTTTGTTCAAAATTTTCTGCCTCTATAGACAATATTCTTGACAATTATGTCTGTTTGTGTTTGTTGTTTGTTAAACTGCTGGATTAACATGTAAAAGGCTCACGCCGTGTATTGATTTAAATAAATAAAAATAAATAAATAATTATTGGCAATTCTGATAAGAAGTCCGTTCCAGTCCCATAAAAGTCCTTAGTTATTAATGAATACATTTTCCTTATAACTGATAAAAGAAGAAATTCCTTTTTACTGACTTTCGTAATTTTTGAAGGAAAAACTTCTTTAGACACGTTGGCCACTTTTTTTATCACGTACCTACCTACGGTCTAAGAGTTTGTGGAAAACATTTTACAAATTTTTGCTTACACACGTTCGGTGTTATGTTGGTAGCTACGCCCCTGCTTGGTGTGTATGTAAAATTTCACTCGTGTGGCGCTGATAGCCTGTCCAAGTGTCCACCGCCTCCAGTCCTGTCTCGTGGATGTCCCGCAGATCCCCGCTGAATTTTGTGAGATGCTGAGTCCTCACTATATGTCTCACCGTCTGCACATCTATTACTATTTTTAGTTATGTGGTGTTCACATTTGGCGAATATCGCCAGGACACCAAAATATTGTCAGCGGTTTGAACCGTATGAACACAATGACAGCTAGTCTGAACCGATAAAAACTAGTAAAAACGATATCGTCTCAAGTTGACCACCTTTCAACTTTTTTCTCTGGTTGAACGATTCGCGCATGCGTAGATGTGCGCGGCGTCCGTATCTATGGTAACATCTTTATAACCTAGAAATTGTATGTTTCCTGCTTCGTGACAGTTGTTATCTTTGTTGTTGGTTTGTGGCGTTTGTTTCCTTAATTAAAAGGCGCCATATTCACAAATATAACATTTTCAACTAATAATAAACACTTCGCGATCTCCATCTCGACGTCCGCCATTTTGAAAACAGTGTCAAAATCAAAGCGCATCTGACAGATCGTATAATAATATCGGTGGACTGTGTGAACAGGTGTGACGATCAATGGGCGTCCGGCGAATTTTGTTTTCTATGCAAACGAAATTCGCCTGGCGATATTCGCCAAATGCTGGGTACACACAGCTGGATGCGAACGTCAAGCATCAAGCAAAAATCTCAAATCTTTCAAATCAAAATTAAAAAAAAACTTGTTTTAAGGTAACTCCACCTTCACGACACAAGCATATTGATTACTGTGAGGGTGTCTAGGGTGTGATTGGATTTACTTCAAATCCAGATTCATTCTTTTAAACAAAAAAAAATGTAATCAAATTATTATGAAGCTATCCTACAATTCCCTAAAAGAATATTACGGGTGCTTGATGGTGAATAAAAATGACTAATTTTTTTGTGCAGGAATCTGAGGATCAACTATGTACCTTGCAGCAGTCCTCACATCAGCTGATATACAACATGTACAACACCATCACCCTGACGGAGATCAAGGGCTATGCTATGATGCAGTTCTCTTGGATGTTACTTCGGCTCTATGGAAAAGGTCTGTAACAAGCCGGCATTCTTTATCAAAGTATTCAATCACACAAAACTGTGGATATCATAATAATATATGTATCTTAACATTCTGTTTATTTGTGGTCAAATTTTTAAAGAAGTATATTTATAGATATCAATGATAATAGTAGTTTGGGGAAAATTATGGATGAAATATTTTCTAAAACAAGATGTTTATAGTTCTCAAACAACACCGACATGAAGTGGATCAAACACCTGATACCTGTATAATCCATACCATAAATGATACCATAATTTTGTTTCTTTTTAAATAGGAAACTTCACCCTGGAATCTGATTTGATGAGACAAAGATTCCAAGAACGCTCTGTGATGGCTTTGGCATCAGTAAAGGCTGCTCTGGAAAAATGTAGCAGGGAAATGTTAAGATGCGATCCCAGTTACCATGAGGAAGGTAAGTCACTTCATTACTATTGACACCTGCACTTGTACGAGTAGGTACCTACTTATATTTATCTATTCTTTTAAATGCACTATTATAATTTTATTATTTAATTTAATGAAATTTTTTTGTTATATAGGAACGTGTTTAATTAATTATATGCCCATTAGGAATGATGTATTGAGTTATGAATTGACCATGTAATTTTACGTTAGTTATCGATGACTATGATGTTAATGTGTGTATGAAAACCTCTTGAAAACAATATTATTTGCTAGTGTAACGTGGTCTCATTTTTGAAGCAGTGAGTTTATAGTTTTAAAATAATAACACCAACAGTAATGGGCCGAAGATGGATCCCTGAGGTACACCCGATGTAACTATCCCTAAATTATATTTTCAATTTAATAAAAAAATGAATGAATAAAAGAAGTAGGTATATATATACCTATAGTCGAACCTTTATTTTAGGTTTCCACCGCCACTTCCAAATTTCCATTTCTGCCGTAAATTGCAATTATTAGTTTTTTTTCTACTTTTAATGGCTTTTAAGAGTGTAGCAATGTAAGTAGGTACCTACCTAAATAAGCTGATGCTAAACAAGTCTTCAACGGGTAATAATGTGAAATGTTTTGAATTTGAATCAATAAGAATGACAAAAAAATTGTTAGAAAGAAGGGGTGAAAACACGAGTTACGACATCACAATTGACGATGGTGTAAGAAGAATTCCGTATGCTTTCATGAGGAATTATATTATGAATAGTGACGTAACGAATGTGCGATTTTGGATATTGGTGAATGCGAATATTTGTTGCCGACATTCTTTACTAAAAGTGTAAATTTCTACCCCCCTCCCCGTCGCCGAATTTTCAAAATGGTATAGGAATTGAAAATATTTCAAAAACTCCTCGGTTTTTTTAAAAAATGTTTTCTTGTAGTACATTTTTCTACGATGTACCGGGTATTTGTACCGACTATTGTTTTCCAAACTGATACAGTATCCGGTACTTTTACCGAGTATCCGATTGGAAAACCATGTTTACACAATGTAACATTGTGCTAAATGCAATTGGAAGAAGTGAGAGAGGCGTCCCAACGCTTACGGATTGGCTCTAGGCTGGCTTAAGTGATCACTTTCGGTGCCCATGGACGACGTTCACCAATTCCACATTCTCACTGTCACAATATAAGGTCCACCAATCGAGAAACGCTTTATGCAAACCTTCGAAGCAATCATCTTTTTGGATCTCTTATTTCAGATGTCAAATGGATCGCGATCTCCCTTTCAAATGTTATATAATGCAAATAAGTTCAATACTTTTTCGGCTGCTAGTTTGACCAGTCAGCAACAAATGTTTGGAATATATACTATTTTTTTTTTGTTTTTCATTCTCTCTGCCTGACCCAGAAGATATGTGACATGCAGGGATACATAAATAATATAATATATAAACTGTGATGCTATTTTTATGCGTCAACGTTTGCTTGGCTTATTATGCCATAACTACATAACGTAGGTACCTACCTAATTGTTATGTAAGAGTTTCGCATTCCAATGACTTTATTATTACATTGTTGAATGTTTTAAAATGCATATGTAGATGCATCATAAAATGTTAGATATATTATCTATTATATTATGTGATAATATAGAAAACTAATAAGGAATAAATATTTTTATTAACATAAGCTGATTGCTTGTTAGGCTAGGTAGAGCCTCGGCCTCGTGAACAGGGGGTCCGTGGTTCGATCCCAGGTGCCAGCAGACTCCCCTTTCACGACACAAGCTTTTAAAGTTTAATTTATTGACCGACGGTTCTTGGTGGAAGTTCATATTAATAATTTTTAAAATGAAACACAATATGTAGTTATATTGTAACTTCATTTATTTTTGCGAGCCGGCTTTCAAGAGCTTCCGCTCTCATTGTCAGGCAAAAGTAAAGTTTTACTTTACTTTTACTTTTAAAAAAAAATACCCATGCAAAAACAGCTTATTTTCTCTTTCCAACTAAAAGCCCAACTCTACATGATACACTGTTATTGCAAGTGATAAACTTTCATATGAAGACGTAATAACGACATGTGCTATCTTTCACACTGATTGAGATATGATAATAAGGATTAAAGACACCATAGATATTGAAAAAAACAGTTTTCCTGCGTTTTTAACTCAAAAATCATATTTTTTATTTTACTAAGTTGTTCT
The DNA here is from genome assembly GCA_947579605.1 of Athripsodes cinereus. NCBI lineage: Eukaryota > Metazoa > Arthropoda > Insecta > Trichoptera > Leptoceridae > Athripsodes > Athripsodes cinereus. The sequence continues at coordinate 468,431 of OX388319.1, forward strand.
TACAAACAAGCTATGTATTAAATAATTTGTGAAACAAACTATGCTAGATACGAAGAAGTAGTACTCGGCTCTCATCCTGTCTTTGATGTAATGTAGCCATGACACCTGCATTCATTCCACACGATGCTTGCCTTTTGTCTTGTTTTTGTTGTGCATGTATTATATGATTCTAGTAATGCAATGCTGTTGATAGTTTACTAAATTTCTAAAAAGTATATTTGTTTTCTTTTTCTAGGAGAGACTTATGTACAATTAACTCGTCTTCTTCAGGGCTACGTAGAAAATGAAGTTGATATGAACAAAGATGGAGCTTGCAGGGAAAACTGTGCGTATTACAATTATGCTGAGAACCGCGGGTGCTTCAAGGAATTGTATTGCTCTCGACAACCAAGGTGTTCTGGGAAAATACTCAACTGTCGCTACATAGATTCTGATATGTGGATTTGCCCCAGTGTAAGATCATTTTATAAAATCTTAAATTTTAATTGTATAGAAAGCATTTTGTAGGAATTGGCTCGCAAAAAATCTAACCGTTTAATATTTTTTTTTAATTTAATTCAATCAACACAAACCCCAAAACAGCAAACTAGATTGCTGGTATCAGAGGTGAAATAAATTGCAGAGAGCGGGCAAAAACAATAGACTTAAGCAATACATTTGACATTCAAAACAAATATGAGAATGTATATATGACTCAACACTATACACTAACTACTCCAAATTTCCAGAACTTTTTACTATCACACCAATTTTGTTTTCAAAAGCTGAAATTTCATATGTAAACGCCAGCACGTGTGCAGAAATGACTGAAATAAAACCAGACATGACTTACCTACAAATCATCAACTAACCATCGGAAGCTCGCCATGAAAGCTTACAATCCACTGAGGACAATGTATTTAGAATTGTTGTGATGTGTTAAAACTAGAGATGCAACAAATATTCGGCAACATTTTTACTATTCGGCCGAATACCGACTATTTAGTCTATTATTCCATATTTCATTGTCACCTGCAGATGCATAATTATTAATCCACAAATATCTAATTAATTCATTTAATTTGATATGGAGTGAAACAACATAATATTATTATTATTATTATCAATGTTGGAACACAGAAATTTAGAAAAAATGTTCCACGCTGCAAGTATAGTACACATGTGTATGACATACCTATACGAAGATGTGCGGTCGGGAGTACCGCACGCTCTCCTTGTTTTGCCGAATATTCAGTTATTCGGCACATGACCTTGCATAATATTTGGTATTCGGCAAATATACTATTTGTTGCATCTCTAGTTAAAACACCGCTCAGGGGCAGTTTGATTCTCAATATAATTTGTATATTATCTGATCTATCCACTCGTATGTTACAGAATTACACAACTGGCCGGAGATATGAATGGATTGAATATGAAAATGGAAAAGTTCTGGGAGAAAAGGGTGCCTGTAGAAAAGGAACTACAAAGGTATGTACTGCGAAATATATTTTGTTAGAATTAAAATAGATTTAAAATAAAACACTGTATATTACTTTCACTGTGAATAATATTTGACTCACAGCCTTTCGGGTAGACACCCATCATCAGTGAGTTATTATTAGAAACTAAATACAAGGAAGAAATTTTTATTAGAAAGTTTCTAATATACCTACATATCTCTCTTTCACATCATGCTTAATTATAATTATTAGAATGGCAGGAATGTTGTGTGAAGAGGTGATTGAATTAGGGGAAAAAACCCTGAATGGAAGAGAGTGGTTTCTGGCTTGTGCTCTCAGGAGGAATGTGAAAGAGTGATTGAATCAATAAGCTTTTCTATTTTGGATAATGTTGTAAGATTTCCAAACACAAAATCCCTTTAGAATGATTGAAATAATCACATGAAAAACAAAAGGTTAATTTATATAGTGATTTATATTTAATATTTGTTGTCATATTGCAAATGTGTGGTGGTTATGGTGATCAGGTTGACTCTTGGTGGCGTTGGCTATTCTGGCACTGTTCCTACTGCATGTGTCTCTGTGACCAGGCTGACAGTAAGTCCCACAGAACCTTCAGTCTCTGGCCGGTCACCTCCGATGTTAAACAAAACAAGTTAGTAATCTTATGACATGACACCACCATGGAATCTAAACTGATTTCAACAGAAAATAACTCGCTTTTCCATTTTTTCACTCACTGATTTTCTTTTGTACCTTAGAGGTAAAGTTTTGTAAGAGCTGAATTCTAGATTAAAGTTTTTTTTATTTCAATAAAGTTTTTCTAGAACAAAACATGCAATTACTTACCCCGATTATATGAAATTTAAGATACAATTTAAAAACAGCGGTAAAGATAATTAAATTTGCTTTGAAATCATGCAATTTTATGTTTCTATTTATTAGGAACAAGCCAAGTTAACCACCAAATAAATACAGAAGTCTAAAAGTTGATTGATCCTATTTAAGACTTATATACTAACACGGTAATGAATGTGACAATAGTATCATAAACAATAAATTATCACAGATATATATTTACAAACATAAATTTTACATTTACAGTTTCATCTCTTACAAACATAATTATCTCTGAGTTACATCTGGGTTTAAATATTTGTATTGCAAATAATATATTGAATGCGATTATTAAGGTTTTGTATTCCCCATACCGATGTATCAACTCATTATATTAGTTGCTTATTACGTTATATTGTTTGCTGCATTTGATAATCTCTGCTTGTAATAATCTCATAATCAGCTTTTTATAACATAACATGTGTAAACGATTCACACAGATCAAGTTAGTCGCAAATTAAGATATGAATCAATACTAACACAACGATACACACATATACATGTAACACCCAGAACAATTTGAAGAATGTCATTCTTCATTTTACCCTAGCCGGGAATGGAACCCGGGACCTCCTGACTAAATGGTGAGAGTGTTACCTCCATGCCATACTGGCCATCTTTTATTTCAACGCACTGTTTTGGCAACTATTTAATTATATAATTTGCATATTTTTCGTGTGTTTAATGCCAGTTGATTTGCTTGTTTGATTTGTTACTACTATAATCTGTTGCTATAGTTTTATGCTTGTAATGCTCTTGAGTAGGTTTAATGTGTTTTAATAGATATTTCCAAGACTTGGAAGCAGAATAATATTGTGTTGGACTGATCAAATCAAGCAGGCTTTAACTTTGTCAATTTACAATGTGATACACCTGGCTGAGAACAGATGAGGATGGCGCAGGGTTGTTCATGAGGGGCGATCCAGAAATTACAACCCTCAAAATTGAGGGAACGACTGAAAAGAGGGATAGTAACTAAAATAACACATACATATTTATAAAAACTACAGTTATTAAAAATCTTTCAGCTATGAATCTCAAGTCATATGTAGCAGTAACACTGGGAATGAACCTGAGATAAACTATGAAAGTGTAGAAACACATTCTATGACAAAATTATCATCTTTGTTGATTTTTTTCAAAGTGCCCTAGCACCGCTACGCACACAGTCACAGGTAATGTGTATTACAGAACACGTGATTATATTAGTAACTGAGTAGCATCACTGTGATTGGCTGGTGCATTGTGTGGTGTGTGTAGCATACTCATTACTGAAGGATGTGTTAGTAATCATTTACCTATGAGCGGGGCACTCTTATATGAATTCTACTCTAGTTCTCCAGATATTTCATATGTGATGGAGGTTTGTTAATTTCAATTTTAAGTTGCATCTGTCCAGGGTGAAGAATTATAAAAAAAAATCTTTGTAAGGTGATCAATCGTCGTCGTCTGGCAAATTTGTAAAATATTCCATAACAAAACTGGGGAGATATTTTAAAATTTCTGGAGATACTTAATCAAATATCTGGCAACAGGGAGGTAGAAGTTTAGCATAGGCAATTTAGGTAGAAGACAATGTGTTAAGTTTATAAAACAATGCTAGTGCGAAAACGTGTGCCAGTAGACCATTTTGTTAAGGACATCTTTTACGTGTCTGCTGGGCTGTAAGTTATGTGACAGTGTTTTTTTTTGTAATATATTTTTTCTTTATGTTGTTATTTTAATTGTATTTTTTTATGTCAAAGGCTTTTGTAGCCGTTCATTGTATAAATTAATTTGCATTCTTTTATGAGAGTGGATAAATATGTTGTTTGTACATTGTTATGTACGTATGTGTTGTATTATTGTTCCTAGGTGGATTCGTGGTGGCGCCTGGACCTGTATCATTGTTCCTACTGCCTGTGTCTTTGTGACGAGCCATCAGATTTGAGTCATAGACATTTCAGCATGAGATCCGTCGTGTCTAATTTTGCAGAGAACAAGTCAGTACAGTATTCCAGTTGGGTATATGTGGAGGTGGAGGGTGTCACATCTCTCATGTCTCTAGATCTCACACTCTTCGATTTTTGTTTTAATCCATGGTGACAGCGGTGGTGGTGAAATTGAAGTTATTATTAACTAAAGGACGGCCGAGTGCTGAATAAGAGTTATTGGCGTGCATGAATGTGAAGAGAGTGAAAGTGATATGCGTGGCAAATTAAATTGGCATTCCATTATCTCTGCCTACTTCACAAGGAACGCAGCAATACAGGATAGGTAGATGATAACAATAAAAATGGTGATCTCTTTTATTTATTAGAAAACTAAACACACTTAAAAAACTGAGGATTGGAGGTTTTATTGACACTAATTATTATTTAAAAAATATATTTTAATGTTTTTTAACATTAATTTCTATGTTTATTTGTCACATGAATTTAAAATATGCTATCGCGATTTCAGTGTTCTTACACCATTGACGAGCTTTTCACAGGTAAAGACTATTTATTGTAGCTGCTTTGTTGTGTGAACAAATACACATCACAAAATATAGCATCTTCAAGATAAGTGAATTGACTATATTGATTCAAACTAATATAAGAACGCTACTAAATTGAATAATTAAGTTCACTTGAACTAAAATTCTTTTTTTTATATGATATTTTACAGTCTTATTAATAAAAATCCGCCAAACCATGGTTGAACCACTGATTTCGTGATCCGCCTATTAGCGTTTGAACCACCGATCAAATTTTCTTTATTAATAAAAATATTTAATCCGTACCATAGACATCTGTACTTTATATAAAAGATTTCATATGGCAACTCGAAAATTCGCTCTATTATGTTGGTTGCCATGTTACACGACGCTGGTAAACAGACAAATTCAAAACAAACAAGCGGCTGTCAAAATTATCTTACAGTGGAACCTCTCATAACGAGTTTAATTCGTTCCAGTTACTTGTTATGCGAAATATTTTTTTCTATAGAAATCAATGTAAAATACAATAATGCGTTCCATGCCGAAAGAATAAGTATTCTTGGAGAACTTTTTTATTAAAGTTTATTCAAATAAAATTACTTATAAAAGAGTGTTACAACTTAAAATACAATTTAGATTAGGAAAAAAAACGTACCTAAATAAAAATATGAATTTATGACAAATAATTATCCATTTTTATGGGAGCAACTTTTTCACTTTTTCTTTTGCTCGTTATGCGAATACTCGTTATGAGAGGTTTCACTGTATTGGTTTTTTCATCTGACATTTTGTACCCAAATACACAGAAATATAAAATATGATGAGGAAGGTTTGTATAATTGAAAAGCAAATGTAATAATGGAATGACATTTTATTTATTTATCAAATAAATCATAATCTGACACACAATCAGTGATATGGGTATAACATAACACTGCGCACAATATGCATTACTAACCATCAGTAAAATTTTATTTTCTGCTTTCCCTTTTACATTCAAATGATGTACAGGAATAATTCTCATCAGAATCAATCAATATAACTTTCATACACATGGAAAAAAGTATCTCTGTCACGAAACAATTAAATGCGTCTATCAAAAAACAAATTAAGAAACTGGTGTTCTGTCACACGAAAAAAGTGTCTATTATCACAAGAAAAACAACTGATTGAATTAAATTCACATTCGGATACTACTTAAGTGTATTTTTAACCCAAAGCAACTCCGATAAATTGTGAAATAACTGCAAAACGTACATGTAAACCCGCATAGCAAACATCTGACGTAAAATCCAACATGGCGGGCAGATGACGCCGATTTGAACCACCTTACTTAAATCACCTTACTTAAACCACCTCGAGAGGCGGATCAACCACTTTTAAACTAGGTTCAAGCTGATCAACGTTTATCAATACGTTTTTTGTCTGATCGGTGGTTCATCTCCTTCTAGAAATTTAATCTACGTTTATTAATAAGACTGTTAGAGTTTATAGAATACCAATGTGCACAAACTAAAATAGGAACGTTCCTATTTTTTGAATAGTAAATTTATATTTATGTTGTGTCTTATGTCTGCTTTTAGTATTTGATACTAAAAGGTAGGTACAAAATATGTTTGTAGTAATGTATGCATAATATACCTCTCTGCTTTACTAATTCCCACCACATTCTTGTACTAACACAAATAAATGTAGATAGTTTGATTGTTCATTCATTACCTACATTAATTTAGGATAATTATTTCGATATTATATCAATTACCCAATATCACAAACCGACAATCAGAAATTCTAACATTACAAGATACGCCACTTTCAAGTTTTGAGTCATTCAAGACTTTAAACAAACATGTGCCTAGAATATTTATTCCCATGTGAAAGAATACCATTTCTAGGTTGTTAGAATGTTTGAGCCTTCGGGGTATGATAGAGTGGAAGTATTTATTTATTAGTGGTTCATAATCTGTATTATAGTTTTTTATTTAATGCATGCTTTCGCCTTGTGATATATTTAATGCATGCTTTCGCCTTGTGGTATATTGAAAGGACCCTCCACACACCCGGATATCTCAGGAGTCAAAGACTCCTATTTATCCGCACTTGCAAACAAAAAAATTGTCCTCACGGGCGAGCCATATGGGCAGCCTGAATGGCCGGCCGGCCAAATCCGCCTCGTGGGAATCTTTTAAACTACTGTAAAACTTTCAATATCCCCTTAAGGTAGAGAAACACCAATATTTATATTTTTATTAAAATAATACAAGTATCCGAAATAAACACAGAAAAAAAAATAAAAAATAAAATAACAATAAGTATACCCATAGACATCGTCAGCAGCTACTTTGGCAGCAGATCAGTGATAATCACACATGCGGGGCTAATAGTAGAACGGATTGTCGACATGGGTTGCCCGCAGGGTTCGGTCCTTGGACCGTTTCTGTGGAATGTCCTGTTTGATGATCTGTTAAAAGTGGATCTTCCGCCTGGTTGTACAATTTTTGCATATGCAGATGACGCGCTTCTCTTGCTGTCTGGCAACACGAGATCCGCCATCGAGAGCAAATTTAAACTCGCGATCGATCGCATTTTGACATGGGGCAGTGTGAATAGGCTTGTCTTCTCGCCGAGCAAGACCTCTGCTATGTGATTGAAGGGCTCGCTTGGAAGGAGGAACCCGGTTTTGCGGATGAGTGGATCACCTGTAAAGGTGGTTGACGAAGTTCGTTATCTTGGTGTTGTTCTAGACAGAGGCCTTTCCTTTCTTCCACATGTAAGAGTGACGGCCGAAAAAGCGGGAGTGCTGTTTTTCACTCTCCGCAGACTAAGTCGTGGTACATGGGGCCTTAGATCATGCACTGTGAGGACCATATATCGGGCGACATACGTGGCTCAGGCTACGTATGCTGCTCGTGTTTGGTCGCATAGGCTATTGGTTGGCTCTGTGTCGGCGGCGGTCTTGAGGGGGCAAAGGCTCCCGCTGCTCGCTGTCACAGGTGCTTATCGGACTGCAGCTAGCGATGGCCTCCCAGTCATCGCTGGTGTGCTGCCAGCCGACTTGGAAATCTTAGATTGTGTGGCCAGGCGTAGGCTCAAGGCGGACGGTAACGTTGTACATTTCGATATGTCTGTTGTTGCAGAACCCGGAATAAGGGGATTTAATAGGGCAGTCAGCAGGGTGCGGCAGAAAACGATGGAAGTTTGGCAGGATAGATGGGATAGGGGGAGAACTGCTAGATTAGTCTACAGTTTTCTCCCAGATGTTTGTGAACGATTGAGAAAGCATTTCCTGTCCTTCGACCACTTTTCCGTCCAGCTGGTGACGGGCCACGGCGACCTGAGGGGCAAGCTTTTTGATCTTGGGCTTTTGGAGAGCCCGTGGTGTGTTTGTGGGATGGGGAAGCAGTATGCGGACCACATCCTTTGGGTGTGTCCGGTGATGACGGATGCTAGGGATCTGATGTTCGAGGAAATGAGTGAAGGGACTCCCAGACCTATTTGGTTTGGTGAGGTTCTGTTGTGTCCTCAGAATTTTAGAGCCTTCAGAAAGTTTGTAGATACCTGGGTATCTAGGTGGGACCTCCTGCGTTTGCCGGGTTTACCTCCGGCAGACGCGGGTGAATCTGCAGGTTGATTTGATTTGGAGTGCGGTTTTTCGTGTGGCGAACTCGTTTTTCGTTCTTGTGCGTCCTGTCTCCCTTGGTGGAGAGTAGCATTGGTTGGGATGTCCCCTTCGGGAGGGAGAATAGTTTTCACATTACTCTGGTACCGGTGACCCCTGCGCTCTCTATCTTGGATCCTTAAAAGTTTCTGGACATAATATTTCTGCTTTTTGTACCAAATTTTGATTATTGGGTATACTTATTGTTCGCCTTGTGGTATATTTTACATCTTAAATTTGATAGATTATTGATAGTTCTTTTTAGAGATTTTCTTATTGTATTTGTTTATTGTATGTTGTTTTGCGGCCATAATACAGCCATGAGGCTAGTGTGGCTAATCTATAAATAGTGTTTTTTTATATATACTTGCGTAAATGTACTTGTGAAAATATATTTAAACAAATAAATAAATAAATAAAAAATGTTTGATAAGTTACAGTTGTTGGTCTACAGAACTGGGTGATTGATATCTTATTTAACCCACCCTCAATCATTGCTCCAATGTACTAACATTTTCTATTTTAGCGTAATTATATAATCCATGGTGGTTTGTTGTTTTTTTGCATGTTCTGCAACGTGTGTTAAGTTAATTAGTAACATTTTTATTTTCTTAAGTGGAACACATACAAGGCTGATGTCATTTGACTTTTTTTTCAGTCTCTTCCTTTTTTTGTATATATGAGTGTATGTATGTATGTTTGTATATAGGTATGTTCACTTTGTGAGTATTTTTTTCTCTTTTTTTCCAAATTGCCTTAGATTTTTGCTTTTTTTTCTCATTTGTTTTTTTAAGTTAAAACTTTTGAGTTAGTTGGAATAGATCGCGCCTTTGCGATAAACTCGTCCTCTGTATATTGATTATATTTAATTTGAATGTATACCTTTTATGTAATTGTTTTTAATCAATGTACAGTAAAGAATGAATAAATAAATAAAATAAATTAGAATAAAAAACTCATCAAGTAAATAAATATTAGTTCATTTTTAAATTGCGCTTTAATAATGTGTCAATAAATTGCAGTCGTTTAGTAAATACATTTACTTATGTACAGTGAAATTCTACTGTTAATAAAATTATAATATAAAGATAAAATAATGCTTCATGCATAAGCAATGAATTGAAAATCTTATTTTGAATGAATATATGACTAATGTATTTATGTTTGTGTTTGTGCGCGTGCAGGGTCGTAACAGGTGTACGCTTTACTAAAGTAAAGAGAGTCATCCATCTACAGATTAGTGAGGGCACTTTGTTGTCTAGAGGCAAGATAGATCACTCCAGTGTGAGATGGAAGGATGTGGAACCTCTGGATGTCAAAGATCCGGAACTAGTTGAGGGTGTGGACTATCACACAATGAGTTACGAAGAAAGGAGCTTAGATCTGGATGATCTACATGGAGATGATGGACACCTGCTTACGGGGCTGCGCTTCAGGAAAGTGGGAAGTCATCTCAATTTGGAGATTCAGATAACTCCTTTCAACTTTACCACAGGAAAACTAATTAACCCAGAACAGAAGAGTCTCTGGATTAGCAATGATTACACTGACTTATCGAAAGAAAACCCCAGGTAATTTTATTTTATTTATATAATTTTTAAGTATTAATCTCATTCAAGGATCCTTTAATTCAACTCTTGTTTTGGTGAAGACTTAGTGAGTTGTCAATGGGATTCTAATCTGTAGCTAGAAAGATTGCTAATTGCATTTATTTGCAATTGCTTATCTCATTGGAATTTCAAAACAGTACTCAGATACTTCTTTAAAACTCTTACTTACTTTTACTGACTTTTATGTCCATCACATCCATGCCCTAGTTTGTTAAGCTGATTTATAATATTTTTTTATGTTATGGATTTTATTTAATAAAAATATATTTTACAGGACTGAGGTGAAGTTAGATAAGCCGAATATCTCAACTCGCAGCAGAACTCCATCTATAAAGGATTCTAAATCGAATCAGTACATACAATTCACACATACAGACTTCGAGGCGGACGCTGCCCAAACTACTGTACCATTCCTTGATGCTCAACCTGTGGCCCCCATACATCCAGTCCCTTTGGCTGGAGCTGGTATTTACCATAAAGGAAGGCAATTCTACGGAGGATTTGTAGCCCCAAAAGTGTTCACTTATGACTTTGGCAAACACATGTCCCCCATATTTCCAATAATTCCAGATGCTGTGAACTAATTAAATATGACTGTATTAGCTTTAACATTTCTTGGAATAACCAAAACATAATGAAACTTTTACCACTAATGGAGTCCTTATACAATTGCAACATTATTAGTTTTAAAGTCAAATAGGTTCACAAATCAGTGATACCTTTTCTTTTATGTTGCCTTTCTTAATGGTGCAGAAAGATTATCTCATTTTAATATCGAATTATAACACATATGTAAAATAGTCCTAATTTAATTTTGTACATTTATTTATAAAGCTTTGTGGGCAATATCCAAAAATACCAATTAATATTATGTCTCCTCCTCAATGTTTTATATTCTCATATATTATGTATGACTTTTAGAATTAATATATTTATTTTTATTAACTATAATAATTACCTACATGTAATCTCTATCCATTTATGAGAAACTATTGCCAATTTGACAATCTGTAATATGATTGGTTCTTTCTATTTCAAAATTATCCCAAAGTTAAAGAAGTTTGGAAATGTCACTATTATTTCTGAAAAACCGTTCCATTATTATATTAAATAAGTTTTCAAGAATAATTTAATCTGGTGTATGCGTCTCTATACCTACCCTGCGAGGGATGATGTTGGATGATTTTGATGGTGTTTTACAATCCTTCGTCCATCTCAAGGATGACAGTGAAAAGGGGGGCTTTCATTTTGCTGCCAAAACCAGTGATGTTGCTCTGGTGCCTCAGATCAACAGACAGCCTATCTCACGTCATAGGACATGCAACTTCAAAAGTCCTGTCATGGAATTGTGTGATCTTGTATCTGCTGGGCTCCTTCAGCTAATCAATGGACATTACGGATGATCAAAGCACTCTGCGAAGAGCAGTATCTGAGATGAAAAGTTCTAAAATGCATATTCACTTCTGTACCTTCATAAAAACCAATCAATAAAAAGTTTTAGGAGCAAGTTGAAGACATTGATCTTCCTGCATCGCACCCTTTAGATGGTTGCTCCATTAAAGGGCGCCATATAAATCATCCGATGTACATACAAACATACATGGTTTGCAGTACATTGCTCAGTACAGAGACTGTTGAGTTACTTTAAAAAATAATTTTACTATAAAGATTTATACTCATTTTTCATAAGAATTTAATTTACAATATGTAGGTATATAGATAATCTTAATAAATCATAGTTAAGAATTATTTATAGAACGAGAAAAAACACTTTGGTTTGTTTCTGGAAAATAATTAATCATTATGTGGTGAGAATACTGTTATTATTGGATCATTCAATATTTAATAGTTACATATAAAATATCTCAGAAAAGAAGAAGTGCCTAATGTTTACTCTTCACAGAGCTGGTAAGATTTTGGCTTTTTTTAAATATAATTGTGAGTTATGGGATCAAAGTGAATTCTCATCCTTCAGATAATTGGACTCCAACCTTTTTACCGCTGCCAACCGGTCAAGGTTTTAATAATCTTACCACGGTCTGCCCAGAGTTTGATGATTTCCCTAGCACTCTCCCTTGTCTGTTTAGGAAATTGAAATGTTTTGGTAAGGAATATTTTTTATTTATTTATTCTTTTTGCAGATCATCATTATATTATCATATCATCATTAAATAAGCTGAATTTGATGATTTCCCTAGCACTCTTTTTTTTTATTTCTGCCCCTCCCCCCCTTGTTGGCAAATTTGGAAAAGAGAGATATTTATACTATACTATACCATCACGGCATATCCCACAAGTGGGGCAGCCAGCAGATCAGCTACATGTAAGAAACATGCAAACTGTCCTCTTCGTGCCAATGTTAAATCAAGACATTCAGGATGGGTGGCAAACCTCATCGCTGAATTTAAGATGTAAAATGTCTTATTTTTTCGAACACCTGCCTTTTACAGGACACTCGAAAACTTTTAGAGAGATATTTAAATATTTCATGATCTTGGTTTTAAATATCGAAAAGGAGAATGCAAAAAAGGACTGACCGTCATGTTTCTTCCTCGGATCGGTTTCAGTCTGCGGAGCGGGATTTGAGGACCACTGCTGTATATGAAGTAATGTGATTGTTCCCAATTCTTAATCATTGGTTTTACATAACCCATACTCATCATCATCATCATCGCACTCAACGCTCCTTTCGGGAGAACAGGGCAGAAACCAGCCTCGTCCATTCAGAGCGTCTCTGCGCCAATTGCGTCACCTCTTTCCACGACATTCCTTGTGCTCTGATAACCCATACTAATAGGTATTATTATTATTGGACAACATTAAAGTGTCGTTTACGTGCCAAAGCACCTCAAGGACACCGTACAATTCATTAATTCTTGGACATTACATCCATGTCATTTTATAAATATAGATTTAATGAGAAATCTCTAATATATAAAGGTATCCACGTCAGAAGTTCCATACTATATTGAGTTACATTAAATATTTTAGATGCAATATGTATCCACGTCAAGAATGTAAAACAGAATACAACAAGGTAGGAATGGTTTAATTCTAAACAATTTCATATTGTGAGGTGTAGTTACGTAATAGAAGGTATGATCATATCGCCAGTAGTTAGATGGTGATAATCTCGCCACTGCACATCATCACATTTTTCCTTATGTAAATTGATTAGTTGATTTTCTTATGCAAATGATGATGTGCAAAAAGAATATAATAAATAAATGTACTTGTAACACTACATTTCATTATTCTAAAACTTGAAATTTATCCAAAGTTAATATGAAATTTAAAAGACATTACATAATGTTAATGAAATTTAATCTTGCGGTTAAAAAATAATCAAATGTTGCAGATTGTAGGTACATTTTTTAAATTTCTCTTCAAAATTAGCAATATGACGATGAGATTTATAAATTCTTTCTGCCTCTCTAGTGTAACTGCTATTTTAATAATATTATTTAAGTAAATAGCTTTGTATTTTATTTTGTAAAACTCCATATCATGTAATCAAGAAATAAAATATGATTATTTAGTTTCACTAGTATTTTATTAGAGTTACTCAAGTTTCTTTTTCAAATTACAAACAAAAGAGTTTGACAAAGACATTACTACATGTCGAAACTCGAGTTACTTTAATAAAGTACTTGTAAAACTAAGTACAACTTTAGTAATCATATTTTATTTCTTGAAGTTAATAGTTATATATATAAGCTCTGTGATAGGTCCCCTTCCGTTTGTGTATGTACATAATGTACAATAATAATCTGGTACATTACTTTATTAACACGCAGATTGAGTTTTTTTCAAGTAAAACTTGCTAGTATAGAGTCAGGTACATATATCAACTGTCCAAAGACCTGAGTCAATAAGGCGAAATGTCTTATATTCAAGAAATCACAATTTTTCTAATTATATTCATATTATTATGTACTAAGTTTATAATAATCGCACTGTTAAAGACATACTTACATTGTCTATATTCTGCTCAATAGTAAAGCAAGTACATTATTTTCCGTAACTAAAAATAAAATATATAAAAGGAAACTACATATGTATTTTTAGTAATTTGTTTGTGGAATTAAAAGAATGGCGTTGATTGTGTGTATAGACAATTAAAACAATATTTTGGACTTGTTGAGTTATGAAACTTTACTGTCGATATGTAGGACCGATCATAATCTTTTTTGAATTATTTTTTCCGCTGCTACATGTAAGCTGTCTTCTTCTTCTCCTTGGGCAATTATTAGTCCCACATGGTGGCGGGGTCTGCCTTTCTTGTTTGGTTACGCCACTTGGTTCTGTCCAACGCATCCTCATGGGAAACATCACAGCTCCTCGTGTCTTGTCTCACTACTTCACGCCAACTGCGCTCTGGCCTTCCTCTTGGTCTCTTGCCGATAACCTCGATACATTGATCTTTATTGCCTACATACTCAGATGGTCTCCTGGCCACATGGCCATACCATCGCAATCTGCTCTCTTGTATTTTATCCGAGATATCCCGCACACCCAAGCTCCCTCGGATATATAAATCTCTATGTAATTAATATGCTACATGTGAGCTGTCAAAATATCTAAAAGGTTTAAAATAGCTCATGACTTGCAATATTATTATAGAACCAGATGCGCTCTTAATATAAAATCTTGTCTCACTACTGAAGCATTCTTCCAGCCAAACTTACAAAATAAATCACTTTATTCTTTTTTATTTATTTATTTACTAGACTTTATAATATAGTTTGAGTGAAATTAAACAAACCGTAAAATGGTCATTTTACTAGCATTCAGAAATGTTCTTCTTGCTGAGTTTAATAGAACTGCATTTTCCAATATACTCAAATCCTTTGAAATTTGTGACATAAATATTGGAGAAAATCAATCTTTGTGTGAAAATCTATCTATCTATCTATACGTAGTTTTAGAATTGAGTCATGTAATATTTTGTAATTTAAGCAACTGCCAAATCAAATGAATATCTAATTAAATACATAATTATATAAAACAAATGTTTTTTTTTTATTATTCAACATTGTCTAACTCTATCCCATTAGCCATTTCCTACATTTATTATATAGCGTGGGTATGATATATCCTGTAGGGCTACCTACTCTTGACAAAATCTAAACACGATCTTAATCTTAACCATACGACGTGCGAAGTGACTATTGGCCAAAAATACACGCATACCAATCATGCGGTAGCGCGGTGTTTTTGACCATAGTCCCTTCGCGTGTCGTATGATCAAGATCAAGACTAGATTAAGACCGTATTTAGATTGTTTCAAGAGTAACCCTGCAGGATCTCTATACATTAGACGTAACTGGGATCAGGTCAGTTGATCACAGATCCCGTAAAACAGATATCATATTATGTAGACATCACTATACCACACGGTGATAATTAAATGAAGCTGAACAGGATAAGATAATCAAATATCTTAATCTTGCTCACGAAATCAAAGATATGTGGAGAACACCAACCACAATCATTATGCCTATAGTGTAGTCTGTGAATGATTTCATATCTAAGAGTCTGCCAAGCAATCTCAGAAAACTGAGAGTAGATGATAGGCTCAAATATAGCATGCAGAAGGCTGTTCTTCTATCATCCATCAGGATAGTTAAAAGGTTTTTGTCCCTGTAGCTCTGTTAGTGATCTCCCATGATGGGAGAATTTACTCGAACAATGTTGAGGTTCTATACACTGTATTGATCAAAAGAAGTAGGAAATTAGATAAAAAGTAGTAGGTAGGTAGATAATATTATGTAAGTATAGAAAAATGGTATCGAAGTAAGAATCTCTCCTTCCCCCTTCTCTCCTAGGAGTTGAATTGTAAAATAAAAAAAAACTGAAGAGACAGGGGAATTTCTGAAATTCCTTTTCCAAATTGGAATCCTGCAAACACCCTTTACTCAATCTGTAAAGAAACTTGATAAAACATTTCGAAATGTGTTTCATTCCGGCTAGATTATCATTCTAAGTGTAGGTAGGTATTATACATAATGGAAGAATAACACTCCATTGGATTGGTCTGTAACGAGTTTGGATTTTCTCCTCCATTCCTCTCTATTTCTGCTAGTCTCTTTAATTCTATGTACCTACATATTTGTCAGAGTTCATGTCATCCGAAGTGAATCATTGTAAATGACTCTATACGTACATATTTATCAGTTGTTGATAATTAATAAATATGCAGCATACATTTATGTGATATGGTGATAACTCTACTCAACATTCAGTTGAGTGTAGATCCTGTAGGAGCTAACATTACATTACATAGTTAATGCTTAACACTTACGTATGTTGTATACGCTACAACTTGTTGTTGATAAGGAAACTTTGCAGGGAGAAGTTTTAGATTGTTTTAAAACTTAAAACTCTCATTTAACCAAGATGCGTGTCCCACATTCAACATTTGTGATAATTTTATTGACTTTCTATAATCCTACACCTACGGTATCACTCGCTGATGATGTGTTGGATATTCTTAAGTTACTTAAAGACGTCGAAGATAGTGTGCTTAAAAACTGGAATGTTGCATCCGCGGGAGAGGATCTGCATAATATAATGCCACGCGTTAAAACAGTTTTGAACGAGTTTGCCGCAATTGGCAGAGATATTGACCTTTTCCAATTGTTAGTACAGAACACTGCAGGCTCCCTGGCCGCTCTTGTCAAGAGTGCCCCACAGGACAATGGGTAAAAAATGGTTTAATTTACTTGATATTAAATGTTCGACTAATTCACCAACATCGACAAATTAATACTTAATGATTTATGTGAATGTTCACTAACAATAAATAAATAAGTATAAGAGAAGATTAACAATAAATAATTGGGTATTTATTATTTCTATCCACACTCATTCCCTACTGTGATGATCTGGGGGGATGAATTTGAAAAAAAATCACAAATGTTCAAGTGGATTGGATGCCCAGTGAAAAACATATGAAATTGTTTATTATATTTTGAAGATATTTAGAACTAGAAAGAAACATAGATACTTACATAGGTACACATAGATACCAGTGATGGACTTTCCATAACTATATTGTGCAAAAACACATTACATGTCCGTCTAAAAGTTGAATGGTTTTGAATGCCAAGTGTAAAGGCATTCAATTGGATTGGACAGTAATACAAAAAATTAAAATTTGGCGACAAATAAAAAAGTCTAGTCCCGTCGCTTAGATAGATAGCTACCTAGACGTCTTTCGTCATATGCCGCGTACAGACAGCTAGATGCGAACGTCAATCATCAAGCAAAAATCTTAAATCTTTCGGCGACAATTCGGAGCATTCTCCGAAGAAATATTCGAATGAATGCCTTCGTTACGTCTCATGGAATGGTAACGAAGGCATTCATTCGAATATTTCTTCGGAGAATGCTCCGAATTGTCGCCGAAAGATTTAAGATTTTTGCTTGATGCTTGATGATTGACGTTTGCATCCAGCTGTCTGTACATGGCAATACAAGGACATTGGCAATCTCGTCTTATGAGAACATTGTCGATTGATATAATATATTCCTCTTGCCTCAGTAAAGTTGAAGGTCTTTTCTTAGAGATACCGGTCCTTTCTTGCTCCAGAAAGACCTTCAAATCTTTCCGCTTTATCTTGTACTGGCTGCATCCCATTCAAATCAACTTTTGCACCAATGTAGATACATAATTACAGCACCTCTTCTGTAGTTATTATAACTTTCTCTTGCTCTTGGGTGTCGTTCATGGGCAGTGTTTTGTTGCACTATTTGTCATTAAACTTTCAGCATTTCTTTATTCATTTTTTATTTAGTTTGTTGCTTTTTAGATATATTTTATACTCCGTCTCTCAGAATAGCACTTGTTTTTAAAATTTCACTGGAAATACGATTAATAGTTATACTATAAAATGTTAGTAAAACTATAAATAAATTACACGTTTTTTTTAACATATGTATATAGTTGACTACTCGAGTAAACTATTTCATTTACACAGATTGAAACGTCGCCTCCACAATTTTGCACAATTTGAGAGCCAACTTTCCACGAAAGAAAGTGAAATGAGGAGTTACGCTGAAGACGCCGATGCTGTGGAGCAACTCACGCTGGAGAACTTTGCAGAATGGTGTGTTTCTAACCATTCAGAATCTATACCCGACTTGCTAGAGGAGATTCACGCCATAATCAGTCCAAATAATAAAGATTTCAATCATCATGATGAGGAAGTGTTAGATTTGCTAGATTTGATTATCCAAACGATTAATGTAAGTACTTATTTTAAATATTCTATACTTTTATAGTGTAACTTGCGTTTGCGTACGAAATGCGTTTCATTCCACTATGAGAATTGTTTTAATATTGTTAAAACGTTTTCAACTACAATTTAGTCATCATCAGTTACATTGTAGTGGAAAACGTGTTTTTTTAATTTAATTTTAAATAAAATCTTTTACTTATTTTATTTTACCGTACGTAGGTACTGCTACTGATGCATGATACTTCATAGACAAAATAATACATCCATCATCTCGCATAATTACATCAAAATCATTATTTGCACAACATAATTCAAGCACAACCTTAGTTAGCAAAGAGCGCCCTTGAGGTGGATTTTTTTCACAAAACGGCGCTTTACAAATCATCCAAATAATAATAATAATAATAACATCGTATTAATGTCCTCGCCTTTCATACAAACACACATTTAAAATATTTATACCTAATACTATCATCATCGTCCTAGACGCTCCTCTCGGGAGCACAGGGCAGATACCAGCCTCCTCCATTCAGAGCGCCTCTGTACAATCGCGTCAATAATACTATACGAAAATTAAAACACGTAGGTATTGAATATCTGAATAAAACGTTTGCTTAATAAGTGAGTAGTATTGATCACAAGTTTTCTTTTCTCTCTCTTCTCTTCTTTTTTTTTCGAAAAATATTATTGTGAATTGTATTGCTTTTAAGAATGTATTGATAAACTGGATTACCCTAGAACAGGTCTCGCCTAGTTGGGTAATCCACTATATTGTGTGAAAAATTTATGTATTTGTATTATGATGTAATAAAAATAAATAAATAAATAAATAATTAATTACACAAATTTGTGGTTATTTAAATTAAAGATGGCCTATTTAATGAATTAAATTATTATGATTTTAAAATAATCGACAAAAGTATACCTACACATTACTACGATACACAATGCGGGAGAGAAAATCAAAACAAAAATAATTACAAATTGCACCATATTCAAAACAATATATAGAATTCAAATAAATTACAATATAAATATTTAAATAATGAAACTGTAGGTAGGTATCTACAGAGGTACCTCCTTACTAACTTTAAAATATAAACATATTTGTTATCAATAAAACACTGTTTTACTTTTCACTATTAATTTATTATTACTCAAGCGCTTTCGTCAAGTTAGCTTGACATTTTCAAGAGAACTAATTACAAGAAAAATTTTTTTTTCTCAAAGTCACATGCAACAACAATATTTTTTATATGTAGGTACCTAAAAACAGAAAGGAAGGAAAACTGAAAAAGTAAATAATATTACAAAACCATATTTTAATCCAGCATTTTATACCAACAACAATTTAAGCAAACTTCTTTTTAATAATAAGGACCGTAACAATATAATTAATAGCAGCGGTGTCTATTGTATTGATTGCAATGATTGTGATGCCAAATATGTCGGACAGACCAGTCGATCGATAGACACTCGTATCAAAGAACATTCCAGAGCACTTGGGGGTTTATCTAATTGTTCGGAGATGGCGGATCATTGCATTAGTCATAATCACAATTTTGATGTGAATAGTGTAAGGGTCCTACATTCAGAAAACCGGTATGGAAAATTAATTGCTTTGGAAACATTGGAAATACATAGAAATATTAAAAATATAGTAAATATTCAAATACCCCATTCATCACCATTGTTGAAACCAATTGTTCATCCACCATTGTCTTAACTACTCCTACTTCCTTACCCCTTCTTTTCTGTTTTTAGGTACCTACATATAAAAAATATTGTTGTTGCATGTGACTTTGAGAAAAAAAAAATTTTCTTGTAATTAGTTCTCTTGAAAATGTCAAGCTAACTTGACGAAAGCGCTTGAGTAATAATAAATTAATAGTGAAAAGTAAAACAGTGTTTTATTGATAACAAATATGTTTAAAATGTCTTTTCACAATGTGAACACACAAACTCTAGATCATTTAAAATATAAATTTAAATTTCCACAATTTGAAAAACATTTTGGAGAATTTGACGAGCCATGGCCCATCACTAAGAACCAACAATGAGCGTCTTTTTGTCAATCATTCTCAGTATGTGGTGCTCGTTGCTGGAATAATATAATTATCTTCACATATAGTTACTCAATCTTTCAATGGCTTCAAATCTTCAGTTAAGAAAAAAATTGACATCAAACATAATATCCATCATTGACCCATAGACTAGTGACATAGTAGGTAGGTACTACCACTACTATTTCACAAGTAGGGTAACCAGTATTCAGCAGACCGCAGTCACTTTCGTCCCCCTTCAACCATGTCAAGGTTACGCTTTCAGTGTCGGTACCAAAATGATATGGTGCACTGGCATAATTATTATCATCATGATGAATAAAACCATAACTTTATCACAACAATTCGTAACATGTTTGTTGGTTTCATTTCCTGTAAGTATTATTATGTAGGTAGGTACTCAGGAGAGAATATTATTATCAACCATATTCTTAATCAAAGTTTATTTTTGTAATATTTAATATACTTTGTGGCTTTTTAAATCATACATACCTATTGAATGCCGCATAATATACCTAATCACGGCTCTTATACCATAACTAGGTAAGTACCTAGGTACCTACATGTGTGTGATATGATATCCATACAAAGGATGTCGTTTCTTAGCTATCTTTAATCAAACCGCATCGTTATCATCTTTGTATTCGTTTTGGAAACACTATTTTTTAATGTTGTTTCTTAGGTCCACTTTTGCTGTAAGTGTCTTGTAAAAGACGGGTGATCGGTAAATATCATGTACCTACCTACGTATAAGACATAGTTACGTAATTTTCAGCTCGAAAATTCAGTGCTAAAGTATACAAACCATCCCGAAAGTGCTATTTTTAAGTGACACAGAAAGGCGACGACTTGCATATTTATTATATGCACTTAGTCTGCTGGCTACTCCACTTGTGGAAGATGCCGTGTTGGTGTAGATGGAGAATATAAATATTTGAGTCGGTTCGTAAATATGTATGCATGTCCTTAATGGACTGAAATTAGGAAAAACAGAAGTAGTAGGTAAAATAATACACTCTATAAGAGGTCTCAATGCCTGCCCAGCCTAGGCTAAAACATTTTAAATATATTTTGTATCTATCTATCTACTCTATTCCCTCACGCTGTATCCCAAGTGGGGTAGGCAGAGAGAACGGAACGCCATATAGATCTGTCCTTACATACTTCTTTCGCTTCTTCTACAGTCATACAATTTCTCATGCACACACGTCAGTTTCTCTTACTCAAAACACGGCCGTCCTTGAGAATTTGATCTACATAATCAAGCCATGTAGTTTTGTATTGATAAAGAAATTACAATTTTAATGAGATTTCCATACGTACACACGGTACTATCCATGAGAACCAATTTATTTTCGCTTAATATTTTTCTTTACTTTTTTTTTTATTTCATGGCAAATCACTTGAATATTTATGTAGGTACTACAAACTAAAAACACCAAGTAGAATGTGGCAGTTAAGTATATAACATTTAGGTACCAACATTTTTTTTCTCAAAATGATATCAGTAGATGTATTTTATTGTGTGTGGACGCTATTTTTATTGCTCCTGTAGTTCATAACGATTTTATAGTTTTTTTTTGTGGTATAAGTGATGAAAATCTTGTGTTATATACATGTTTCGATGCAGAAAATTGTGAGGAATCTAGTGGTGATACTAGAATTTAGGTTGAAGTACACTTGTGAAAACTGTTCAGTGAAAAGTGAATCGTTGCTGGAAAATTTTTGAAAAATTTGAAACGCTACTCCAGAGATAATAGTTGCGGTGTCGTGTCTGGTGTCATTAAATAGAGCACTCCTACCCGCATAAAAAATCCCGCGAGAGTCATACCTTAAAGTGCTTACCTTCCATGAAAATTTGATTTTTCCGAAGTGAAAATTTTTGGAAAATTGTTGTGAAAACTTTTATACATATCATTCAACGCGCATTCAAGTGGACAATCCAATGGTGTTTTTTATTTTTGTGTGAGATGAATATTAAGTGAGATATACCGAGTTAAGTGTAAAAAATATAACTTTTTGCGTGGTGCCACTTTTATTGGCGAAAGTACGAAGTGTTGATATATATCATTTAAAAGCCCTTTAAAAACTGAACAAAAAAGTCCGCGGGTGTAACCCTAAAAAGTTTACAGTGCGTGAGATATAGGAAGGAATAATATTTCCCTATATAATAAGTACCTTCTAACTACCTACACAGTAGGTACACAGGGTATATTGCTTTAGTTTGCCTTTAAAACTACGCTATACCTAACTTTAAAAATATGCCTCCCATAGTAACTAGAAGTCATACTAAGAATCTGTATATAACTATGTTTGATAGTTCACAAGAGAATGTAGCACGTGAAAACGACGTTCCTGATATCCAAACGGAACTGAAAAATAAGCTCGAAGATATAGAAACCGAAAAAGAGAGAATTAAGGAAGAATTAGAACTAAGCAACAGGGAGCTTAAGTCAAAAACCAAGGAAATCATTTTATTAAAGAGGAAAATATCGGCACTCAACAATCTAGAAAAGGATCTAAATAGATATAAAAAGATGAACACTGCACTGAACCTTAATGTTCAGGCCAGGGATGTGGAACTTGCAGATGTTAAGCGTAGTTTAGAGAGAAGTAACGAGGATAGAGAGCGGGAATTGAAGACGTATATGGAAAACAATAAAATCATATCGACGAAACTTCAAGAAATGGAGGATACTAATAGAACATTAAGAACTGCTTACGATGACTTGTACGAGAAGATGGAAAGCTACGAATCTTCACATACCAATAAAAATTATACAGATGACAGTAATCACGAATGGAAAAGACAGGAAATGCAGAATCGTACAAACAAAAAAGCAGAACCCCGGCTAATGATTGTTGGTGATATAGGTGCGAAGGGACTGGGATATAAATTTAAGGGAAACATAAAATATGATGTGAGTTGCATATCCAAACCAGGAGCAATGGTATGTAATTTGTTTAACGATTTAAGTAATGCTATAGATAAAGCGACTTCTTCTGACATTATTGTAATGGCAGCGGAGGAAAGCGTGAATGTGAAGTATGTTAGACAATATAAAGAGTCTGTAGAAAAAATTATTGACAAAAGTGAAAAAATGGGAATCACTCTGTATATTACAACATTAAAATATATTAAAAATGACGTTTTGAATAGGAATGACTCAATATACAGAATGAATTGTCTTTTGTACAACCTAACTAGAATGTGTAATAACTGTTATATAATCGAATCGAATCAAGAAGGATTAAATCTATTTGATCAAATAATATTCAATCTACAACACAGTGGTCACAAAATAAAAAATTGTATTCAAATAGAGATAAATAACACTAATGTAAATAAGCCGATGAATGCAGCAGGGACAGGCGAATCGTCTTTTTTATACCAGACTCGGCCTTACCACGGACCAACGGCTACAACAACCTAACATCGGTCTTTAGTATCGGCCATCAGAATGCACAGGGGCTTCCTGGGAAGCTCCATGAATTGGGCACCTTATCTTCAGCTGCCAACGTGGACATATTGTGCATCACTGAGACATGGTTAAAGACATTAGAAATAAACAATTATGTAATTCCTAATTTCAATATTGTAAGCTATTTTTGTAGGGAAAAGGCAATCAGAGGGGGATCATTGGTTATGGTTAAAAATAACTATAAATCGAAAAATAGACCAGATATTGTGAAATTGTCAGCAGAGAAACACTGTGAAATTAGCTGCATTGAAACTGATAGCATTATAGTTTTATCTGTATATAGATGAAGATCTCCATCTGGGTGCTTCGATACTTTTTTTAATATCATGGAAAATGCCCTTAATCGAGCGACTCACAAAAATAACAAACACATTGCCGTGTGTGGGGATTTTAATATAAACTTTGACAATACCTCAAAAGAGTGTAGCTCTTTAGTTGATTTAATGAACTCATTGTTATTGGCCCGTTGCATTAAAGACGCAACACGAATTACGAAAAACTCGTCCTCTTGTATTGATAATATTTTTACAGATGTTGATGTCAAACAAACTCAAATATTGAACTTTGTGAGATCAGATCACTTAGGACAAATAATAAATTGTAATTTAAAAACAAAAATAAGTAACAAAAACACTAATCAAAAGTTTTTCTATAAGCGAAATTACAGTGAAGAATCTGTAAAAAAATTTCTTGAGTCTATTAACAATTTTATACCTAACACCCCTCTCTCTTCGAATTGTTGTGCAAATGTCCAATTTGATGAATTATTTGAATCGTTGGTTTTAGAAACAAATCATCATTTTCCAATTAGAAAAATAAAATTAAAGGTGAATCATAAATCGTTCGATAACTGGGCTACTCCTGGTATTATAATATCTAGGAAACACCTATTTGAATTGTATAGCAAAAAAAGATTTGACGACTCAGAGCTACTGAAAGATAATATAAGAACCTACAGCAGGGTATTCAGAAAGGTCTGTGGTGAAGCAAAAAAAAATTATCTAGCTAATAAAATTAAAAATGCAAAAAATCCCATTAAAACCACATGGGAGATAATTAAGCATGAAACTGGCCGAGATAGAAAAATTGATGACGATGAACTAAACTTAATTAACGAATCTCAGAAATTAAAAACTTCCAATCAGTTCAATGATTTCTTTGTAAATGTAGCATCTTCCATTACCCAAAATATATCGACAGAAAACGCGATGAAATATTTAGTTCGAACTCGTAAACCCGAGACTGTTTTTAAATTTAGAAACGTCACAGAAAGGGAAATAATAAAATTGTGTAAAAAGATTAAATCAAAGAATTCAGATGATCTATGGCACATGTCTACATATTTTCTAAAATTAATTATTGACGGACTTGCTTCGAGAATTACTAAAATTATTAATGAATGTCTTGAACAAGGCGTATTTCCAGAAAAATTAAAAAAGTCAAGAGTTATTCCAGTTTATAAGAAGGGTGACAAAACTGACCCAAGTAACCATAGACCGATCTCAATACTGCCTGTTTTAAGTAAAATATTTGAGAGGGTTGTCTCTGAGCAGCTCACCCACTACCTTGTCGAAAATAATATAATACACCCCCAACAATTTGGCTTCCAGAAGGGCAAAAGCACATCCGATGGTATAGCTTATCTTGTTCAAACGGTCCTCGACTCACTGGACAAAAGGTCGGATGCTTATGGAATATTCTGTGATCTTTCCAAAGCCTTCGACTGCGTCAACCATGATATTCTTGTCAATAAGCTTAATTATTATGGAATTGACAGTAATGAAATTAACTTTTTTAAATCTTATCTCGAGAATCGTGAGCAGGTGACTGAAATGGATGGTGTGCGGTCCAACGGAGCCCAAGTAAATCGTGGTGTTCCACAAGGCTCTATACTGGGGCCAATACTGTTTCTTGTTTATGTGAATGACCTACCAGAATGTGTCTCCAAGGACCAAACTATGATAATGTTTGCCGATGATACATCTATAATAATTAAGGAAAATAACAACAAGAATACAGCACTTGCCAATACACTCAAGGCATTAGATGACGTGGGTGAGTGGTTTAGAGATAACGGACTCGCACTTAATGTGACGAAAACGGGTGCAATTCATTTTTCCTTGAAAAGAAACGTAGATAATAATCCAGTCATGTCCGGTCTCTCCCAGCGCAAGCTGGAAGTAGTAAATTATATAAAATTCCTCGGCGTAATGATTGACTCAAGGCTACAGTGGACACCGCACATTGAAACAATATCTGGGAAGCTTTGTTCAGCAGTTTATGCTATAAAAAAAATTAAGGATACTTGTGGCGAGGTGGCAGCTAAATCAGTATATTTTGCCTACTTCCAGAGCATTATGTCGTACGGAGTGTTATTCTGGGGCAGGGGGGCTGATTGGAGCAGAATTTTCAAACTTCAAAAGCGTGCAATTAGGGGATTAAAAGGGTTGGGGCCAAGAGAGTCGTGCAAGGAACACTTTAAGGAACTTGGCATACTCACGCTCCCTGGCATTTACATCTACGAATGCTTGCTATACGCACATAAAAATATGCCCAACACCCCTCTCAACTTGGAGTACCATGGTTATGACACTCGCTCAAAAAGAAGTATCCGACCTATAGAGCACAGGTTGGCAAAATTGTCCAAAAGCTTTGTCTGTCTCAGTGTGCGCCTGTTCAACAAGCTGCCACAAGAAATAAAGTCCGTGAAGGATGAAAAAAAATTTCAAGGAGTAGTGAAGTTGTACCTCGTTGAAAAAGCTTTTTACTGTGTCGACGAAATGCTGAATTGAACCATATACATTCATTTCAGCATGGAAATAATTTCCCGATGTTTTTTGTTTTTATTTGATCAATGATGATTGATGATGGAATCTGTATTGAATACTGTTTGACGAAATGCTAACAGAGCCCTTTACACTCTGCTTAGCAATGATATTATGTTTTTGATCTATGATTCTGTATTTTTTTTTTTTGTATATATATATAATTTATTGTATGATCCTGTCTTCTGTAAATTGACGAGTCCAAGTACCAAAAATTTTGGTCTAAGGACGATAAACAACAATAAACAATAAACAATAAACAATGAGATATTTACCCACTTTCTTTTCTTATTTAAGTACGGGATGTCAAATTTTTAGTTTTTCCATTGGGAGGAGGTTTTTAGCACTTTTTTCGATGTAGATCTCTACCTATTATTTTTTACATAAATGTGGGCATGTGGGGTTTCAAACTTCATGATTTTCTCTTGGGAAGAGGTTTTTAACATTTTTAGGTATCTACCTATTATTTTTAACATAAATGTGGGCATGTGAGTTATCAAACTTCAAGTTTTTTCATTGGCAGAAGGTTTTTAGCACTTTTTCGATGTAAGTACTTACCTACTTTACTATACTATACTATACCCTCACGCCGTATCCCAAGTGGGGTAGGCAGAGAGAACGGAACGCCAAACAGATCTATCTTTACACACTTCCTTCGCTTCCTCCACATTCATAGAGTTTCTCATACACGCACGTCGGTTGCTCTTACTTAACACGCGGCCGTCCTTGAGAATTTGATCCACGTGGTTCTCGGACGCCCGCGCTTCCTCACACCCTTTCTTTCAGACAAGTATATCCTCTTTGTCATTCTTACTTCGTTCATTCGTTCAACATTTCCAAACCACCGTAGTTTATTCACGCGCATTCTGTCCACAACACTCTTCTTGCATCCGCTCATTCTTCTAATATCCTCATTCTTCACTCTATCACGCAGCGTTTTACCAACCATTCTTCTCAATCGCATCTCCACTGCATTTATTCCACTCTCGTCCTTCTTCAGCCACGTTCATGTCTCGCTTGCATACGTAAGTGACGGTACCAGAATGGTATTGCCATTACTGACAATGGGTCGAAGTGCACCGTTCACTCTAGCACCGGCCACTTTCCTTCTTTCAATGACCCTATCGCATCTTCCATCCCTCGCAAACATACTTCCCAAATATACATACTCGCTTACTTGCTCCAAACAGTCGTCGCCAACTTTGATCTCACAAATCGTTTACCTACCTTTTATTTTTTACATAAATGTGGGCATGTGAGGTATCAAACTTAAAGCTTTTTCATTGGGAGAAGATTTTTAGCACTTTTTCCATGATAGCATCTACCATTTTCATAAACTCAAATATGGGGATGTGGGGTGTCTAACTTCAAAAAATTTTATTGGGAAGAGGTTTTTAGCACTTTTCTCGATGTAGGTACCTACTTTTTTTTTGTTTTAATTAAATATCGGCATGTGAGGTGTCAAACTAAGATTATTATAGAGAAGATGTTTGTAGCACTTTTTTCATAAAGTACTTACCATTTTTTTAGTTAGGTACATAAATATGGGCATGTGGGGAGTCAAAAATTTAGTATTCTCGTTGGCTCGAGCTTTTCACTCCTTTTTTCCACGTAGGCGCTTACTCCATTTTTTTCCAATCTTCTTCTTCTTTATATAAGTGCCCTGTCGGGTCCCCCCAACGTTGGCGATCTCCCTTATGTTTCGCAGCCAGGACATCTGTCTCCTACCGGGTCCTCGGCGTCCCTCAATTTTCCCCTTCAATATCAGTTGGAGAAGGCGGTGGTATTTCTCCCCACGTAGTAGGTACATGACTCAGATGTGAAACCTTCCGAACCTTGATAGTTGACAACAGTGTGTATATAGAAGTTGAAATATCTTTATTTCTCGGATATTTCAGGGCCCCTAGTCAAAACACATTTAAGCGTTACGTTTTCGTTTCGTTTTCGTTCAAACAAGACGAGGTTGCGAGAACGCATCAATTTTCGTAGCTAAAATACACAAGTAGCTACGAAAATTGACGCGTTCTCGCAACGTCGTCTACATTTGAACGAAAACGTAACGCTTAAATGTGTTTTGACTAGGCCTACAGGAGTCCAAGGACTCCTATTTATCCGTTTAGGTGAATATTTTTTTTAATATTTGGACTCTCTCTAGTCTAATACAACTATGCCAGTGTTGGCATCTCCAAGTTGACAACAGCTTCCTATCAACTCTAGCTCGTCTTAGGGCTTCGCAGTCGCGTGCCTGCCATACATGCAAAAAAGCACAGCATGCCCATAGAATCTATGAAGAAAATATTGAAATCATCAAAAACTAGTTTGAATTTGCCGCCAAACATTTCGTTGCAAAGAGAACAATTCACAAAAATATACGCAGCAAATATACAATTTTTGTAAGTTTTAGAGTTTTTATCAAAAGCGCGTACTATTTGTATTGAAGTGCGTGTACAATCGATACGTTATTTTGACTTTTTTTAATAAAATCCAATAATTTACCGTGATAGCTAAATTAATGGAATAGTAAGTTATTGCTTTATACGTTGCGTCTGTTCTCACTAACACACACTTAAATTTTAGTGTGAATACGTAGTAGGCAATGACGCGCCATATATGTGTATTATTGGGTATGTTTGGTTGTATGTGTGCAATTTTTTTTTTTTTTTTTTTTCCTTCATTTATGGCATAGCATCCTACGAGGATGATTTGTGCCAAAAACAGTCTCAAGGTATAGTTAAATAGTCAAGAAGATAGTCATCACAGAATAATAAAATTGGCTTTCATTGATTTGAGAAGGGACAAATGGATTGATTCGGATGTCATACTCAGCAATGATTCAATATTCAAAGGAAATGGGCAATCGTTCTGAAGAGCATCAACGAAGATATCATATGCATCCCTGATAGGGCACCCCAGGAAAACATGGTCAAGCGTCTCCTCGTCCAGGCCGCACTCGCAGTATGGGCTTTCAACAAGTTGGATTTTAAAAAGATGAGCGTCCAGTCTACAGTGTCCAAATCGCATTCGACATATGGCAGTAATTTCAGATCTGTTGAATTTCGATTTGTGGAACCAAGGTTTTCTTGCGATTTGGACCTGGATCGACCTATATCTTTTTCCTTTTATGAGTGATACGTCCATCCACAATTCACTCCACTTTTTACGAGCATCAGCTTCTACGGTTCGCTTTATGTCATCGTCTGGAAGGATGAAATCTTCCATCGTTGTTCCGAGGGTGCAAGCAGTTTTAGCCAATTCATCGACAGATTCGTTGTGGCGGATACCACAATGTGCCGGAATCCATGCGATAATGGTATCTTGATTGGATAAGGATCGATAGTACATAAGGTTTCTAATGCGCATAATATTCGAATTATCACTGAGAGTCGAAGAAGGGGACATAAGAGTTTGAACAAGAGACAGAGAGTCAGTAAAAATGACGCATTTCATGATATTATGCGTATTTGATAGACACAAGGCTTCAATTATTGCAGCGCATTCCGCCGTGAAAACTGATTTAGATGTCAATTTCAATTGAGAGGAAATATTTAGAGAAGGTATGAGGGCTGCAGCTCCAGTGCTTTCACTTGCAGAAAGCTTTGAACCATCTGTAAATATCGTTACGTGATTAGGCCACTTGTCGGCCACTATGGAAAGAAAATTTCGATTCATGCATTCTTCAGATAATTTAGTATATTTGTTCAATCCTATGTTATCAATCACATTAGGCATAAATTGTAGAAGTTCAAATGCGGAATCGTAAAAAGGTGAAGGGAACGGAAACTGTTTTATGTTGAATGAAACATTATATTTATTTATACTATTGCATAGGTGAGGAGTAGGCTTATTAGACCAGTATCTGTTTGTTTCGTAGAGAGTTTTCAGAATATGAAGGCTTTTCAGAAGAGGATGATTGGAGTATTTAAGTCTTTTTAGAATAAAAGTGTCTGATAAGTATTGTCTTCTGAGTGGAAGTGGCATATCCACGCACTCTACTTGAAGCGAGTTAATAGGAGTGGACTGCATGGCTCCGACTATTAGTCTGAGGGATTTGGATTGAATTCTCTCCAACTTAGTTTCCAAATATTTCGGAAGTGGGCAAAAGAGGAAGCTCGCGTAATCCAAGTGACAACGAACAAGTGCATTGTAAATATTCTTCATAGAGGTGGGATGACTACCCCAAGATACACCAGTGATCGCCCTCAGTAAATTTATAGAGTTCTCGCATTTTTCTGCAACATGGTTAATTTGGGATCTCCAACATAGTTTTCGTTCCATATGTAGACCCAAAAATTTGAGTTCATTCACTTGGGGGATTGGTGTTCCATCCACATCAAGGGAAACGGAGGGAATGTTGTGTTTTCTTGAAAATAGAATAGATTTGGATTTGGAAGCAGAAATACAGAAAGAATTTTTATTCATCCAATTGTTAATGTTCTCCAAAGCTGTTTGTATTAGAGCAACTGCACTATCGATATTTTTGTTTGCTGCATAGAGGGCCAGATCGTCTGCGTATTGAATTATTTTAACGCCACTAGGAAGGACTTGATCCAAGTCAGAGCAATAAATATTAAAAAGCACTGGGCTTAAAACAGAACCTTGCGGGAGACCCTTCCATACTTTTCTACGAGTGCCCCCAAGACCGTCATCGATGACTATTTCTCTGTCAGAGAACATGTTGTATATTATATTGCAAAATGGGAGAGGAAGATTAATATTTATGAGTTTTTGGTAAAGTGTGGAAATACATACGTTGTCAAAAGCTGAATTTATGTCCAAGAAAACGGCTGCTACGTGTTCTTTATTAGTAAAGGCAATATTTATGTCTGTGATGAGTATACTAAGATTATCTGCACATGAAAGTGATCTTCTGAAACCAAATTGACTTACAGAGAGCAAACAATTATGCTCTATATACCAGACCAACCTATTTTTAATCAGATGTTCAAAGAGTTTTAGTGCACAGGAGGACATAGCTATTGGTCGGTAAGAAGAGCCCGAATTGGGATCTTTACCTTGTTTTAATATTGGTAATATCAAATGCTGCTTCCACGGTGTTGGAATTGTTCCTAAACAAAATATTTCGTTTAGAAATCCAAGAAAGATATCAAGAAAATGCTTTGGGAATTTTTGGAAAAATGTGTAAGGTATTTTATCAGTACCAGGAGAACTATTAGGTTTTAACAAGTGAAGGCAAGTTTGAAGCTCGTTGAGTGAGAATGGAGAAGTTAAATTATCGGTGTTATTATTTGGTATTGACACAATAGGTGGGTCTTTGACGGGGACGTGAGAAGGGGCCAATTTATCAACAAAGTTTGGAAGCCATGCTGATCTAGATCCGCATACTTTAGGAGGAATTAGAGATCCTTTGAATCTCCTGATCATCTGCCATACGATTGTTGAAGGTGTATGGGGAGATAAATTGGAACAAAAGGTCTGCCATCCTTTGCGCTTCTTCTGTCTTAATACTTTTTTAACTTTGGCTTGTATGGCTTTAGCTTGGAGGAAGGTGTGCATGCTAAAATTTTTTCGTAATTGATGCATAGCTTGTCTTCTCTCGTTTATCAGATTAGAACATTCATCATCCCACCAGGGAGCATTTTTTGCTCGCTTGTGGTTAGTTTTAAGAGGCATACTACTGTCTGCCGCTTTATATATTTCGTCTGTTATATATTTGTACTTAGTATCTATACAATTCGATTGAGATAAACGAGATTCAAGAGTTGATGAACATAAATCCAGCTTTTTCTGGTAAACATCCCAGTTAGCCTTACGGGTGTTATAAAGAATTCTTGTGATTGGGATGTTCCTTATTGGTTTTGTGAGTAGAGTCATAAATATTGGATAGTGATCGCTTGAACAAGCGTCTTCCGAAATACGCCAGACGATAGAGGGGAATAAATCACTTGTGCATATACTCAAATCAATAGCACTGAGGTTTTGGGATGGAGAGGTTATTCTAGTAGGCGAACCATCGTTTATGATGCACAAATTGTGTTTATCCAAAAAGGAGAGGACACAATTTCCAGATCTGTCTGTTATTGAGCATCCCCAAGATGAGGAGTGGGCATTGAGATCTCCTAGAATCAGGAAACTAGATGGGAGGAGAGGAATGATAGAATCGAAATAGGAGATGTCGAAGCCAGAATTTGGGGGAATATATACAGATACGAAGCCAATGTCGTTAATTTTGACTGCTACTATTTCCAGAAAAGGATTGTGAGGAAGTGATATAATAGAAAAGGGAATTGAGCTGTTGATAATCACAGCAGCACCGCCACCGCGACCCACAGAACGATCTGCCCTTATACAGCTATATCCTGGGATTTTAAAGGTATAATGTGGTTGTAACCAAGTCTCACTTATTGCAGCTAAGTCTATGGAATTTTGGTTTAATAATGTGATTATTTCATGTTTATTAGAGACTGCGCTACGAGCATTCCATTGCAGAAGGTTAACTGGTGTCTGATTACTCATTGCCGTTATTGTTTGAAATTAAATTTAATAAATTCGTTAAGGAAGGAAAAATTTCTGTATTCAGTGTATTCTCAGAGTTGGATATCAGCATTGTTAATATTTGGACGAGCAAATTTATAATAATATGGGGTTCAGTACTTGTTGGAGTATTTTTGGTAGAAGAAAGAGTAGGTGGGGTTGAAGATGAGATTGAAGATGAGCTTGCATTCAAAGCACAACCATTTTGGGGATTCGATGGTTGTCCGTTTGTATAAGATAGAAGGCCATCGATCATCTTTTTGTCTAAGTTTTGCTTAAACGCAGAAGGCCGAGGGGTAGTTGTAGTTTTAGTGTCAGCTGAAGCTACTTTTGTGGAATTTCTTGTCACATTGCTATACAAGTTACTGCGTTTTGGGATTATTTTTGCTGCGTAAGAGAAGGAGACATTTTCATCAGCCATGGTCTTCTTTATTTCTTTTTGTCGGAGAAATTCTGGACACGAATTGCTGGTGGCTACATGAGAACCTTTGCAGTTAACGCAGTTTGGTGTAGATTCTTTTAAAGGACAATCTGTTTCTAAATGAGTATTACCACACCTTGC
This sequence comes from Athripsodes cinereus, assembly GCA_947579605.1. Lineage (NCBI taxonomy): Eukaryota > Metazoa > Arthropoda > Insecta > Trichoptera > Leptoceridae > Athripsodes > Athripsodes cinereus. The sequence continues at coordinate 502,166 of OX388319.1, forward strand.
ACATCTGGCGGTCGATGTACATCTAGCCTTAGTATGTCCATACCTCAGGCAATTGTGGCACATGTAGCTTGGGTATATGTACTGTTCAACTCTCAAAGAATTGTAAAACAAAAAGACGCGCTCTGGCAAAGATTGACCCTCAAACGTTAATAAGATCGTTGTGGAAGGTTTCCATTCTGACGAGTCAGAGGTAGTGACTTTTCGGTTGAGCCTACGCAGTTTGACAACTTTGCCAAAAGGAGAAGGTACAACGATGTTTTGCAAAATATCCTCATCTGTAAGTTCAAGACGGACACCGCGGACGATACCTAGTTTGTGTAGCTTATAGTTTGGAATAAATGCTTTTAAGTGATTTTCAGTGATGATCTTATTCGATAGAAAGTTATTTGCATTTTGTGGGGAGTTGAAGGTAATGACGATTTTCGTTCTACTATCTGAACGCACGCCTCCGGGAACAATGCCGGTTATATTTCCCTTCGCGCATATTTCCCCGATAAACATGGGATGAATAGGTTTGCCGCCCATCTCATTCTCTACTACTACTAGGTATGGAGACTGAGACGTAATAGAATACATATTGGAAGAGTTTGAATTGGCTTTGTTGGTCGCAGAATGCAGGGAGATATCATCTAAAGATAATGGCTTATTTTTGGAATCTTCAGCGAGATTACAGGCATCGATCGATTCAAATCTTCCGCGTTTTCGGTTAACACCCCCGGTGTCCGGGGGCTCTGTTTCATTCATCCTTAATAGTTTATTTTAACTCAGTGTATAAAACGATAATATAAGAAAAGAAAAAATCCAGAGAAAAATCAAACAGAATTTGCAATCAAAATGCAAAAATAACAAAAAATATAAAAATTATGTATATCGTACAAATTTTATTGAATCTGTTTGACCGCACCGCGGTTCAATGACCTCTAAATAGGCGAACGCAGGCGCTCGCCGCTCTCGGTTGGTAAACAAACAATTATATTTCACGATATAAATGAAAAAATAAACAAAATAAATTTATTAATAATAATTAAGCACGGAACTCGTACTGTTAGTATAGTTAGTACTAAGAAGAAAAGAAAAGAAGAAAAAAATATGTTAAACTTATGTTAGTTTCAAAGTAATTATGTTATTATAATAAATCAAAATTTTATCTGAATGTTGTATCGTCGACACGTCCGCCTTCCACAGTGCTCCGATGCGAAAAACGTATGTGTGCAATCTTAAGGACAAAATTTAATAAGCAAGCATCTCAAAGAACGTTTGGGTGCATAATGTACCTATATGAGTATGTTTTTATTTGTATTGGTTGTGTGATGATTGTGTGAGTCGTGCGTAACGTACTAGGCAGTTAAAAATAATTTGAAGGTAGATACTATGGGCAACCGCTAATAGTTTTTAGACTTGAAACGTTCTTCATAAAGGATTGATTAATATTATGATGGATGCGCGAGACAAAATAAATTGTATAGTAATTACGACATTTAACTTTAAAGTTACTTACATACTTAAAAATAGTATTTATTTGCATCGCAGACTTCTTGTATTTTATTTATTTATATTAAGGACCCATGAAGTCTTTGGCAAACAATAGATCTCCCACTAAAGTTTTTAAGTGTCTTTTAAGAGACGTCGCATATAAACCATTTAATATCTTAAATTCAGCAAAGGGGTATGTCAACCATTCTGGATATCTTATTTTTTTTTTTTTTTATTATAACGAATGTTAGACCAACATGAAAAGCCTAGTCCCGTCTCCGATATATATATTATATTATTCTCAAGGACGTCCACTCGTTTGCGAGTAAAATAGTATATTTGTACAAAGCATGCCCGATGTGAAAAGCCTAGTCCCGCCACTGGGGCTTCGGTATTGGTAACCATGTCTGTCCAGGGAATTCTGAGCATTCTGTGATGGAGCCACATTTCAAATGCTTTGAGTTGACCTTAAAGGTCCATGTTTCACATCCATACAATAAAACAGACCACACGTAGCATTTGATGATTCTTTGGCGGGGTTTCAAATTTATGCTATCGTTGCAGAAGAGTGGTTTAATTTTATTAAATGCAGCTCTTGCTGCCTCAATTCTGCATTTTATCTCTACATCTGGGTCAAGAGATTGCGTTAGTATGCTGCCGAGATATTTACATTTCTCCACCCTTTCAACGTTACGGCCGTTCAAATGCTATACTCACACACTGTAATCAAGCCGTCCGAAAGTCATCCATTTGGTTTTACTGGTATTTATGGTTAACCCCAATCTTACACCAGACTCGTCAACAAGGTTAAGAAGGTCCTGAAGATCACTGACACTTTCAGCTAGTAAAACAGTGTCGTCGGCATATCCAATATTGTTTATTACAACGCCATTAACTTTCAGTCCCTTGTCTGTGTTGGTGAGGGCTCTAGACATAGTAGGGGTAGAGATTAAACAACAGTGGAGAAAGGATACAACCCTGTCTCACGTCTCGCTGGATGGAAATTGAGAGTTTGATTTCTCATATCCATGTCTTATTTCGGCTGTTTGGAACCAGTACAAATTTTTAATAAAATTTAAATCTTTGGTATCAACATTGCACCCAACAAGCATTTTTATTATATCAGAATGTTTCAAAATGTTGTTTTTTCCAATAAGATTATGTCATTGCACGGTTTCACCCATGTGTTTGCACGGTTTCTGTTTATGTAAACCCGAGCAATGCCGGGTTATAAAAGCTAGTTAGTAAAAATTAAATAGCATCGGTATCGTCTTTGTCATCAGGCTAACGTAAAGACTTTGAACTTAGAAAGCTCTGTGAAATAATACTTACAATGCATTCATACCTAAAGTGTCATCATTCAACCACGTTTCAGTCAAAACATTTATGTTGAAAAAGGATACCCAAATTGCAAATATTATTTGCAATTTGGGTATTTTTAACGGTGTAATTTTGCAAATTGCACCGTTATTTTTTTACAAGTTGCAGAAGTGAACAGTGTTAGTTTTTCACAAAATGCAGAACTAAACACCGCTAATTTTACACAAATTGCAGAACTAAGCACTGTTAATAATTTTCAGAAATTGCAGAACTAAGCACTGTTAATAATTTTCCAAAAATGGTAGAACTAAGCACCGCTAATTTTTCACAAATTGCAGAACTGAGCACTGTTAATTTTACTCAAATAGGAGGACTAAGTTCCGCTAAGTTTTCACAAATTACAGAACTAAGCACTGTTAATTTTACAGGACTAAGTCCGTTGATTTTTACTCGTTAAATTATTATCGAAAAGTTTAATTATTTACTCGTTATGTGTACCTATCCCAAGTAGGCTAATTGGATATTAAATTTTTCGTTCTTCATAAACTAATGAGTAAACCATTTTTGCAAAAGTCTTTTATCATCATCAAGTGCCCTTTTGATGAACTTTCTTAATTCGCCCCTGATCAATAGATCCTTGTATTCATGATCCACAAAAGTGATGATTTGATTTTATTGTGCAGGAATCTGAGGATCAACTGTGTACCTTGCAGCAGTCCCCACATCAGCTGATATACAACATGTACAACACCATCACCCTGACGGAGATCAAGGGCTATGCTATGATGCAGTTCTCTTGGATGTTACTTCGTATCTACGGAAAAGGTCTGTAGCCAGACAGTATTCTTCATTAAAGTATTCAATCACACGTGATGTGTTCAAATTATGTTGCGGTTAAATTATAAACAAAAAATATCTCCCAAGTTGCACAGAATTTGACAGTGAGCTTTTAATATAATGAGTCGAATTTAAACACAATCTAATGTCGGAAACTGGGTTTGACTTGGTTAGAAATGTAAATGTTGTAATTTTTGGGTATTAACCATTTTCAATTAATTATTCACGTCGATTCGATTCCGAAAAAGAACAGAATCATTTGGTACCCCCTGGAAATCGAATCCAGGACCCCTCGCTTACAAGGAATTTTAGCCACTAGGTAGTCCATTCTATTTCAAATAGGTATTGGACTGGGTAGCTATGTGTACGTGGTTCTATCCTTCATTGATTTGTTTCCTCTTTAGTGTCCCGCTTCTAATCCTGTTTTCCATATTTTACAACTAAATGGGAATATAAGACTCAAAAAAATCCTCACTTGAAAAATCGATCAAATTATCAAAATTATGGGAATATAAAACCTAAACAAGGTCCTCACTTTTGAAAAATTTACCAAAATTCGGTCCAGAAAAAGTTTTAAGAGTGCACTACTTTAATAAAACACGACCGTCGTCCTTCCCATTGAACAAATTCGTAATTGAGGAGATTTCAAAGTGGTTATTTCATGTTCCTACACCAAATTTAGAAAATGTCCTTCTTACAGCTCTGCAAAAAGTTGGTTATCCACTTTTTAGGAATGCATAATTACTATAATTTAATCTTTTGTTTTCTAATTATTCATATGCATGTTTATTCTCAGTCTGCTTTTAAACAACTTTGTATAAAACTCATTTACTTACGTTATTTAGTTTTGTTACTTTTTAAACAGGAAACTTCTCCGTAGAATCTGATTTAGGGAAACGGAGGTTCCAAGAACATTCTGTGATGAATTGGGCATTAGTGAAGTCTGCTCTGAAGAAATGTAGCAGAGAAATGTGGAGATGCGATCCCAGTAACCATAAGGAAGGTATTTTAGTTCATATATTTATTTGACTATTTCCCGCGTGGTAAGAAATTTAGGTTGTCATCGGTCAAGTCACATTTTTGATTCTCTGACTATATATTTACCATTACTATGTATACTAGGGTAACAGCTGATGTTGTAAGGAGTTCGCTTCATTTCTGTTTTGTTGGGGTTAGGAAAATGAACAATAGTAAAAGAGGACTGTTTTAAAATAGACTTCTCCACTGGATTGATTATAAACCTCACATGACCACGATCCACGTCTGATCTCCATTCACTCGAGCATTCTCAAAACAACAGATCACCACTTTTCCATCTTCCCTGAACAATTTGCCTTAGTGTGTACTTTACATCTACAATAAACGAGACAGCGGTATGGACCACAGGGGAATGCCGTGACAGGTGACTACCATCATTGCAATGGAAACACTCGGACTGAAACAGGAACCTGGCTTTGGACCTTTCAACTTCTAATTCTTCACCACTCTCCCGAATTTCTTAAGAGTGTCAATCTACATATATTTTGTTTTCAGGTGAGACCTTTGTGGAATTAACTCGTCTTCTTCAGGGTTACGTAGAAAATGAAGTTGATATGAATAGTGATGGTACTTGCGGTTATGACTGCGCCCATTACAATTATGCTGAGAACCGCGGGTGCTTCAAGGAATTGTATTGCTCTCGACAGCCAAAGTGTTCTGGGAAAATACTTAACTGTCGCTACATAGATTCTGATATGTGGATTTGCCCTAGTGTAAGATAATTACTTCTCAACTTCTAAACTTCATTCATTGCAAAATTAATTTAATTTATTATTTAGTAGTAAGATCTAAGCTTAGTATTAAAGACGATTCCTATGCGACGATGAGACTATGCGAGAGACACAAGACGCGTGATTCCTTGAATTTAGTAATGACTCAGTTATTAACTAAGCATATAAATATCACAGTCTGTTTTGTCCCGGAGTTTTAGATAATTGTACGTATTTCTATCATTTAATTTGTAACTTCTAGCAAAGCACGTTAGAGACTAATAAATTTCCTATAAGATAATGTACGGATGTATTATTTTTGTTGATAATTTATTAATATGTTGACCATTTTAAAATTCATGTATTATCTGTTTCACTTATCTTCCAGAATAATAGCAATAGTGGACGAAGATATGAATGGATTGAATATGAAAATGGAAAAGTTCTGGGAAAAATGGGTGCCTTCAAAAATGGAAGCACAAAGGTATGTATATATCATGGGAGGATGGTACAATGGGGAACGTGCATGTGTGAGGAATATGAATACATGTTATCAATTTATATTAATAAAAACACGCTGATCATGAATATCTTAAGAAGAAACCATAAAATAAAACTTTCATTTTAAAAATACATATTTTCTGTCAAAATTATTAACGCCCTGTCATTGAATAATCCCGTTGTGACGTCATTAGGCAGTAAAATGATACGACCGCTATCCAAATAAAGAAAAGCCGCAAAAACTATACCTATCGACAAACGCAATAATTAAATAATCCCCTAATCATGATTAATAAGCAGGTTTATTAATTCAATTAAAATTTATGAAAATCTAGGAAACTAAATTATTTATTCTATGCTAATTAATAAATTACTTGCCATAATTTTGTGTTTATTTTATTAGCGATAAAATAATTACTATAAAATATCTAACGTTCATCATACAAATTATTTACGAAAGCTGCGGTAATACCTAATAACAATCGTACATGAAGTTATATCACATCTCTATCTATGTATAGTTATGTAATATGTATACATAACATAGCTACACACGCCCCTCATTCTTCTCGGTTCACATCTCAGACATTTTTTTTAAACAATTTTATAACTAAAACATAAAAATATAACAACCTTAAACATAATCTTATTACAATATTATCTCTGTGTCTGCGAGAGGAGGTGAATGGAGAGAGTTTTAAAAGACGACTGAAGACACACCTTTTTGCTGGGAGTTTCGGGTGATGGATACGATATACGGCACCCTTGAGGTCATGTTATGAGTAAACGGCGCTTTACAAATTGTCCATATATATATAATATTAAATAAGTATTCTTGTATCTTACTGCTTAAAAAGTAAACTTGTGTAAAGGAGGGGAGCAGATTACATTGTATAAACTATTACATGTACATAGGTAGACACAACAAAAAAAAAAACAAATTACTGAATCTGTAAATATAAAAGAAATTCGGGTTAGTTACACCATTTATAACTCAAGAATGGCTGTACCGATTCGAAAGATCTCTGATTAGTTGGATTTTTAGCCCCGCCACAAATAGACGATAAGCTATTAAAATATCTTACAAATTCACGAGAAGAAAAATTATGAACAACATTATTTACTTCATACATTTTTATTTTAATAAAAAATAATAATATGGAGAATTATTTAAAATCAAACATCTGTGGTTTTGAAATTTAAATTTTGGAAACATCATGGATAAGATTTTTTATATATTTTAAATGAATAGGTATCTACCTAAAAAAAAAATTAGTACCTACATATGCCTACTATGTACAGTAGATAATTTATAAACAAATCTGAGTTAAGTAGGTATAATTGTTCAACATAAATGAATTTAATTGTTTTACACTATACAATGACACTATGTTAAGACTACTACTACTACTACTACTACCTACTACTACTACTACACAATCACGGCATATCCCACAAGTGGGGTAGCCAGCAGACCAGCTGCATAAATAAACATGCAGGTCGTCTTCATAATTTCAGAGTCCATTAAGGACATACATACATGGAGTTTGTAAAGAGATTAAAAATATTAATCATTGTTTATAGATGAAAGAGTAGGTATGTATTTTCATTACCTAGGTACCTACTTACAAACATATTATATTATTGTAGAAATCATTTATTTTCAAATGCATTTATTCATTATTGTTTATAGATAGAGAGTAAATGCTTATTTTCTTTTACCTAAATATTGATACTCATTGATTGTTAGGCGGTACGAAGCTCGCTGGGTCACCTAGTGTTTATATAAACATTAGAATAATATCAGAAAGGATTCTATGGAGACACGTGTGGTTTGTTAACATGACAAAAAAAATCTAAGGTTATTCGAGGTTCATGGCGAAAAGATCTTTCTAGACAAGGAAAGTACATTTTTTGAGTTAGAACCAGGGTTGCCAGGTCTTCTCCAAAAAAATACCGAACATTGGGCAAAAAAAGTTTTAATCGTTGAACTATATTATGACCTTGAAATACAAAGTGCCATTGCACAAGACCAACTAGCTGCCCTAACTTATAAATATTATATTTTTTCTCACTAATGCACGCTTTCAGCAATACGTCTTATTTGCTTTAACTGCCCATGCATTTCGCAACATGTCAGACTGATAATACATCGTATACATAATTCAGCCTTCACCATGTCCACACTTAATTTATTACGGCTGTTCGTCCACAAATAATTCATATGGCTAAATACTCTTTCCACATAAGCATTATTACATTGGTACTGCCATTATCGTTTTAATTATCTGTTTCAAGTTAGTGCTTATGTTGTTTATTAGGGAGAAAAATTAATCAGAAAAAAATACCGAACCGCCCATACTTCGGTATTTTTGTCATACCGAACACCGAACACGGTGCTAAAATACCGAACGGTTCGGTAGAATACCGAACACCTGGCAACCCTGGTTAGAACAAAGGATCGGAGGTTATAATAGGTCCTGATGATTGAATAGGGGGCAGTCGAGACAGTCGGGGCAATTTTTTCAGAAACTATGTTCCAAATTTTTTTTAAAATATTATGCTGTTTCACTCCATAGCATTCTTTATTCACAAATTTCTAATTTCAAATTTTATATGATGTTGATTCATTTCACACATAATTTTCAAATGATTATTGAGTATTTTATTATATTCAGATGATTTATTTAAATAAATACAAATTCACTTCCGCATTCATTATTGCCTAGGAATATAATTGACATCCTTACTTGCAACTTGAAATGCTACAAATTAAATGTTTATTATTGCATAGGTATTGTAAATTGTCAAACCTAACACAAAGGACAATATAATTGATATAATATAGTTCAAACATCACACTATATATTTTGTACCTATAATATCCTGTTCAATAATAATTTAATTTTACATACATACTTACATACCATCACGCGGGGTAGGCAGAAAGGATCGAGCGCCACTTCCTTCTATCCTTGCATACATCTTTCGCTTCCGTCACTGTCATACAATTCCACATGCATGCTCTCCTGTTCAATGTGCTCAACACGTCTTTCGCACACGATCTCTCAGACTTTTACCACACATCCTTCTCAACGATCTCATTTCTACTGCATTCATGCCACTTTCATTCTTCTTTAACCATGTCCACGTCTCACTTGCATACATGGGTGTTAGCACTAAGATAGCAGAGTGCACCAACCTTTTAGCTGTGGTAGATATGTTTCTATTTGCAATTATTGGTCGGATTGCACCATTTACCTTATTACCAGCAACTTTTCTCCTTTCAATATCGCTTTCACACTTCCCATCTCTCGTGAACAAAGTACCCAAGTACACACATTCGTCAACTTGCTCTAACACTTCCTTGTCAATCATTAACTGGCATACTGTTCTCTTCCTTCCTCTTTCAAACTCCATAATTTTTGTCTTTTTTGCATTCATTCTTAATCCATTAATCGCACAATTTTCATACACACATTTTCATTCACAAATCATCGGCAAACATTAACGTTCTTGCATTCATCCCATTTATATCAACACCTACATTCATCTCTTTCAACGGACGAATACAATGATCAATGTATAGGTTAAAAAGCCATGGCGAAATAACGCACCCTTGTTTCACTCCTTTGGTCAGTGTGAACCATTCCGACAGGTAATTATACCTACTATTAATTAATTGTATTAAATGTGTGTTGCTTATGGTGATCAGGTTGACTCTTGGTGGCGTTGGCTTTTCTGGCACTGTTCCTACTGCATGTGTCTCTGTGACCAGGATGACAGTATGTCCCACAGAACCTTCAGTCTCCGGCCGGTCACCTCCGATATTAAACAAAACAAGTTAGTATTCTTATACATGACGTTACCATAGAATGTAAACTGATTTCAACAGAAAATAACTTGCTTGTCCATCATCTCGCTAATTGATTATTTATAATTTATGATTCTCATTAGATATTAAATTGTATTATAATGTTATCTATACACCTACATAGTCTTGTATGTATTTATGTACTTATCAGAATGTTTCAGATAAAGAAAATTAATTAAATAATGAACAATCTCATGACTAATGTATTTATGTTTGTGTGTATGTGTGTGTGTGTAGGGTTGTAACAGGTGTACGCTTTACTAAAGTAAAGAGAGTCATCCATCTGCAGATTAGTGAGGGCACTTTGTTGTCTAGAGGCAAGATAGATCACTCCAGTGTGAGATGGAAAGATGTGGAACCTCTGGACATTACAGATTCGAAACTGAAAAAGGGTGTGGACTATCATACAATGAGTTACGAAGAAAGGAGCTTAAATCTGGATGATGTACATGGATATGATGGACACCTACTTACGGGGCTGCGCTTCAGGAAAGTGGGAGGTTGTCTCAGTTTGGAGATTCAGATGACTCCTTTCAACTTTACCACAGGAAAACTAATCGAACAGAAGAGTCTCTGGATTGCTAACAATCCATATAACAGGTAATTTTATTTGATTTATTTACTTATATAAATAAGAGTCTAAGTTTTATTTTAACTAAAATGTTCTGTTAAACATCCTTTAATATACATTATCAAACATCCTCACAGAAAGTAATTAGCGTGTGTTACATAATAAAGACAGAGTCGGTCAGCAACTGTATTCTAACTGCAGGGTTACTCTTGAGAAAACTAAACACGATCTTAATCTAGTCTTGATCTTGATCATACGACGCACGAAGGGACTATGGTCAAAAACACCGCGCTACAGCTAACGCGCGATCGGTTTGCATGTATTTTTAGCCAATAGTCACTTCGTGCGTCGTATGATCAAGATCAAGACTAGATTAAGATCGTGTTTAGTTTTGTCAAGAGTAGCCCTGCTGAAGTTCCTTGATTGAATTCTTAGGCCCTTATAAATGTTATTTGTGAATACTTAGTATTTTTATGAAAACCTTAAACAGTACTGCTTAAAAAATCTCAAACGCATATTTTTTTTGTCTATGCATATCAAAACCCTAGTTCGATCAACCGATTTATACGATTATTTTTAAAATAAATGTATTTTATTTAATAAGAACATATTTCACAGGACTGAGGTGAGGTTAGATAAGCCTGATATCTCAACTCGCAGCAGAACTCCATCTATAAAGGATTCTAAATCGAATCAGTACATACAATTCACACATACAGACTTCGAGGCGGACGCTGCCCAAACTACTGTACCATTCCTTGATGCTCAACCTGTGGCCCCCATACATCCAGTCCCTTTGGCTGGAGCTGGTATTTACCATAAAGGAAGGCAACACTACGGAGGATTTGTAGCCCCAAAAGTATTCACTTACGACTTTGGCAAACATATGTACACTGTGTTTTAATAATTCAGGATGCTGTGTATATTAATTCAATATGATTATAGATAGGTATTAAATAATAGTTTTAATATCCTTTGAAAAAGTCAATAAGATATAATAAAAACTACACAATTATAATGGGCTATGCTTTGAGCAATAATAATATATGGTTGATGTGGTGTGATTCATAGTATAAAAAATATAAGCCTATATAGCTACGTAAATGTCATTGAAGGGATTCTATACCAAAAGTATAAAACATATTTAGGCATAGGAAGTAGGAAGCTAACTGGGATATTTTCCCTCTCCCCCCTCCTTCCCTGATCTTGATAATTAATAGAAGGAAAATACACAAAATTAATGTTAAAGGTAATATTCTTAATTCACAAAATATTTTTTTTTTATTTGGGACAAGTCCAAAAAATTGGCATCAAAGTGGAAAACTGTTTTCCCATTTAGAAGTTAGCCTAAATATAAAGTTCTTTCCTACTATCATCTTATTTATTTTATTTATTTATTCAATTGATAAATATGTACACTCAATATACAGAGAACAAGTTTATTGCACATGCATGCGAGATTTCTTCCAACTAACCCACAGATATAAACTCAAAATACAAATTATAATTAAGAGAAAAACTCAAAGTAACAAAAAATAAAAACTGATAATAAACACATAATATAATATATAAACATACAAGCACATATAGAAAAACGATAATAATAATAATAAAAGATTATTGAAAGAAATGCAAAAAAGGGAAGGGTGTTGACAGAAATGATGGGTTTCAGAGGCTGTGTTTGAGAAAATCATTTCCTCTTTAACAGATCGCTTAAAAGACGTTATTAGACTTATCTTCGAGATCCTAGGGAGAGGTGAGAGGGGTAACTACCCCAGTTCCCTCATTATAGATTAAGATGCTTCATATAAAAATATTCAATTTATTATTTAGTTATAAGATTACCTAAATACGGCCAAAAACCCCCTCAAGAAATTAATTTGGTAACAAATTTTATTTTCTTCACTGTGTCGGTGTTTAGGTTGTATAGCGAAATAAATAAAACAAATGTTTTATTCTACTATTCCATTTATTTACGAGAGAGACGTCTTTCGACAATGTCAACAATGTCCTAAGAAGACGAAAGACGTCTCTCTAGTAAATAAATCAAATAGTAGAATAAAATATTAACTTTATTTAAGTATTTAAATTTTATGATTTTATATATGTCTAACAAATAAAATTAAAAAAAATCAATTTATTAAATTTTGTAAAATATATGCAACAAATGAAATAAATAGTCCATGCTGTTTTATTTATTTTGCCAATTCGATGATTTTTACATGTGGAACGAATGAATGATCAGAATGACTAAAAGGAAGTGTCTACATAATTTTTAAATTTATGGAGGTATAATATTCTCTGGTCAAATGCAACGACGACATTTACAGTCTTATAGCAAATTCAAAGATCACGAAGTCGTATCCTGAGATGGACAATGGCTAAGAAGTTGCAAACAATATCGATAGGTAGGTACCTACCGGTGAGATCGCGGAAATTGTAAATAAACATTGCAGCTAATAACAACAATATTCACAGGCTACCCACACACCTCTGAAGCTTAATGGTTAGAACATTTGGCTCGTAACACAGAGGTGCTGGGTTCGAATCACAGTAGGTACGGTAAGCTGAACGAAGTCGCTTTACAGCGATGAGTGCAGTTACCCGCACTGATAAATATAGATATGAGTAAAGTATAAGGGAGATAGGTAGAATTGTTGAATGTCGTCATGGTATTATGCCAGCCGTAGCCGATTCGTAAGCGTCGGAACACCTAATATTCTCTTTTCTGTCGTGCAACTGATGCATATCTTGCGATTGAACCATACCTATTGTGTTTAAATAAATAAATACCTAAGTTTGCCAACAGCAAAAAAGAGTTGCAAGGAAATGCGGATAATTTATTGATTCTTATTGCAGAGGCTTGGAAAATCATTAATAATAATAATAATAATCTTTATTCAAATAATATCCAGTTTACACTTTTATAAAAACATGCTTAGTAATATTTAACACAATCAATAATATTATTTTTTTACCACACTAGCCAAAGGGCTGTGTTGTGGCAGAAGTACCTACCGATATGATAAATAACAATACAATCATTGAAATTAGGAAACTAAAAATAAAACTTTACAACAAATGAATAAAAAGAATCAGTCAAACAAAATTAATTATTTACAAACATGTCTCCATAGTATTGTCAATCATAAAAACAAATACAAGAAATAAAACAAAAATGGGACAGTGAATGATTTAGAAAATGTCAATGAGTGAAACCCGTCTGCAAATGAGTCATTGTTAGCTGTGTTAGTATCCTGAGTTAGCTATAATTATCATGAAGGTCAGTAGATCAGTTTGTGAATGAGTTGATAAGCTAATGCTCGCGCCAGTCCTCTGAGATTTGAAAAGAACCCCGAATGTCAGCAGAGAAGTAAGTGAATTCATTCTTTATTATTTCTCATCATCTGTATATAGGCCATTGGTTTGGAACAAACAATACAATAATCATATTATATCACTACAAAAATAAAAATAAATCATTGTATCGAAGTTTTGTCAAGTGTAAAAGGCTCAAAATAACTTCTCGTCAGTGTATATGTAAAAAGTAAATAATTAAACATTATAAATAAATACAATGGTCAATGTCAAATAAGGTGAACAGTCTCATTTAGCATTCCGTTGATGTAGTAAAAGGCTTTTCCAACAAGATATACCTTTTTACTTCTCTCTGATATTCTACATATATTTTTTTTTTAAATATATTTATTTTATTCATAAATACACAGTATACATTGATATTACAGTAATAAAACAATATAACACACAGTAAAAATGCTCCCTCCATAAGCAACTAAATGCTTGTGTGGAGGGTCGGATTTCAATAATCAAGTGGTCATGTGGAACGAATGGAAGGGGAAAGATTGACAAAGAGGATAATATTATACTTGTCTGAAAGAAGGGGCGTGAGGAAGCGTGGGCGTCAGAGAACTACGTGGCTAAACCACGTAGTTCATATTTTCAAGGATGAGCGTGTGTTGAGTAAGAGAAATTTACGTGCGTGCATGGGAAATAGTATGAATGTAGATAGGGTTGCCAGATGATATTTGATAAAGGAGGACAGATGGGTATAAAAAGGAGGACATTCAGAAATCAAACGATTTTTTTCTATTATTTTACTTTATTTTAATCTTATTTAGCTGAGCTACCAATTTTTGAAAGAAGTTCTTGGTTTTTCAACAAATAATTATAAAGATCTTGACATGTGTATTAAGTAAGAATTAAAGATTTAACTGACTGCACACTTAGTCTATTCGTCTCTTTGCTCCACTGAGTATTAATCAGTGAAACAACTCTCGCGAGTTTTATACAAAAATAAAACTCGCAGAACCCGATGTTTAGCAAAAAGGAGGACTTACAGTAGGTAAGGGAGGACGGGAGGACATAACATAAAAAAGGAGGACATGTCCTCCTTTTGGATACCATCTGGCAACCCTAAATGTAGAAGAAGCGAAAGAAGTATGTAAAGACAGATCTATATGGCGTTCCCTTTGTTCTCTCTACCTAACCCTCTTACAATGCGGTGTAAGGGAATAGATAGATAGAATAGAACAAAGTGTTAGAGATAAGAGGTGGTCAGCGGCGCTTGATGATCTTTCAATCTAGAAACCCGGGTTCTATTATGTGGTGTTCACATTTGGCGAATATCGCCAGGCGAATTTCGTTTGCATAAAAAACATCATTTGCCGGACACCCATATTGATCGTCACACCTGTTCACACGGTCCACCGATATAGATTCAATCTGTCAGATGCGCTTTGAAAAGATAATCTATTAAACTCACAAAATATAATACCTTATTATGAATACAACCCGGAACCGGTTTTAGAAAATCAAATTTACAGGTTATTTTATGATAAAACAATAATAAAAGACAGACAAATACATCATAATAGACCCGATTTAGTATTACATGATAAACGTAATAAAATAACGTAGCTAATAGACATCGCTGTCCCAAATACACATAATATACAAACAACCGTCGCAGAAAAAATACGTAAATATACAGAACTAGCAGGAGAAATAAAAATTATTTGACATTCTAGGTCCGTTTATATACCTATCTTTAGTCATGTCAGCTACAGGGTTACCTCCGAAATCTTTAATAAATAATTTACAAAAATTAGATTTACCGGTTAATTTGTACATTGAAATTCAAAAATCAATTATAATAAACACTTGTAATATTGTAGAAAGTTTTTGAACACAGATATTTCAGGCACAATGCTGGTATTTTGAACCCGCGTTCTGAGCTTAATCCTTTGATATCCTGTATATCTGATAGGTGAATTTTTCCCGGCATTAGACTGTTAAGTTTTTGTGTGACCATGACTGATCATATGGATACTTATCTGGTTGCATAATGTTGAGAATTGTGGATCGGAAATTCTGCCGCAGCGTAGAAAAGGTAAATGAAAATTAACAATTACTCTCTATCTATAAACAATAATGAATGAATGAATGATTTTTTTGGCACGGAGTCTGATTTATAAGTCTGATGTAAAAAAAAACTAAGCTACTTAAACAGATCCATGTTTTCCCAAAATTTTGTTTCTAGCTTTAAAAATTCGTTACCTTCAGCCTTTCGCACTGGGTCCCCATAATCGCAGAGACCGGGCGGCTGCCCAATTAGCCCGCCGTAACGACTGCCACTGTTGCTTTCCCCTTAATGAAACCACAAAAAAGCGCCTTGATTAATGTCCCCACTCCCCACTTTATTGTTCTAATCTTTGAATTCACTCACAGAACATTATTAAAGTCTGTGGCAATCTCTGTGCAATTAGTTCAGTTTAGATCCTTTAGGAGTTAACATTACAACACATTATATTATATACATAACTACATTATTACTTTTTATTGATAGGGAAAGTTTACAGGGAGGAGAAGTTTTGAGTTGTTTTAAAACTTAAAACTCTCCCATAAATAAGATGCGTGTCCCAAATTCAGCATTTGTGATAATTTTACTGACTTTTTGTAATCCGACACCTACGGTATCACTCGTTGACGATGTGGTGGATATCCCACAGATAATAAAGGATATCGAGAATAGTATATTTGAAAATCGTGATCTTGTGAAGGCAGGGCAGATAACGCGGCGTGATACAAAATTATTAAATAAATTTGTCGAAATCAGCAAAGATATTAAGGATCTGGAGTTGGTGATAATGAGCACTGCTACTTCGCTGAGCACTCTTCTAAAGATAGCACCCTCCAAGAGTTACGAGTAAGCATATTTTTTTATTTCTATAGAGATGAAGAAGAGAGATATTATAATGCATGATCATTTTTATAAGTGTATGTTTGTATAACTGTTGAAAAGTGACATAAATAAAATAGATCAATAAAAATAAGCTAAAACATAATAAAGAGCAGAAACCTAATACAAAAGATGGTCTCTAGATTTATGTTCCAAATACTTATTCGTTCAATAGAAATTAATGCACTTTTATTTATTTATTAATATAAACGGCCTAAGCCCTTAATATACAAAAAATACTAGTAGGTAGGAAACAAATTTTGATACAAAATAATAAGATAAACAGTTGAAATTAAAATAATAATAATAATTAATTAAATTTAAAACCTTTGATAACCTTAAAACCAATGAAATCAATAACTATTTAGAAAATGTTTATACATATTAAACTTCACTGATGTATGCGAATCGCTGAAGATATCAAAAAGATCTCCATACTCATTGGATTATCTGTGAAGACGGCACATTGCGCTATTGTACTGTTGATTGGTGTGAGTGTTCGGAACATGAAATGTCTCATGTTGTCTTGTTATTCTAGCAGGTACATGAAGATTTACTAGATCTACCACTGCAGCACTGTCAACTTTATTATTGATAATTTTATACATTAAAAGTACATCATTGACAGCTCTCCTGTCTTCTAGAGTAAGTAGATTCATTTTTTTTAAAGAAAATTATAATCAATGTCCTCTATTGGAATATTTAGTTTGTAATTAATGAATCTAAGGAATTTATGTTGAACACGCTCTACATAATCCATGTATATGTACACGATAGAATGGATTCAAAATCGGAGTGTTATATTCAAGACAGCTTCTCACCAATGAACAGTATACAACTTTTATAAGAATAAAGCTCAAAGCAGTGGCAGGACAAGGCTCTTCACATTAATTTATTAATAAAACAAGATATATGGTTATTTCACTGTTGAATTTATTAATTTTGCGAGCCGGCTTTCTAGAGTTTCCGCTCTCATCGTCAGGCAAAAGTAACGTGAAGCTTCATTACAAAGGTAGGTATGTGCCAAGTAGAAAACAATAAAATAAAAATATAAAAGGATGAGCTATTATCATGTATCGACAACTATTATAATAATTTTGAACCGCTGAGGACAGTGTTTTATTAAACATCTCCAGCATTTACCTTTGTACGATAACGGGGAAACCACAGAAAACCCTTATCAGAGATGTGCATTATTATAGAGGTTGAAAAAGTAAACAATATGTTTTTAGGTGGATTTATACAGATTTTGAGAGTGAATTTATACAAATGGTAAGAAAGAATGAATAGATTTCAATTATACAAGAGAATTACTAATTATTTTTAAATATTCGATGTTTAATTAAAATAAACAGCAATGTCCGGCGGTTCTGTATTTCTGAAGTCATTAGGAGCGTGTCTATGTGTATGTGAGTGCATTTATGTGTGTGTGTGATCTATAACAAAGAAAGCAATAGGCAGAATCAATGTTCAAAAGAGGGGATTAGGAATTTCCTTATTTATGTATAGGTTTTAGTAAAGTGATGTACTTAAGTCAGTCTGTTCATTAATTATATTCATATTTAAATTTTGTTTTAAACGATTTATTTCTAGAACTTCTGATCTATTTAACTTTGCTCCTTTGTTTTCTCTATGCAATAATTTCAACCCGTATTTAAATCAAAAGAATGGTTGTAGTTATTCAAATGTTCGGCAAAGTTAGATTTATCACTCTTTAATCTGTGGCTGGCTAAATGTTCTTTTACTCTTGTAAGAGTTTAACTTTATTGGTCAATTTTTCGAAAAGTCTTGGAAATATTTCAATAAAAATTACCTAGGTATATCAAAATAAATAATAATCTATGATAAAATGTTGTCGTTTTATATATTTTTAATTACTACAGGTTGAAGGAACGTCTCCATAAGTTGGCAGATTTGGTAAATCTGATTTCTACAGCAGGAGATAAAATGAAGGTTTACGCTGAAGGCGCCGACGTTGTGGAGCAACATACGTTGGATAACTTTGCAAATTGGTGTGTTTCACATGGTTCAGAGGCTCTAGCTAGCTTGCTGGAAAGGATTCACTCCATGCTCACTCCAAGTAAACTAAATTTTGGACTTCTTTCTACCGGACTGTTGGACTTGATTGTCCAAACACTTAATGTAAGTGCATTTCTTTTAATTTTATTAAACTTACCTATTCTTATACTATTGATATGTACCTATTTCCTCGCTGGCTACCTCTTTCTCGTCCAAGTATACTTACTGCCCGGCTATACTCTCTTCTTCAGCGAGGTCCAGGTACTACCAAAACTTAAATCTTTATCAGTCTCTCTATGTATATTTCTCTCTTTAGTTCTATTCTTTATAACAGAGGAAAGTGGAATAGCTACTCTCTACGTAAACAAAAAAAACCGGTTAAGGTATGACTCACGTTTATTGATAATAAAAAAACAAAAAATAATAATAATAATAATAACAGAAAAATTATAGGTACAACAAATAGAATCAATAAAAAAAATATCTTCCTATGTAAGTACCTACTATACAACGATTATTACATACAAAAATCTCATATTAAATAACGAACAAATATTTTCATATCAAACAATACACATAGGTATACAAATGTTTTAATATCAAACAATACAAATATTTTAATATCAAATGAGCACGAGCTCTGCTAAAATTTGAGGGATATAATATTTTTTCCTTAGGAATTCATAAGCGAAATATTATTGTTGAAAAAAAAATGTACTTATATTGATCCCAATAAACATATTTGAATTTGAACTGAATACTGATGTGGGTCCAAAGATATACAAGATAGGTAATTCAAAGAAAAATCGGTCTGCAGCCAGTCAAATTTTGCATCCAGTTTTATACTGACAGGAACCCGACACATTTAACAACACTTTGAGGATATGATCAATTTCTTACTGCCCATCTCCCCTATTAGGTACTGTTGGCTTATTATGTCTCTATATATCACAACACAAAAGAAAACAAAGATACGAAAAACAATAAAAGAAAATTAAGTATTGTGGATAAGAACCAACAGACAAAAGTAGGTAAACTGGCCAACAATATTTATATATAGATAAAAAAATATAGTTATTCTACAGCAACCAATGAAGTTCATACTAAATGATATGACAGTACCTGGCTATTTCCACAATTGATTATTGCATAAATTGTTCTATGAATGAGAGGGGGAGGGGTTCCTCACTCCTTACGTACACCTCCATGGTTTTTTGTTCTTTGGTTTCAAATTACTGACGAATAAGCAAGCAATATATTACTGGATCCTCTCACCCGAAAATTTATTCCGCCATGGACAAGCTGCTATTCTATCTCCCTTCTCGTGGGTTCCTCACGACAACGAGATCTTTCTCCTATACTCGTATTGCTTACACCTGGATTCATGGCTCACGTGTTTATTACCCAAACGTTT
The DNA here is from genome assembly GCA_947579605.1 of Athripsodes cinereus. Classification (NCBI taxonomy): domain Eukaryota; kingdom Metazoa; phylum Arthropoda; class Insecta; order Trichoptera; family Leptoceridae; genus Athripsodes; species Athripsodes cinereus. The sequence goes on from OX388319.1 coordinate 522,182, forward strand.
CTCTCCCGCCGACTTTATTGGATTGTTATCGTTCACCATAGTCAGAAAATGAACAATAAATATTATTCTTAATCCACAATATCGTTCCGAAATGATAAAATTATTGTTTTTAATAAGCTTCCACGATACCGCTGTCACTGTTCAAGATAGTAATACTTTCACTAGTCAAAATCAACGCAATGTATTATGGTTCATAATAAATTATTAATACCACTCTGGGGCAGTTCTATTTTTAGCAGATCAATTTTATGGCATATTATTTATTAATGGGATTTAAACGAAATAATTGAACTTGTATAGTCTTGGATTGTGTAAAACTTTATTATACTATTCGGACTATGTTTTGTAAAATTCTGTCTAGGTATTTAAATAATTCACTTTACTTAGCAATTATTGTATATTTTATTCCACGTATTTCCGATCTTTTCGGGACTTGTAAAAAAAAAACTATATTTTCAAAACTACAATTCTTTTAAATTATTTTATTTATTTATATATTACTAGCTGGCCCGGCGAACTTCGTACCGCCAAAGAATCAATGAACGATTTCATACATACATCTTCTTCCCCTTGTCCTAGTTCGGTCGGGGGCCCATTGCCCCTAAGTATCTCCTCCAGAGATAACTGTCCACCGCTGCTTCCAGGACCTCTGGCCACTCCAAACCAAGCCTTTCAACACATGTTCGACACCTGCCCTATCTTCTGCCCTATCTTCTGCCCTCTCCCACTGACTTTATGAATGATTAATATTATTAATCTCTTTACAAACTCCCGTAATTGTCAAAGTGTTTCATCGAAGGTATGTCCTCCCGTCCTCCCTTACCTACTATAAGTCCTCCTTTTTGCTAAACATCGGGTTCTGCGAGTTTTATTTTGTATAAAACTCGCGAGAGTTGTTTCACTGATTAATACTCAGTGGAGCAAAGAGACGAATAGACTAAGTGTGCAGTCAGTTAAATCTTTAATTAGTACTTAATACAACTTCAAAAACATAGCATGTGAAGTTCTTTATAATTATTTGTTGAAAAACCAAGAACTTCTTTCCAAAATTGGTAGCTCAGCTAAATAAGATTAAAATAAAGTAAAATAATAGAAAAAAATCGTTTGATTTCTTAATGTCCTCCTTTTTTACAGAAAATCCTCCTTTATCAAATTATCATCTGGTAACCCTAGCCCTGAGTCGACACACCCCATGTATTGTTCATAGCTCAAGACCGGCAGTTTCACAGTGGCCCAACTTACGTGTCTGATTCATTTCGATTTTCAACTTTATTTATTTCAGACCGATTTCTCTCATAACCGCTGTGGGTTTCCAGGAGCAGTCGTTGTTTACCCTCTCCACGCTTAAGGTAACCCCTAAGGAGATAATATCTTAGTGATTCGAAAAACAATGCCCCCGCTTCGAAATTAATTTACCCCTTTAGTGATTCGCGTATTTGAACAGACAATCTACATAATTATGATAACTCGCGATCTCACCTTTCTATTTTTCATTTTCATATTCGGACTTATTTCGCAATTCCTTTCTCCCACTACCAAATCCGATACGCCACTGTTCCCATAAATCTTCAGTTTAATGGCATCAATGTGTGGCCTCCGCTAAAAATTCCCCGAAAAGGTATTTTTTGTTGGTCTATTTTTAGCATGAATTTTGGTAGTTGTCTAATTTGAGATTTATGAGCGGACCAAGCCCATAATTTAGACTATATAAAAAAATGCATGGATCAAATTATGTCTGTGAAGCTGGAACAACCCATTTTGAAAATAGACTTTTTTCGATGCCAATCGTTTGTTTAGCGTTTGTTTAGGTTTGTTTAGCTATTTTCATCGTTTGTTTAGCCCTTTTTCTACCCTTTTTTGAAAAAACAAAATGGGTAGCACAACTGGCTGGCTTCACGGAGCCCAACCCATTTTGAAAATCGACAAATTCGCATCTTAAAATTTAGTGACATCTCCTGAATTTATTACTTCCTAAACAAGATGATAACTTCCTCGCATATCCATTCCCACGATTCAAAATTTATTTCTACGTACTTAATGTCCAACATGTGTCGAATTACTGAATGTACCTACTTCGCATTCTGAAATTTGTCAATTATTTCCTACTGAACACTATATTATACCCGGCTCACGCCGTGTCCCAAGTGGGGTAAGCAGAGAGACTATTCTTATATACCTACTACATACCCAAATGCAGAATCATAATTATTTTTCATATTGTTGAAGCCTACGTTAAATTTGCATAGCATATTAATATCTAATATATACCTACCTAAATGTGTCGACCCTTAAATGAATTATGCAGTTACCTGTATGCGAATTCAGAAAATACCTAAGTATATTATATCGAAACAACAACAACAAGAATGTCTTGATTTTATATTGGCACAGGAGAAGACAGCTTACATGTTTTTAATATGCAGCAGGTCTGCATATGCCGTGATGGTACCTATAGTAGTAGTAGAAAGAACAAACATTTTCACAGTCACACAATACCGTACATTAATAAAATATAAGACGATCAGAATGTGAGGCACACCCCTTTGCTGAATTTAAGATGAAAATATCTTATGATATTCGTTTTACATTCATACTATTTTCTTTTTTCAAAAATACTATGTTTCAACTACTGCACCATCATGGTATATGCCACAAGTGGGGTAGCCAGTGCACTAACTGCATGTAATAAACAAGCTGATTGTCTCCTCCGTGCCAATACATTCGGGAGAGGTGGCATCCTTCATCACTGCTGAAATATAGATATTAATTTTCTTATACGAGAGGTTTTACGAACACCTCTCTTTTACAGTACACTCGAAAACTTACAGACCCGAGTAGGAGACCTATTCTTTACCGAGGACTCCACGGGGTTTTCAAATGCTATCTAATAAATTTAAAAAATGCCGCTATTTTATCATAGATACTCAGTAATATTTAAATGCTATCTATAATAAATTTAAAAAATGCCGCTATTTTATCATAGGTACTCAGTAATATTTAAATGCTATCTATAATAAATTAAAGAAATGTCGCTATTTTATCATAGGTACTCAGTAATATTTAAATGCTATCTATAATAAATTAAAGAAATGTCGCTATTTTATCATAATAATAATAAGAACACTTTATTGATCAGAAAAAAAAAAAAAAATCATGAGCAATTGGCGAGCATATTGCCTGGAGGCAATATCTTCCAGCTAACCAAAATGTGTAATTAATACTAAATGTGAACAGTTAATACTAAATTTAATTATAACTAATTACATTCTTAGCCCTAAGTAGAACATTATATATGTCATGTTTACCTCTAATAAATACTATAAAATGAAGGATAAAGGCACGGGGAAGAACTTTTTAGGATAAGTCTATGGATTTTAGGTTATTCTTAAAAACGTGTAGCGTAGAGGAATTTCTAATATTGCAAGGTAGATTATTCCACATTCTAATTGCATGGGTCGTAAATGATGAACTGAAGAAGGTTGTGGTGTGGGCAGGGACGGCAAGTAACTGGTTATTCTGAGATCTCAGAGGACGTACATGTGAAGACAGGTATTCAAAACGCTTAAAAAGGTATTGAGGGGAATTGTGCTTTAGGATGTTGTACAGAAAGTAGAGTATATGTAGATCGCGGGATTGTCTGTATGTTGGCCATTTAAGTTCTGCTCGAAATTTGGAAATATGGTCATTTTATCATAGGTACTCAGTAATATTTAAATGCTATCTATAATAAATTTAAAAAATGCCGCTATTTTATCATAGGTACTCAGTAATATTTAAATGCTATCTATAATAAATTAAAGAATAGCCGCTATTTTATCATAGGTACTCAATAATATTTAAATGCTATCTATAATAAATTAAAGAAATCTCGCTATTTTACCATAGGTACTCAGTAATATTTAAATGCTATCTATAATAAATTTAAAAAATGCCGCTATTTTATCATAGGTACTCAGTAATATTTAAATGCTATCTATAATAAATTAAAGAAATGTCGCTATTTTATCATAGGTACTCAATAATATTTAAATGCTATCTATAATAAATTAAAGAAATGTCGCTATTTTACCATAGGTACTCAGTAATATTTAAATACTATCTATAATAAATTAAAGAAATGCCGCTATTTTATCATAGGTACCTACTCAGTAATATTTAGCTTACTTTCATCACTTTTTTTAAAGTTCTGCCCTACACTGGGTAAGTATGTACCTACGCTAGGGTGGTCAACCGTCCCGGATTCTGCTGAATCATCCGCAATGGCAGTAGTCATCCCGTATCTCAATAATAAATAAAAAAAGTCCCGGAAAACGCCTAATTTTCGGATTGAATTAGTCGTGGTTTCTAAAACATTCAGACATAAAAATGATAAAATCATAAAATAATTCAAATTCTTTTATAAAATTTAGCGACGGGAGTAGAAATTGAGCGTGTATACAAGCCTAAAAGCTGTTTGGCTGGGACCTTGATTTCTGTGCACACTTGCACAGTCCACATTTATCAGGACATCGGTACAGAGTTTTGAATATGCGTATTTGACAATTCAACTGTTCAATTCATAAAACTCAACAATATACTATAATTTACTCATTATTACTCAATATAATGATTTTTAAGTTATTTCGCTACGCTTACAAACAAAAAAAATATTACGGATTTTGTATTGATTTTCTTTTACAAAAACAGCTTGCGGGAAAAACTCTATATCCCAAAAACTGCTCCGATAGCACTCATATAATTCCTACCACTCAATAATAAGGATCGGATTAATATTTTGTAAAATTCTCAAAAGAAAACATTCAGTTCCTTTTCAGATATTTGGTTACAAAATTTGCATTTTTTTACATAAGTGCAAAGTTCGACTAGTTATAGAAAAAGAAGGACTATCTTAAATTCATCTGCATTGTTTCTGAGAATACTGACATAAAATATCTCTGTAAATAAAAAATATCAATGATGATATTTGTTGTTTTCACTCTGAAATAATGATGCGAAAATGAGAAATTTTCAATTTAAAAATTGTAAATTCGAAGCAAAATTTATTAATTTTTCGATTTTTTTTAAAAAAAATTTGGTAAATATCTAGACTAGATGAACTATTCAAAAAAATTATTATGAATTTTCAAGTTATATTTATGTGAATATGTAGTTTTCTACCTGAGAAATGATAATCCATCCAAAATAAGATGATTTAACGCACACAAAATTAATTATTTGCATATTTTGCACACGATTTACACATCACAATCAAAACAAGTAGGTATCTGACGCCATGTTGACACAAAAATATAGGAAATGAATTGCAGGATTACCAATATGACAAAAACAATGCATACCATAGAGAAAAATGATAAATTTTCAATAAAAAAATTAATTAAATCCATAAATACCATATATATCACTAATTTTATAAAATTAAAGTAATAAATGTGTTTTTGCATATATTAGCACCGTACTACCTAACAAACCTAACCCGCAATCAGTCAACGTAATAAATGTGTTTTTGCATATATTAGCACCGTACTACCTAACAAACCTAACCCGCAATCAGTCAACGTAATAAATGTGTTTTTGCATATATTAGCACCGTACTACCTAACAAACCTAACCAGCAATCAGTCAACGTAATAAATGTGTTTTTGCATATATTAGCACCGTACTACCTAACAAACCTAACCAGCAATCAGTCAACGTAATAAATGTGTTTTGCATATATTAGCACCGTACTACCTAACAAACCTAACCCGCAATCAGTCAACGTAATAAATGTGTTTTTGCATATATTAGCACCGTACTACCTAACAAACCTAACCCGCAATCAGTCAACGTAATAAATGTGTTTTTGCATATATTAGCACCGTACTACCTAACAAACCTAACCAGCAATCAGTCAACGTAATAAATGTGTTTTGCATATATTAGCACCGTACTACCTAACAAACCTAACCCGCAATCAGTCAACGTAATAAATGTGTTTTTGCATATATTAGCACCGTACTACCTAACAAACCTAACCCGCAATCAGTCAACGTAATAAATGTGTTTTTGCATATATTAGCACCGTACTACCTAACAAACCTAACCCGCAATCAGTCAACTTATTAAATGTGTTTTTGCATATATTAGCACCAGACTACCTAACAACACAAATACAGTATATAAGAAAAAGGATTTATAATAATAATATGAGGTATGTCTATTTTCAATTTAATAAATTGTAATAATTTTCCCATTTCATTATTTTGACTTTTTTCCCCATTGTCTAATTTTGACTTCCGTTGTATTTTGTCCAGTAAACATTGTTTTTGTTATGTTGGTAACAATGAACCATTTCTCTGTGCAAATTTCAACATGGCCCCCGATATTTATAGGATACTTGTGATACGTCAAGGGCATACGAAAAATGCAAATATTTATTGTTGTGCTTAAAAAATCCACAATTGTGCGACGGATTCTTGTTCTCCAGGTTGAATACTACATATCTACATAAAAATAGTTCAATAATATCAAGTATTTATGCGTTCATTAAAACTAGATAAGTTCCAAAAATTTTTTGCTTTCACTAAGATGATTACTTAGTTTTATACTTATTTTCCTATTGCTTAGATAATCTCGGAAAAGCTGTAAAACGTGGTTAGATGGAAGAAATTACTTTATAGTGATAATCTCGCCACTGCACATCGTCCTAGTTTTTAAAAAATTGTATTATTTTGTTAACACTGTAATGTAATGATGATGTGCAAAAAGAATAAATAAATAAATAAAACAGAACTCCTCACTCCAATACGTTCTAACATATCAGACATTTTATCATGATTTAAAGTGTCAAAAGCCTTCGAGTTGTTAACAAAAAGTACCAGAACATGTTTTTTCTTATTCAACTCTGAATTAACATAGCTTGAAAACTCACAAAGTAACGTTTCAGTACTCTTGCCTTCCTGGAAACCATGCTGTGATGGATCCATTAAATTATGTTCCCTTAAAATACGCCCCGAGTTTCATCAATAAATACTTTCCCATAATTTTCTCAATAACTGGAAGAATACTTATAGGTCTATAGTTTTTTAGATCTGTATGTTTATCATTTTTATAAATAGGTCTTACAATACTACACTTCAATTCATTCGGCACTAATCCTTGTTTGTTAATTAAATGTGGCAAAATCGGAGCCACAATATTTATTTATTTATTTATTTACAAAAAACACACGGCACAAGCCTTTTACATGTTTGAATACAAATTATACTAATATAAACAACAACAGTGACATAGAAAAAACAATAAATTTATAGCACCAACAAATCAACGGTAAACAGAGAAACATTAAGAAATAAAATTATGTATATGGTGAGAATAAAATTCAAATTCAATATAATTATATATTAGTCAGTATGAATATTATTTTAATAAGACGTTTAACCGAATGTCGTCTATCCCCGCTGATGATTTTTGTAGTTTTGTTACAATTTGAGTAATATCAGACACTGTAGCGCTAGGCAGAAACATACTATACTAGCTGACCCGGCAAACGTTATTTTGTCATCCTATACATTATTTTAGAAAATTATTTTGAGTTCAATAAAAAATAACTAATACTATAAAGGTGTGAGGATGTTATAATAATAAAAAGACAAATGAAGAGTTGTAGACAAATTATTAAAGTAATTTTTATTTAGACTTATAGAAGACGCCTGGCGGGGATAACTGCAGTAATCGACCGGAGTTGAAAATTATTGAATTATGTACTTATATCGCTATTAAAAAATTGGGGTTGATGGAAGAAGGGTGAAAACTTAGGGCTGTATGTATTTTTTAATGCCTCACCATAAAAAAAATATTTTGCCCTAAATTAAGAAAAAATGGGGTGGACCACCCTTAACTTTTAGGGGTATGAAATAGATGTTGCCCGATTCTCAGACCTACTCGATAAGCACACAAAATTACATAAAAATCGGTTAAGTCGTTTCTAAGGAGTATGATAACAAATACCGTGACACGAGAATTTCATATATTAGATGTACCTACGGTAATTTGGTGTTGACATAAGCAATTATCGGTACTAATACCCGTTACATTATAAAAAAGGTACCGTGAGTAAATATTCTTTAAGAAAAGGTAGACATTTCAATATGAAACAGAATAATGAAAAGTAAGATTTGTATTATGATAGAGTGAAAATCATATGTGGCCACACAATTTTGGCAACCATGGGTCACACTGAATATCTTGTTGATAGTGTTATAGATACACTCTGCTTCTGTTGAGAGAAAGAAGAGTTCAGACTGTATCCTGGCGATAACACTCTTAATGGGTGAAAAGCCATCCAAAAAAAGAAGAAAAAAAAGTTGAGGGTTTTTATCCTTTTATTCATTGACACGACATTGTTTTTTATTCTTTCCAACAGATGCAAAAAATGTGTTTCTTATTTTACCTTACTTAAATGCAGTTTTAATTACATCTTAAAAAGGAAATATTATAATTGGTGGGTTTTTATTTTAAGTGGGTATTCAGTCTTGAAATAACCCCCTCAATGAAAATGGGCATATGCCCATAGTATGTGGGTTTGCAATTCATGTGCATGTAATAAACATGCAGGTTGCCCCTTCCGTGCCGATATAAAGGTTAGGCAATCAGGATGGGTGATATCAATAGGACAACACAAAAGTGAAGGATTCAGTAGAAATAGATATTTGAAGTTTCTCTTTCATTTAAAGTTAATATGTAATTTTCTTTTTTATCATTACATTGCATTATCTTTAATTCTTCATTTTGTATTAATTTGAAGTTTTTGATGCAATCCAATCCAATTAGAAAATCATAATTAAAATTTTCATTATCTATTATGAAAATATCCATAATCTTTTCAATATTGAAAATCTTTATTTTAAGTGTTACCATACCTTTAGTTTTCTTCTCACCATTAATAGTTTTCAAGTTAAACATTTGTATATCTCTTGTATCTGGTTTTTGTTGTATTTTTAATAATTTAGCATTAATTAATGATACATTTGAACCCGAATCATAAATTCCAGAAACATTTAAAGCATCATTTATTATTAACTTTACTTTTATTAATGGTGGCACATCTAGTTTTTTGGATTCTTTTCATTCAATTCTATTTCCAATTCTGAGTTATTTACAGTTACAATAGAATTTTGACTTTTAAACCAGCAATTTTCTTCAGAATGGTAACGTATTCCTTTTTTCTCATTAGCACAGATTTTGCATGGTTTTTTGTATTCATTTTTATTTAATTGAGTGTCAGGATATGAAACACTTTTTTTAACATATTTATTCTTCCCAACAAGATATTCTAATTTTCCTAATGCACTGTATAGATATTCCGTTTCTTGTAAAGCTTCTCTATCAATTTTATCAGCAACATAATTTGGTAGGCCAAATGCTATGAGGTCTACAAGTGTTCCAGTATCAATTGATTTTCTCACTTTCAACAATAGTTTTTTTTTTTAAAGCATACTCAATTAACGGGCCTGTTTGATATTTAAAAGCGAGAGCGTATCTAATAGGTGACCATCCTTTGTTTTCAAAAGTCACGCAAAAACTTTTTTCCCAGTCTTCCCATCTCGATTCCACTGTATGTTTAATCAACATACAGCTGTACCAATCTTGACTGGAGTATTCCAAAAAGGCTTTTAATATTTAAATTTTTTTATATCATCCTCGATTTGAAATCGTTTACATTCTAAATTAAAATCTTTCATCCACTGGCATGCATTTGTATTTCTGCCTGTAAATTTTTCAATCATGAATAAATTTCTCTGCAATTTTTCCCAAATTTGGATTTTCATATTTTGTTTGCTTATCTTCAACTAATTTTGTTAACAGTTTTTCCAACATTTCATTTAATTTATCCATGTTGTTAAATATTATCAATAAATGTTGTTTTATAATGGAGTTTATACTTGAAATAAAGCAATCTGTGTTTTTCTGAAATAATATCAAAATTTATTAAAAACATTATTTAAACTAAAGAAACTAAATATTACTAAAAATAAAATAAACAATAATAAAACAATTACCTGAAATAATATCAAAAAAACAACATTTAAAGTCTTTACTTCAGGTCTTTCAAAACTAACACAAAATTACAAACAAAATTACTTTACCAACTGTCAAAACAAAAATTCTAAATTCAAATAAATAAACTAAAGGAAATCACTCCTATGAGTAGGTAGGTAGTTTTCTTTACATGTATTTGTTCAAATATCAACGTTTTACAGAATACTATATCAACCTTTTACAGAATACTGAAGAACTTACAGAAAGTGGGAAATCTATTCTTTGCTGGATGTTTCATGGGACATACAATTAGAAAATAAACTATTTTTTCCAAATTCAAGAAATGGTTGCTGTAATGAAATTGTTGGGAAAATAAAAAGATATTTTAAAATGTTAAATACTTTAATACCTAATAATTAGATATATCCAGAGTTGGGAATAACGGCTCTTTGAAAATAATGGAACGTAAGCGACTGTTATTTATTTATATTCTGTTATTAGAAAAGCAACCGTTATCACCCCCATAATAAAAAAAATACCTGGTTTTGTTCAAAAATATTTTGTATCTGGCGACGAACAATAATAAGATACGCAAGATTGAACGCGCAAATAAAAAAGGCAATCTAAAACTCAGCGATGAGGTTTGTTCCCTATCCTGACTGTCTTATTTTTTTGTCTGTCAACCTTTCTAATAATAATATAAATAGTTATAATTAAAAGATTAAAATAATCTCTTATAAATTACATCAATCATAAAATTAATAAAGTAAAAGATTTTTTACTATATTAATTAGATTAAAAGTTTTTAATTTGATTTTATGAAAAATAAACAACATGTAAAATCATGTGGAGATTGGAGGTCTTTTGACCACTCAGGTGATAAAAGGGTTATGAATAATAATTATCTACCCGTATCTCGAACTCATTCTACTTTTGTGTCAATCAACAGATGTCCTTAGTAGTACCGTTTTGAGGCGAAAAAAAGAAAGCGTTCATTTTCAAATAATACCTAAATATTATTTTCCATACTAAATTGTATCGCCGCGTGATTTGTAACGTCATCGGCAGAGATGTGACGTATTTGAAATAAAAGTATTTAAAATACAAGTACAAAATACAAAATACGTATTTTCATTTTGTATTTCAAATACCTTTTCGTAAAAAGTATTTTGTATTTTATTTGAAATACTTTTTTTGAGTATTTTGTATTTTGAACAAAATACTTTTACAAAATACCTTTTTATTTGTTTGAAAGAAAATTCTGATTAATTGATATGCGCGTACGCAAGCTTTTTTTGTCAATTCGTTGAATTACGAATACAACGTTTCCATTAAAGTACTCCTTATTTGGGATATACACACATAATAATGATGATTGAACTAATTATACATGACGCCGTTTAATGATCCATGACCATTCCAAGGGCGCTGTGATTTCTTCTGAACTGTAGCATTTTCAACTTTGTCTGCAGGCAATCTGTTCCAGGCAGTTGGCGCTGCGACTCTGGTTTTCCTTTCTGCAAATTTAGAGGTATTTGCAATATTAAATTCTACGAGTTTGTTCACTGCAATAGAAGCTGAGCACAGTCTTCGCCTCAAATTTTTGTCAGCGGAACATCTCAGTGGGTGGTGTGCTACCTTGTGGACAGTAAGACACAGTCCCATTGTCCAACACCACTCTCTCTGAAACTCTCAGCTAGTGTAGACTTCTTAGTAGTAAAGTGATGTGGCAGCTCTGATTCTCTTAGTAAATGATTCGGAGGCAACATTGAAAACCATCTGAAGACGATCAAGAAGGGTCTGGAGCAGTCTTGTATATAATATGATGTTACAGTAGTCCGTACGATTTCAGATTCGGAGTATCCATCCTGATTTATTCAGCAGCCCAAGTTCAGGAATTCTCTATCCTGCTTGATACTCACTCCATTTATGACAATTTTCGCAGTCGCCTCATCTCTTCGAACAACCATACATTTTGTTTTGTCTTTATTTATTTTTATGATGTATTTTGACAGTTCTTCCTAAGGCTTCAACTTCAACTCATCTTGATTATCTGCAAGCAATGTCAACTCATGTCAACCCTTTATCCATTTATCTATACTCTTGTCCAGTTCTTCATTTCTTCTGTCAATTCATCAATGGCTCGCTGTATGTAACAGTTAAAGAGTGCTGGAAATATTGAATAACCCTGTCTTACACCTTGTTCGTATGTATGTTTCTTACATACAGCTGATCTGCTGGCTACCCCACTTGTGGGATATGCCGTGATGGTATAGTATAGTATAGTATAGTATAGTACACCTTGTTCGACTATTTGTAAAAAGTATTGTAAATAAGTATTTTAAAAAAGTATTTTGAAATTACGTATTTTGTATTTTGTACTTAAATACCATTTTGAAAAAGTATTTAGTATTTTGTATTTGAAATACTAAAATTCAAAAGTATTTGTATTTTGTATTTAAATACTTTTTTGAAAGTATTTTGCACATCTCTGGTCATCGGGAATACCTAAATGATCGTCCATAGTAAAATGTATGGCGATGTGATAAGTAACAGTATTAGTAATACCTAAAGGATTTTCCATAGAAAATTTGATAATTCACGTCGTTCGGAACGAAGTAGCGGGTCGTAGTCAGAAATCACACGATAATAGTGTGACGTGATATATCAATATTCTGCTACCACGCTCCGTAAAAATAATTTAATATTAAATTATAAAAGAAAAGAAAAAACAAAATTGAGGTTGGACTTAAATATTAAGCCATTGTTGAATATAAACAATATGGCCAATTCTGAATCATAAAATAGTTTAGTTGCACTAAGTCAACTAAGTGTGAGGAGATAATTGAGTCACGATAATTAGTTCTAATTCGTATTCACAGTTTTCCGTACTAATTTAGTTCATTAGTTCATTTTGACACCTTAGTACAACTATAAATTTCGAGAATCTATGGATTTCGTATTCAGAATGAAATTTTAGTTGACAGCCGACGACTAAAATAAGTTGGATTTGGCAGAATTTTATTCGCGACTTTTAATGTGCGAATATTATTAGTTGCTGTCATTTTACCGCAGAATATTGCTATATTTTGGAAGTGTTGAGTTGTTTTTTTAATTAAAAGTAAAAAAAAAATATTTTTAGGGCCCTCGCAACTATTAGCATGTATAAATTGTAAAATTACACCACCACCGGCGCAAACACGAACGCCAAAATATATCGGCAAATCTGACATTTCACAATTTTCACGCGCGACAACTATTAAATTGTTGCCCAGAAGTGTAAATCGGAACGTGAAAAACATTTTGTATTGCGGCATCACTGACTAATATTAGTTTGTCCCATAGATTTTACCGTTTGCACTTGGTGGTTCTCGAGTTTATAGTTGTTTATAGTTCATAACTAATGCTGAATACTACGTAATAACTAATATTAATCAACTTTTTAGTTAGTTAGTTCATTATGATTCAGAATTGGCCCTAATAAGAGGCAAACGTCTTATACAAATTTAAATACAATTTGAAATTAAAATAAAATTTTAATATAAAGTAGTCAAAAATCGTAATTAATTAAACTTATTAGAATATTAGATATCAGAGCACAAGGAATGTCGTGGGAAGAGGTGACGCAATTGGCACAGAGACGCTCTGAATGGAGGAGGCTGGTTTCTGCCCTGTGCTCCCGAGAGGAGCGTTGAAGGCGATGATGATGATGATGATTAGAATATAAAAGTATGTCAAAAAAATCAAAATTAAGTCGTTAACAAATAACACATAAAATAATAATAAAATAATATGTACGTATACCATTACAATATACTTACTTACTCACCATGCCATACTCAATGTAGAACAAAAAATAAATCATTCTTAAAAAAGGAGCCATATTTTATTTATCTACTGATATTATAATCTCATACAAAAGAGAAAACTAAATTTAGTTTTATATATTAGACCAAAAATACTTATGGTTTATTTAATTCTACTACCTAGACACAGTGAATGAGTAAAATAATAAATTTATTTTTAATTTTTTTCTACTTAGACCTCCTCCTTAGGTCCTTTAAACGTTGCCAAGCACTTGGCAAATGCTTCCCAATCTCCACTTCTTGAGTAAAATAATAAAATTATATATTATTTTTAATTCTCTTCTTCCTGTACCATGCTAGGTCTTCACTAGGCTAGATCACTTCTTGGATATTTTACTGTCTTCAATTTATTAATTAACATCCAAATATTTGATTTTGTCATTCTTGTTATTGAAATTGTACCCTTGGTTTCAAGACATTAATCGCTGTATGGTCACATACATGCAACATCTGAGAAACGCTTTCCGTAAAGTAATTCAAAAAATTATTAGCAATTTCATCAATCTCACTACTATACTATACCATCACGGCATATCCCACAAGTGGGGTAGCCAGCAGACCAGCTGCATGTAAGAAACATGCAAGCTGTCCTCTTCGTGCCGATATAAAATCAAGACATTCAGGATGGGTGGCAAACCTCATCGCTGAATTTAAGATGTACAATGTCTTAATTTTTTCGAACACCTGCCTTTTACAGGACACTCGAAAACTTACAGAGAAGAGTGGGAGACCAATTCTTTACCGGGTGCTCCACGGGATCTTTTTTTTTGGATCAATCTCACATTCGCTTGAAAAAAACTTAAGTATGATCTGATCACAATCATTTTTAGGTTTACGGCCCAAAATACTATTCAGACAATCCCACGTTTTTTTAACGTCACCGAAACTTTCCAAATACGAAAATGTTGCATTTTTTATAAACTTGTTTACCATATTTCTACAGCTTTTATAGTTCCTTTCATAAACGACATTTTTAGGATTGCTCTTCCACTTTCTGTAAAGTAAATCTCTATTTCTGATTTTCGTGAGCAGATCTGACGTCATCCAAGGGCCCATCGGAGATGGTCTAAGACCACTGGTATTTGATCTAATTACAGAACTCTTACTATAAATATCATCAAAAATCTGTTTTATTTCATTGTACAATATATTACAATCGTTAATAAGCAATAAACGTATCCAATTTGTTTGTTTACAAAACTTATTGAATATTTTTTGAGATATTACAGCAGTTGTTTCAGAGCTGCCACTCGTTTCGGTGGTGTTGGGCGCGCTAATATTATTAGTATTGAATTTTTTTTTATATTTATTTCGTAAAACTTCATTTTATACAAATAAATAATGATATATTATTAATGGTTTTACATAATTATACTTTATTACGAGTTATCCGAGTTACGACATGCAATGTCTTTTACAAAACTGTTAATTTACTTTTGCCTGACGATGAGAGCGGAAGCTCTTGAAAGCCGGCTCGCAAAAATAAATAAAGTCAATAGTGGAATAACTACATTGTGTTTCATTTAAAAAAAAATCATAAATATGAACTTCCACCAAGAACCGTCGGTCGATAAATTAAACTTTTTGCAATGTCTTTGTATATTATTAGTATTATCATTTTTATTACTATATAATATTTTAAGTGCCACAGCATAGTGGTCAGGTATATCTACCTCCCATATACAACTATGTAGATATATTAAGATTTGCGTGCCCGAACATCTGACAAACTGCACAAAATATTGAAAACATTCTTCATCAAGTCATCCATTGTCCAGGATCATCATGATAATGATAATTTAAAAATAAATCCATTATATTTTATTATTATTATTCATATCTCATTTATTTTACAAAACAACATTAGAATCTACATTTCGATCACTAAATGTAAGATTAACAATAAAATTAAATTATAGGTAACATTAAATAATTTATTTATATATATATATTTTTGTTTTAATTTTATTTATTTATTTATTCATCATTATTACAAAATAATTGAAAATACACATGGACAGAAATAATACACATAATCACAAATTAAAGACAATGCATTATCCCACTCAACCAACACCACCTTAATATATAAGGTGGAGTTGACTCAACCCGCACTCATTATCCAACCCCCTGCTATATAATACCAAGCCCAATATATTTTATGTTACAAATGATGCTGTGCGCCGGCGCACCCAGCAGAGACCTGTAATCTCCGTAATACAGGAGAGACGATGGTCCTGGCTGGGACATGTTTTGAGAATGCCTAATGATAGTTGGCCAAAAAGAGCACTGTTCTTCCGTCCGCAGGGGTTCCGTCGGCCCGGGCGTCCCTCTTTCACAATACACCGTTCCTATGACAACGATATCAGAGCGCAAGGAATGTCGTGGAAAGAGGTGACGCAATTGGCACAGCGACGCTCTGAATGGAGGAGGCTGGTTTCTGCCCTGTGCTCCCGAGAGGAGCGTTGAGGGCGATGATGATGATGATGATATTTATTTATATAGGTATTCTTGTTTTATATTATATATTCCATTTTCTGTTTATCTTTTGATCTAAACTCACTTTATAGTAAAACATAGTTTTCAAACATTGTAGTAGGTTTACTGGAAGACATTGCCTCAAGGCAATATGTACGCCTTTTGTAAAATTTATATTTGACAATAAAGTGTTAATTATTATTACTATGTATTATTAGAACCACGCTTACATAAACCTGCAACTCTTGCAAATATATGATCAATACAACTTTTAACTACAGAATTACACACTATTACCTCACGTGTTGCTTCATACAATCAACAAAAAAATAATCCGATGAATTATCACGATATTTACATACAATACTATCATCTGAAAAGAGGTTTATGTTAATATCACCAACAATTACAATACTATCATCTATCATAAAGTTCTTACAAATAAAATCATCCAATTCATTAACAAATTCAACTTTACTCAAATAAGGAGGTCTATATATCGCTAAAAGGTTAACTATTTTTCCGGTAGGCAACAAAATTTTACCACAAAATCCTACTTTCACAAGATTTAAGACTCGAAATTTCCTGCATAAAAGTGATATCTTTAATGTACACATTGATACCTCCCCCTCGTCTGTTCTCCCTGCAAAAGTTTAACATACTAAAACCTGGTATCTCATACAAGTTAGTAAAATCTCTGGTCAATGAAGTCTCTGTTAAAATTATCGCATCTATACTATTTAAACTGTCATTTATTATCAATAGGAACTCATCCCAGTGTTTAAAGATTGATCTAATATTCAAATGCACAATGCATAGAGCGTTGCTTCCAGATGCCTCGGAAGACATGCTATTTACCCATTGTTTTATGTCTTTCTCTGTTGTAAAATTTACATCATCTTCACCATCTATATACGTAAAAGACATTTCAGGTATTCTTGTTGTTTAATCTCAGTACTAATAACTGAGCGAAATAAGTTCATAGACGCTCCCATATCAATATAATTGACAGCATTTATAAAATTTACATGATATAATTCTATTAGTATGTATCCACACACAAAAAATATATTACAATTGAACACCACGCATTTATTCATTATATTTCTATTTATTCTCCCATTGTCAGCGACAAGCAAACAACTGCTATCAGATAAAAAATAAATAACTTTAGTCTTGCAAATCGCGAACATATACAAACGCGACAAGGTACATTTCTCTAATTCACTTACATTCAAATATAGCATCATAATTTAATATACAATCATTATCAAAAACACAACAGGCGAGAAATAGGAGGCGATAGCATTTTCATAATAAAAAATTACCGAGAAATTTCTCGGTAAATTTCTCCAAAAATTATTTCTTGAGAATTCTACAACACTAATCTAAGCACGATATTGAAGAGTGTCCTGCTCCCAGGCAATGATAGCAGATCACGACCGGATCAGCATCCTCCACTCCAGTCCGTTGATATCCATTGTAGACTTTTCCCTTACGAGTGAGAAGACGTCTTGCATTCTTTGAAGCCTCCATAAGAAGATGCACCGAGTTTTTGTTGTGCTTTGATTTAAGTATCTTTTTGATTTTAAGATCATCCTCACCAATAGACGTTATGAGGTCAGGATTCTGGGCACACAAATCTTTAACCAATGCATTGACGTCATAATCTTACGTCACTCCTCGAAATATGAAGAATGGCTTTTTTTTCTTAATTTCTTCAGCCAGAAATTTACTAGAAAATTTTTCAATTTACGGTTTATATGGCTCATTTTCGAAGCATCAATCTGGTGTTCAGTGGCGTAGCTAGGGTCATCTGCGCCCGGGGACAAGATACAAAGTTTGCGCCCCTTCTCGGAGCCCCCAAGAAAAATTTGAAATTTTACGGTTTATATGGCTCATTTTCGAAGCATCAATCTGGTGTTTTAATGAAATAGAATAGACTTATAATTCTCTATAGGATTGTAAACAATTCAGCCAGACAAATGTAAAACTTTACATATAGAAAAAGGTAAAATTAAAGAATGTCAGGACATAGCTTCAAATTATCAAATAAATAATCTTAATAATAATCAAGTATACAAATACTTAGGTTTTCCGCAATCCAAAAATCTAAATCGCACTGTAATCAAAAACAAATTAACAGTTCGTCGGTAGCCTGGAGGTAGAGTCTCGGCCTTCAGAACAAGAGGTCCGTGGTTCGATCCCAGGTGCCGGCAAAACTCCCCTTTCACGGCACAAGCTTTTAGCTTAGTGTGAAAGGTGTATAAGGTTGTATTTGGGTTTATAACAAACCCAGATATATCTTTTTAAAAAAAAAAAATGATTTTAAAGATAGATTAAATAAAATATTTAAATGTGATCTATCAGCCAAAAATATAGTAAAAGCAATAAACTCGTGGGTTATTCCGTTTTCAACACACTCGTTTGGCATTATAAAATGGTCACAAACCGATACCAAAATTTAAATAAATTAGAAAGATTAATAAGAACACAAATAACAAAAAATCTCTTGAAAAATTTTTCAAAAATAAACAAAATAATTATATATTACATAAAATTATAGTATAGGCCGACAAAAATCAAACAACATTAAATTTAAATGACGAAACAGTGAGTCCGCGAATAAAATATTTAAATATTTTGTTAGAATCTTGGGGTTGGAAAGAACTTCATGCCAGACACCTCAATGATCTCAACCAATCTCATGTTGACAAATATGCGTCAAACAGATAGTTGACCATTGGGGAATTGTATGGGGAAACCGAGAGTTTTATATTGGCTATTCAAGATCAAATAATAAATACAATAAATTACCAAAAATACATTATAAAAAATCAAAATATAACTAACGATTCATGTAAAAAATGTCTGGCGAAACCGGAAACAATACAACAGTTTCGGGTTGTTCTACTATCGCTCAAACTGAATATAGGGGAACCTGGCCTAAAATGACATAGGGTAAGCAAAAAACCATGCTGCGCCATAATTAACAAAAAAAAAAAAAGTTTATTTATATAAAATAATGTAGTAAAATGTTTAATAATAAAAAAAATTGCAAAAATTATATTAGTAACAATTTTATAAAATATAAATGGATTTTTTTCAAAAGCCCAAATGTGTCATTCTACCCAAGTTCACCGGGTAAAATGACATAAGTATGCCATTTTACCCAGTGAACTTAGTTAATACATTCAGATGATACTTATTTGCAAAGATCGCAAATATACATCTTGGTCCTCTTGGATAGTCCGGCACACTCATTGTGTGCCCATAAAGAGCACGATGAACACCTGAGCCAGCCTTCTCCTGGTTTAGATCTGCTGAATAAATCATCGCAAAAAATGCAAGCCG
The DNA here is from genome assembly GCA_947579605.1 of Athripsodes cinereus. Classification (NCBI taxonomy): domain Eukaryota; kingdom Metazoa; phylum Arthropoda; class Insecta; order Trichoptera; family Leptoceridae; genus Athripsodes; species Athripsodes cinereus. Next base: position 541,900 of record OX388319.1, read on the forward strand.
CGTCGACATCATCGCTTATATCTTTGAGGTCTGGCACCGGAAATTTTAATTTTTTTTTTGCCTGATTAGCAGCTTTGCGACATTTTGCAGCTATTTTAACTGCTTCTTTATCCTTTAAGATTTTCAAATATGGACTACTAGTTAAAATTTGGGACCCTTCACGTTGACGTTTTTTTACCGTCACCCTTGAACAAGAAGGAACCGGAAAAATGTCGGAGGAGGTAATCTTAGTTTCCAAAGTTTTTGAGGTCATTTCGATGTGAGCTGGAGAAAGATTTTCCACTTCTGCTTCATGTGTAGATATGCAATTTTCATTATTAATGGTACCTTCGACCATATTAATTTTTGGATCAATTGATGAATCGACACTTTCTCTAGTTTCGACAATTGTTATATTGGTTGTTTCCGCCGCGCTAAATGCATTATCTGGGAAAATATCTGGGTTATAAGGCCAAATTCCAGTACTAGCAAATCCGCTCAAAGCATTGTGGCAAGTGGACGCCTTTCCATATGCTTCAGCAAATAATCCAGCTATTTGAAACTGCGTTACTACTCTTCCTGGATGACATTTTAGCCAATTAGATATAGCTTGGTTGTAATATACCTTAAATGGCCCAAAGAAACTAACATCTAAGGGTTGAAGGCGGTGAGTACAGTGAGGAGGGAACGATAGCATAACAATACCATGTTCTTTTGCAAAATTAATCACATCAATATGTTTGTGGCTGGAATGTCCATCCACCAATAATAGAACTTTATTATCCGGTGTTGGATTGGAATATTCTTTGAAGTGTTTTATCCACTTCAGAAAAACTTCACCAGTCATCCATCCAGAGTCGTTCACAAAGCCTTTGGTTCCAGTTGGTGCTCCATCTATTAGTTCATTCTTCCACCGTTTACGGGCAAATATCAATGAAGGAGGAATATACGTTCCAGCGGAACTCATGCAGCATATAACTGTTACATGTTGCCCACGTTCAGCGCTGGTGAGTGAGCCAACCTGTTTTTTACCTTTGGAGGCAAAGATTTTTGGCGCCTTTTGCACAGTTGACAAAGCCGATTCATCAGCATTCCAAATTCTAGTGGGCTGGATATTATTTGCAGAGATTACGCTCCAGAGTGTTTCAAAAAAACACAAAACTTTAGGTTTGTTGAAACATTCTGCTCTACCTGCCGCTACAGCTTCGGGCTGCCTTAAGGAAATGTCTGGATGCCTCTTACGAAATCCTCGTAACCAATCCCAACCAGCCATCTTTTCTTCTTTGTTAAATCTATGATCGATACCATTTCTCTCTGCAAGTTCAAAAGCCAATTTTCTTATGTCGTTACATGTTAATCCAAATAATCTGGCTTCTAACAATTTCACGTGGCTTACTAAGTCTTCCTCCATATATTGTGTCAATGTTACTTTGAAACGCCCTAGACCTTTACTGGTACCACATATAGATTTGTTTGTACCTTGTGCTCTTCGACGTAAAGTAGCCTGAGGCACTCCAAAGACCTTGGACGCTCTAAGCCAACCCATTTCACCCTTTTTAATAGCGTCAATGGCATTTTGCATTTGCTCACTATCCCAGTTTTGACGTTCTGACTTTCTCTTATAATCTCCAACCATTATAATATCTAAAATAAAAACATATCTACTTATAAAGAATATTCTGTAATTATCATATTATAAAGTAGCAAAATCCATGTACTTGTATATTATTGTAATGAAATCAAACATTCTTATCTGAGCTTGGGTAAAATGACATAACGTGTCATTTTACCCGAGTGCCTAGTATGTCATTTTACCCAGTTGGTAGTTTCCACATTTATGAAATAATAAGAGAAAACCTAACCTCCAAGTTTGATAGTATTGTCAATCATAAATGAATAAAAGATATGTACGATCATAATATTTACCTGATATTTTAGTTTATTCTAACTACTCAAGAACATATATCACACTTTTGTTTTTTCAAAATTTACTTTGCCAGGCTGCAAATACTGTCTCCTTCGAAATACTCCTTGTGACGTGCACAAAACGCGGTAAAACTTTGTATAATCTTTTGACAGATTTATCTCTGTATAATTACTCAGTGTTGCCATTTGTCAAGCATTTACTTTCTGAGAAACACTCACTATGTCATTTTACCCTGGTATGTCATTTTAGGCCAGGTTCCCCTACTAATAAACATAATCATATTGCAAAAATAATACGTCAAAGTTTAGCAATTAAACGCAATTTAATAAACTCGCGAATTTTAATACCATACTATAAATACAACCCGGAAAAGGTTTTAGAAAATCATAATCATAGGATCTATTATGATAAAATAATAATAGATAGACAAATACATCATAATAGACCCGATTAAATATTACATGAAAAACAAAATAAAATTACGTGTCTAATAGACATCACTGTCCCAAAAACGCATAATATACAAACAACCGTCGCAGCAAAAATACGTAAATATACGGAACTAGCAGGAGAAATTAAAAATATTTGGCATTCTAGGTCCGTTTACATAATACCATTAGTAATGTAGGCTACATGGTAAACTCCAAAATCTTTGATAAATAATTTGCAAAAATTAGATTCATCTGTAAATTTATATATAAAAATTCAAAAATCTGTTATAATAAATACTTCATATTGTAAGATTTTTTTTGATCACAGATATATCAGGCACAATGCTGGTATTTTGAACCCGCCTTTTGAGCCTAACCCTTTGATATCCTGTATATTTGGATAGGTGAATTTTTCCCGGCATTAGACTGTGAAGTTTTTGTATAATTGTGACTGACCATATGGAGACTCATCTGGTTATATAATGCTGAGTTTGTAAAAAAATAAAATATACTTATTATACATGACTGGAATAGACATAGTCTTTTTCGGGAAATGTTGTTAAAAATGTTGAGTAAAAACTCTTTCAGAAATGTATGCGAAAGTTACAGAATGTAATATTAACAATTTTTACATGATAATCCAAAAACAGTGATGTGATGAGTAATGAAATTTTTTCCAATGTTGTTTTTTCTTGTAAGTAAAATAAAATATAATTACCGAAAAATTTGCTACATTTAAAATATTATTCAAAACAACAGCTTACTTGCTATATTTCTATGTAATGACAAATTAATCTCTTTTCGACTAATATGAAGTGTCATACTATTTTCTTTGTACTCACATAAAATCATATATTCGACTCAAAATTATTCAACCTATATAATTGTTTAAACCAGATGCCACTTTCAGGAATGAAGAATAATATTTGAACCCGAACTGATCTTTGCTTAAAAAAAACGCCATCAGCAATCCTGCATTCTGGATGTGTCATTTTATTTATGAGTAGAATGGCGCCCCTTAATGCTCAATGGGGGCGCCAAAATCGTGTTTGCCTACTGGTTTTTAATGAAGATATTTTTGGAGCTCCTTTGGATATCTTGCAAACGTATTTGGGATACATTAGTTTACATCAAAATAAAATAGATTTAACACTCATTTCGGCGCCCCCTAATGCGGCGCCCGGGGACATATGTCTGCCCCCCCCCCCCAAGCTACGCCACTGCCTGCAACTCCTCGAAAATGCAGTCTTTGCTTACAGCTGGCATCTTTCCCTAGCCATCAGATATGGTTGACTTTATGAATTCTATATTGATATAATGAAAACAATTTTGTTTGGATATAATGGAGTTTTACAAAATCAACGTCGACTCAATCAATTAATGAATTCTATATGTTTTCTGAAAGCCTCTAATCTTGCGTCCGATTCCAGTTTCTTAACCACCTTACACTCATCATCAGGCCGGTTTGGACCTCTTACGGGTGACTCAGATTCATCATATCGCATCTCTATTGGCGATCTTGGTGTGATAGAAGACCTATCAAATGGACCTATCATATTGTCGTCGATTACCGTGTACTTTAATAAATCACTTATTTTTACTTTATTATTATTATTATTTTGGAAATATTAATTTCGATCAATTCATAGTAGAATGGCAACAATAAAATGTGTTTTTAACCGAAAATACGAGTATGTCTCTACTCATAGCAGGTTGTATTGTTACTATAGATATCGATGATCAAAAATATTTCTTAAACTAGAAAACTTTGTACTTAAAGCATATTTTTTTAAATTATCTCGATTTGTTAATAAATAAAAAAGATATAAAAATGGCCGCCAAAGAAAAAGATTAAAAAAAAATAATGCTTGTTTCAAAGTCTCAGCATATCAGGCAATTAACAGGCAAGATATAAAAAAATCTAAGACCTTGAGCAACATGGTCTGTTTGTTTTGAAAAAGAATTAGCCTAATAGGAATTTGCAATATTTCAAAAACTCCTCGGTTTTTTTAAAGAATATTCTCTCACAGTAACTTTTTCTACAATGTACCGGGTATTTGTACCGATGATTGTTTATGTCAATACCGAATACTTTTCTTTTTAAACAAATTCTACCCCCCCCCCTCCGTCGCCGAATTCCCGAAATGGTATAGGAATTTGAAATATTTCAAAAAGTCCTCGGTTTAAAGAATATTTGCTCGAATCCTTAAGTATCCGGTACTTTTACAAAATATCCGATACTTATTTACCGATTTTACACTTGCCTACCGACAAATGGTAAAAATCGGTAGATTACTAGGGCATTTCGGTAGGACACGGCCCATTTCGGTAAAAATACCGAAAAATCGGTAGGATCGAGACCGCTGAGTCTATGACTCCTGAGATATCTGGGTGTGAGGTGGGTCTCTTTTTAATGTTGATAGATATATATAGTGGCAGTTGGAAGTCTCTATCTGCATAAATCTATCTAGCATAACTTTATCACAACAATTCGTAACATGTTTGTTGGTTTCATTTCCTGTAAGTATTATTATGTAGGTAGGTACTCAGGAGAGAATATTATTATCAACCATATTCTTAATCAAAGTTTATTTTTGTAATATTTTATATACTTTGTGGCTTTTTAAATCATACATACCTATTGAATGCCGCATAATATACCTAATCACGGCTCTTATACCATAACTAGGTAAGTAAGTAGGTAGGTACCTACCTGTGTGTGATATGATATATCCATACAAAGGATGTCGTTTCTTATGTAGCTATCTTTAATCAAACCGCATCGTTATCATCTTTAAAACACATAGGAAAAACCTATCCTCAAATATTAAAGAAAGAAAGAGCCAGGCTTACTTTTATTTTCTTTAGTAGACTAATATTGACTGCGGAAAATTGTAATTTGGATTGAGATTCCTTTTATGATCGGAAAAACATTGATCATATACGAAATCAAATAAAGAAGACTGAAAGATTGATAAAGACTAGGCCATCCTCAGATTTATTTATGGAAAAGCAGAATTGAAAGGACCCTCCACACACCCGGATATCTCAGAAGTCAAAGACTCCTATTTATCCGCACTTGCAAAAAAATAAAAATTGTCCTCACGGACGAGCCATATGGGCAGGCTGAATGGCCGGCCGGCCAAATCCGCCTCGTGGGAATCTTTGAAACTTTTGAAAAAGAATTATATATATATAGAAGTATCGCTTTTGGGTACTCTACGTACAGTAGCCTTGAGAAAGACCGTTGGCTTCTGCCCGACGTTTCGTGCAGGATTCAACCTGACATCAGCTGGGGCGTAGAGAGGCGGTGGCAGGCTTCGTCTGCGCGGGTGTCGTGAAGGCAGCAGGCGTCGATGAGCAAGGGAGGACGGAGATTTTGTCGACGTACACCTACTACGATTCACGGCCGCAGCGTGAAACGGTCGGTGTGGTGAGAGAGCGTGCAGCGAGGCGGGTACTACGTCGCGCAGGCTGGAGAGTGGCTATGTTAGCATGTCGAGTACGGGTGTGGGTCGTTGCGTTCGGGGGTGTTTGAGTGACGTCGATCGGTGGTGTATGGTTGACGGCTGTGCGAGAGGGAGCGATCGAGCGTGAAGATGAGTGATGCGTTTTTCCGATTACCGTTTGCCAGGCGAACGGTAATCGCTTACTGTCATCACGTGAATTCATACTGTGGTCCCGTTTGTGTATCTCAATCGCCTCGCGGTATACGCGCGAAGACTCGTTGTTGAGTTTGGCGATTGTTCGAGCTGAATCGAAGTCGATATAGTGTCCTTCAGTCATACTATGCATCGCTAGGGTAGAAGATGTTTTTTTACCCTTCAAATCTACTCTGTGTTCAGCCACTCGAGCAGATGTGCGGCGGTTAGTTGTGCCTATATAGACTTTAGGACAGTCTTTACACGGGACCTCGTATACACCGTGTGATTCGTTTGGGATGTGATCTTTAACACACCGCAGCATAGATTCAATCTTTTGATGGGGAGCGAAGACGACTTTTATATCGTGACGGCGTAGTATGCGGCCGACACGATCGGTAGTTCCACGCACGTAAGGTAGCTTTGCAAAACCCCGTAACCGAGTATTATCATCGGTTTCGGTTCTCTGAGTCTCTTCTCGGGCAAATGCCTTCTTGATAATCGAATCAGAGTACCTATCCGTTGCTTTGCAGGGCTCTCCTCAAGCGCGATAGTTCGACCGACCGATGTTGATCGTCGGCAATAGACTTTGATCTATGCGTTAGTGTGTTAACTACGCCTGAGAGTTGTGCGGGGTGATGATGACACGACGCGTTAAGATATCGATCGGTGTGGGTTTTTCGATATATATATATATGTTTGAAAAGGTGTTTTCGCAGAGCATATTATTCATATAGAAGTATCGCTTTTGGGTACTCTACGTACAGTAGCCTTGAGAAAGGCTTTTTTAGTTGGTCTTGAGAAAGACCGTTGGCTTCTGCCCGACGTTTCGTGCAGGATTCAACCTGACATCAGCTGGGGCGTAGAGGGGCGGTGGCAGGCTTCTGCGGCACGGGTGTCGTGAAGGCAGCAGGCGTCGATGAGCTTGCTCATCGACGCCTGCTGCCTACAGTTATTTAAATAAATCAAAACTGCCTACAGTCATTCAAATATTTATATATATATAAATATTTGAATGACTGTATGATCTAATTTTCATCCGAAATGCATGTGCAACATGCATCTCATGAATGAAAGATCGTATGATTTTACGCAGGAGATAATATGAGGTGAAGGTTTTATTCCGTTTGACTGCGTACAGTCGCACAGTTTTGGCCAGGCGGTGCATTGGCGGACTCGATATCAGTTTTGTCCACGTAATTTAATTGGTGATGAAAGTGTGGGAACCTTTGCTTTCATGTACAAAGAGAACTTTATTGAGTTTATCAAATCTTTTATTCGAGTTATAAATCTTTCGAAATCGATTTATGACCCACAAAAATGATTAATTGTACTATGCAGGAATCTGAGGATCGACTGTGTACCTTGCAGCAGTCCCCACATCAGCTGATATACAACATGTACAACTCCATCACCCTGACGGAGATCAAGGGCTATGCTATGATGCAGTTCTCTTGGATGCTACTTCGTATCCACGGAAAAGGTCTGTAGCCAGAGTATCAAAATGTTCTTTGCAAATACACATGACTAAATTTTCGGGTATTTTTTTCTTTTTATCTTTTTATTGTCTTGACTTTTGTATTTTATTATTGTCTTGATTGTTTACTGTTTACGTACAATGACAGCGAAAAGGTTTTTTTGCTGTAATGCTGTTCATTGTTTCTTTAATACAATAAATAAATAACACAAAAATACAGACACATAGAAATTCTATGACACAAACATACAAGAAAAAGGAATGCCTATTGACCACGTCGAATCGCGGTCATCAACAAGTACAACAACCGATAACCTTACGGCCTACCGACATGATTTCAATTGAAACTATGTGTACAATTATAAATAGGGTAATAAATTGATTGCTCGATTGATTGATTGATAGTGATTACTGTTTGTTTCAGGATTGATGCTTTATCTCTTATATTTTTATTATTGTTTGTTTTCTTTTTATATTACATAACAACCTTATGGGCTAATGAAATATATCAAATAGTTAATTTGAATACACTTTTAAATTGGGCAATGCATGGTCTCTTGTAATGATTATAATTGTTTGTGTTTATTTGTATGTATTGTCTGAAGTGTGTAACTGGTTTTAAATAAATAAATAAAATAAATAAATTGGTAATTTCGTTTGTTTTAATTAATTATGTTTATTTTGTGGTCGATATTTATTCCCTGTTCTTAATTTTCCATAGGTATGTAACTGAAATATCAATAGGTATTGATGTATTTATTATAAATGATGGTTAACACGCGTATTTAATCTTACTTATATTGAAACAACCGATATATTTACGAAAAACCGATATTGAAATTTATTTTTGTTTATTTTTGAACAGGAAACTTCAAACTGGAAGCTGGTATGATGAAACAGAAGTTCCAGGAACGTTCTGCAATTAGGATGGATGCAGTGAAGTCTGCTCTAGCGAATTTAAGCAGAGAAATGTGGATATGTGATCCCAGTGAACACAAAGAAGGTGAGTCATGACATTACCTACTATTAATATTTATAACTGCCCATGGTGTACGATGTGCCCTAAAATTATTATTAAGAGGTTTAGTTAAGTATGTATTTCAAAATTATACTGTCAACTTTCTAATAAAAAATAATAAACTGGTCAATTTATTTACCGCCGTTTTGTGATAAAAACCACCGCAAGGGCTTAATATGTATCAATATTAAACATTTGCCTCTTAAAGTACGCTAAAATTGATATGTTAGGAGGCGGTGCTAACCGCCGTGCTAAAAGGTTTAAAGCGCTGCCTAACTTAATAACGAGCCGCCTCCTAACAGTCCTAACATATCAGCCACTTTAACTCACCCCCTACCATTCCCCACCAACACAAACATACCCTCTCACCCTCATCGTAGTCCACGTTTAAATAGTAAACCTCAACTTCCTGACGGATGAAGACGTAGACTCATTGCCTGTAGGCCTAGTCAAAACACATTTAAGCGTTACGTTTTCGTTCAAATGTAGACGACGTTGCGAGAACGCGTCAATTTTCGTAGTAGGTATATATATATATATATATATATATCCAAAACACCTTCTAATGAAATAAAATGCTGGTGCACAACGCCATCCTCGTACCGACACTGATGTATGCAAGCGAAACTTGGACATGGCTGAAGAAGGACGAGAGTGGAATAAATGCAGTGGAGATGCGATCACTGAGAAGAAGGGTAGGTAAAACATTGCGTGAGAGTAAGAAATGAGGATATTAGAAGAATGAGTGGATGCAAGAGGAGTGTTGTTGATAGAGTGCGTGTAAATAAATTGAGATGGTTTGGTCATGTGGAGCGAATGGATGGTGTAAGATTGACGAAGAGGGTGTATTTATCTGAAAGAGATGGTGTGAGAAAGCGCGCGACGTCCTAGAACTACGTGGCTTAACCACGTGGATCAAATTCTCAAGGACGGTCGCGTGTTAAGTAAGAGGAATCGGTGTGCATGTATGAGAAACTGAATGAATGTAGAGGAAGCGAAAGAAGTATGTAAGGATAGAGCGACATGGCGTTCCGTTCTCTCTGCCTACCCCACTTGGGATACGGCGTGAGGGTATAGTACAGTATAGAATAAATATATTAATTATGAAAAAAAAAATATACAGCGTGAAAGGATTGGGGGTTGGGATTAGGGTTGCCACCTTTTTTTTGAAGATAAAGTACTAGGTAAGAAAAAAAAGTAGGTAGGTACCTACGTAGTATCAAAATAAAGTACAATTTATTTTTCTTTATTATTATGTATAAAAACATATTTTTTATTGCTTTTTGCAGTTTGTATTAAATGAGTATCTCTACTAAACAATTGCACAGCATCTTTACAGTCAATATTTTAATTTAAGTAAATAAGTAATTAATTTTTTCTAAACATTTTTTCGATGCAACACATTCATTATCTACTCGTATTTGATCTGCTTCACTATCGAAATTACGTTTTCTAGAGTATTTAGCCCACGGTTTACTATAGCATAAATCTATAAAACTTAAAATAGTATTCTTAAGGAGGCCCTTTAACAAAAACGGTAAAATATTCAATTTTCAACAAGTTTGGCAGAAAAACTTTCAAAACTTGTTGACGCTGCAAACATTTTGATGTGATAAAATATGAAAACAAATATAATTATATTACCAACATTAATTTTTACTTAACAAAAAAATGATAATAGCTACATAGTATTCGTTTATAAAAAAACATATTTTGAAAAATCGAAATCGGGGGTGTGTTTGGCAGACAATGCACGAGAATCCTACGATTTTTCATATACATTTTTTTTAATTTAACTAAAATTTAGATAGTTATTAAAAATATTAGTGTAATAATATTTTTAACTCTCCTTATTAATAACCCTCCTTTACACGAGACTTGTCTCTATAAGGAGGATGTTTAGATTTAAGTTTTATCAAATAGTCTATGTATTGTAATGTCTGTATAATTATTGTTAAATAAAATAAATAAAAAAAAATAAAAAATAAATAAAATAAACTGTTTTTTTTTTCATGGATATTGGCCAATTTTAAAAATATTTTTCTTGATATAATTTCTCATATTTTGAAACCAAAAATCATCACAGGAACTCGATATTTTGTTTATTAAAAGAAGTTTGCTAAAATCCATAGTAAGGTCAATTGCGTCTGTGGGGTAAAGGCGTCAAAAGATCCCTACAAGCATTCTATGAATAATATGTAGAGTGGCATCTATTAAAAATAAATTTGTTATAAATTATTTTTAAGGTATAATTATAACTTTACAAAATTAAATAAATAAATAAATAAATAAAAATGTTGGAAAGCGTATTAGAATAAATTATGGAGCTAATAGTTCCAAACTTGACCACTGTGACTATAGTGCAGAACCATTTTGTTTTTTGGTCATTTTTCATTTGTGTAAAGTGTGTTGCAGCTCCATTTTAATCTGAAGGTTTTGTAGAAATCGATATTACTTGGGACATAAAATAAGGTAGGTATTTATTTCCATTACATATGCTTTCATTTTCATATAGTCATTTTGTTTTTTATTCAAGTAATAAAAATATATTAAACATTAAAAACATCACATTATTTTTTAATGCATGGGGCAAAAGCGTCTATGTATGCTGAGGCAAATGCGTCTGGTGATACGCATTTACCCCAACACAGGTGTTTTAAACCTTTTTTTTAAATAATATATGCAACATATTATTACATCAAATATTGCTTTTTTAGCTAAAATGGTGCGAATGATGAAAATATAGACGCAATTTTAGAAAATGAACAACAACAATCAAAATATGAACTGCCAGTAGTAAAAAAATTATAGTTGAATGATTGGATTATTGTAAAATTTCAACAAAAAAAATCCCAAAAACATTATGTTGGCACAGTAAAATCAGTAACGGATAGTGATATGTACATAATTATATACGCAAGAAGTGTTAGGACGAGTAAAAACAAATCTTTTTTTAGTTTTCCTCATGTAGACGATGTATTGGAGTTAAAATATGAAGAAGATATTGAGTGCGTGCTTCTAATGCCTGAAATAAGCAGAAGGGGAGAGTTTCTGTTTAATTTTAATGCATATAATATACAATAAACATAGTTCGACCAGTTTTGTTACCACTAGAAACCAAAAAAATATGCTTTTTAAATTTCAATAGAGTGCCAATTTACTAAGTAATAATCTTTTCTTTTAAAAATTCCCTCATAGCTACGTTCCTCTAACCTACTGTTGACAACCCCATTAGTTGGTCTAGGGTAAATGCGTCTGCATAATGTGTACGCAATTACCCCAAAAGAGGTTTGAATGCAATTTGTTTCCAATATATTCACATTTTAATACTATTACAAAAAAATATGGTAAATACAAAATACTACAAAAAAAAATTGATATATTTCATTTAAAAGAAATGTTTCGTAATGACATTTACTACTATGTGACGCAATTGCCCCAACTTGAGGGAAATGCGTCTATTTATGAATGGCTATTTTAAATCCTGTTTTGAAGTGATAAATATTAAATTTTCTATTGAAAGTCTTCAGAATTTATTAGATTATAGCAAATAGAAACGATATTAAATATAAAACCATGACATTATTTAGTAGGTGAAAAGAGAACAACGTTCAAAAAAAAAAAAATTCAAATATATGCCGCAATTACCTCAATTGACCTTATTTATATATGCTTGATAAGATGATTAAAAATATTTAATTATATTTTACTAATAATTTGTATTTTGATATAACAAAGAGTACCTAAATAAATCTCGTCAGTCAGCTATTTAGTTTTATTAAGCTAAAAAACTAATATTGGTAATAAATATAAGATTTTTTATTTTATCAAATCCAAATGTTAGCAAGGGTCAACAAGTTTTGAGAGTTTTTCCACTAAATTTGTATAAATTTGATTATTACAATTTTTTTGCCAGAGAGCGCTCGTAATGTACTCAAACCGCTTTGCACAAAACAAACAAGAAATTATGACAATGGCACAGACATTGTTGACATTTGAGGTTAGGTTGCGTTCATAAGTTGATTAAAACAAGTGCTGTGATATGGCGCTGGCGAGTGGCGACATCGATTCAGCACCAATTGATAAATTTCGTTTAACGAAAAAATACTTATGACTAATCTTTTCAAACTCCCAAAGCAATCAAATCATGCGAAATAAAGTATTTTCGCGTACTTTATTTTTCTCATGAAGTATAAAGTACGATTACCTAAAATAACGTACAATACTTTATAATAAAGTACGGGTGGCAACCCTAGTTAGGATTAAAAAAAATATATATTGTAAAAAGCATTTTTTTTATTACAGTCCACTAATATTATGATATTGAAATGTAAAAACTAGAGATGCAACGAATATTTGGCAACTATTCGGTATTCTGCCTATTCGGCAACATTTTTACTATTCGGCCGCATACCGACTATTTAGTCTTTAATTCGGTGTTCTTTCGAAGAGTTTAAATGTAAAACTGGAAGGAACTAATAGCTTGTAGAGATTTGTTATTTCATTGTCAGCTGCAGATATGCATAATTATTAATCCTGACATATCTAATTAATTAATTAAATTTGATATGAAGTGAAACAACATAATATTATTATTGTTGGAACACAAAAAATTCGAAAAAGTGTACTGCGCTGAATGTCTAGTACATATGTCTGTGATGTACCTACACGAAGATGTACGGTCGGGGGGCCAAATATTCGGCACATGACTTTGCATAATATTCGGCAAATATACTATTCGTTACATCTCTAGTAAAAACTAAAGCACAGTCGCAACACTGGAAATGCAAGTAGTTGACATATACCTACCTAACTATTTGTTTTATTTTTCAGGAAAGACTTTTGTACAATTAACTCGCCTTCTTCAGGGCTATGTAGAAAATGAAGTTGATATGAATATTGATGGTTATTGCACGAAAGACTGCGAATTTTACAACAAAACTGTGCACCGCGGCTGCTACTACAATGAGTTTTGCTCTCGACAACAAATGTGTTCTGGGGAAATACGTGACTGTTATTACATAGATTCTCACATGTATATTTGGACCAGTGTAAGACAATTTATTTCAGCTTCTTATTTTATTCATTCATTGCAAATTTCACCATTTTCATTGTATGATCCAAGCTTGGCATTAAAAAAAGGAAACCCACAAGACACTTAATCATTTTAATTTAGTAATGATTTGATAATGTAACGTAAATCGTTTTTCTATAACTTGTGTCAGGGAAAATAAAGTCTGAATTCAATTAAAAGGATGACATCTTGAAAATTAACAATTTATTTAAACGTTTTTATTTATTTAAAATACATTTTACAACAACTATTATTTATATATACGTCACATATTATAACAGTTCACACAGATTTCTTATATACACATTATATAACATCTTTCTTCAAGCCTATCTAGATCTTTCTTTTTTTTTATCAAAACCAAAACAACCACCTGTCATTATTTTCCAAACATTCCATGACCAAAAATAATATAAAAATTCAAATTCATTAAACTTCCAAACTTAAGTACCCTCCTAATGGTGATTACGTAACATTGCCTCCCTCTTAATTCAGTTCGTCCCGAACGAATTCTCTGGATGAAGATAGGAGCATCCTGAATCCTCTCTGCAATGTGAAGTCTTGAAGAAATAACAAGGTACAGACTTCTTGATGTTCTCACTATACCCTGAATTAAAACAACAAACTAAAACATTAATTACAGTATTACAGAAGAGCTCTTCTATCATATTTCGAACAACTTTCCAATCCATACTGCCACTTATCCTTGGTATGCCGAGCTTCGTAAGATTCATTTGTAACATTTGATCCCGCAAACTTTGTAAACAGTGCCACATCTGAACATACTCTGTTTGTTCTTCAGGGATTGCTTTATTTACCATGTAAAATATATGTCGTTCCCCATGCTGTAGATGGACCGTTTCTCCAATTTTCAAACTCTTGGCATTAATCTCTTCCAATATCCCGTACTTCTTCTTGAAAACTTTGGCTATGCCATTAGTAAATTTTGCATTTTGAGCCAAGCAATGAGCCAAAACATAATCCTCTGGAGTGTCAAAAAGATCTTGCTCAACTTCGATAGTGACACCATGATGAATTCTTCGTTGAGGCGTCTTCATAAACTCTTCAAAACTCTTCTCTTCACTTAGGACTTTACAGACTTAAACAATCGGGTTGTTTCCTTCACTTTTATTGTCTCCTAAAAACGTTGCTAAGCGATTGAAATGTACCACCCTCGGCTTGCCATTTGATTTTCGTCGTATTCGATAAATAACGTCATTCTTTCTTTTAATCACCTCGTACGGTCCTTCCCAGGATTTTTGAAGCTTCGGTGAATAGCCTCGTCTCCGTTGAGGATTGAACAACCAAACTAAATCTCCAGCTTGATACCCTCCTTCCACAGCTTTGACATCATATCTTTCCTTCATCCTGTCACTAGCGAATTGAATATTAGCCCGCACACGTTCATGGATGTCGTTCATCTTTCTCCGAAGTGCCGATACATAATCTTCTCCAACAAGATCCTCTCCAGGCTTAGATGCATACTGCAAGTCGCAAGGTAACCGTAGTTCACGGCCAAAAATCACACTCGCTGGTGTTTGTCCCGTTGTCTCATGAATTGCCGAACGATAGGTCAATAAGAACAAGTGGATGTATTCGTCCCAATTCTTCTGATGATCAGACACCGCCTTCGACAGATATTTTCCACATGTTCGATTCATTCGCTCCACCATTCCATCCGACTGCGGATGCAAAGCAGTTGTTCTCGTTTTTCGAATTCCCAATATCTCACATACTTGCTGAAATACGGATGACTCAAAATTTCTTCCTTGATCCGAATGAAGCTCCAACGGTACTCCAAAACGACTTATCAGCTCTCTTACCAAGATTTCAGCAACAGTAGTAGCCTCTTGATTTGGTAATGCATAGGCTTCTGTCCATTTACTAAAATAGTCCATTGCTACTAAAATATACTTGTTCCCTCTTTCAGTTGTGGGAAACGGTCCTGCTATGTCGATGGCTATTCTTTCAAATGGACTACCTACATTGTACTGTCTCATTGGCGCACGCCTCCGTTTTTGAGGTCCGTTCGAAGTAGCACAAGTCACACATCTTCTACACCAATCTTTTACATCTTCAGTGTAACGGACCCAATAAAATCTTTGACGAATCTTTACTGTAGTCTTTTTAACTCCCAAGTGTCCACCAGACACATCATCGTGAAGCAGCTTAAGGACATCAGGAACTCTCTTCCTTGGAACCAATAGCTGTTGTTTCTGCTGTGTTCCATCTTCACATTCCAGAATACGTTTCAACAACCCGTTTTCCACAACTATGGATTGCCATTGTGCCCAATATGATTTAACATTTGGTGAACATGAAGCTATTTCTTCCCATGAAGGTTTTCGATCATTTTCTTTCCACTGCATCAAAAGTCCAAGGTCAGGATCTTCCAACTGGTGCGCTCGAATTTCATCATCTTGCCAAAAATTATCGATGACTGTAGTTCTACGAATCATGACGAACCTTTCCTCCGCTTTATTACAATGCTGGCAATCCTCTGGACATGGACGCCTTGACAGTGCATCAGCATTTTTATGACGAAGTCCAGCTCGATGCTCAGAATCATAGTCATATTCTTGCAATCTTTCTATCCATCTTGCAACCTGACCTTCAGGATTCTTGAATCGTAACAGCCATACAAGCGCCGAATGATCTGTCCTTAAGGCTATGAGTAAGGCCATTTTGGACATTTCGCCGTCAAACCACGCCGTAATTATTAAAGTGACGTGTTCCAAAAAAATATATAATATTATTTCATCCTTTTGCAAAAGACATTACTAGATAACTTTTTTATATTTTGTGTAATTTTTACGTAATAAATTTTTAAAAAGTACCTGTTTTCTCCGATTTTCTATGCATAACTCGAACATCATGAGACTTAGAAACATATTTATTTTTTTAAATGAAAGATCATTTAAAATACCTTGTACATTGCTAGACAGTTTTTTCGTTTTTTTTTTACTTATTTTTTAAATGAGCAATAACCGTGTTTTACATATTTATTGAAACTCGTGAATCCAGCCCACTGTTCGCGCCGCGCGGGATTTTAAACCATGAAGACGTGCACTCTCACACTAAATTTGAGACTTTCGTTTACATCTCTTTAGTCACGCCTCGTTTCTCGAAGCGTTCGGACGTGGAATCTATGTCAAAAGTTTTAGTGTGTTTTGAAGAAAATTTTGTTTGTTTAATTAATTATTTTTATATTATTTAAGTAATTTTTCATCTCAAATTCATCAAAGGAACAGTTGGTAAGTGATATTTTATTGTATTTCATTATAAATTTACACTTTATGTAATTTCGACCCTTTGAGAGTAAGAATACCTATGTGCATAAACATTCATAGAATAATATAATATAGAACAGACATACGTTTTCTATAGAATGAAATAATTTTGTTTTAGTTGTGGACCTTCAAACACGATGGAAAATAAGAATATACTATTTTCTGGAAAGAAAAGAAAAAGATGAAAGATTTTAGAAAAAAATATTATACCAAAGGAAAATTATGTGAGTACCTTCCAATAATTTTATGCAATATTCTTTTTCTTTTAATTACCACGTCATGTAATTAATTAATATTTTTTTTCCTGTAATAAAAAAATAATCAAATATCTATCTCTATATATTTGTATTATGCTTCCCTATGCATTTATTTACCTTCCGTATTTTGTGCTACGTAGATATCATATTCTATCCATCCTATCACACTGTGTCCTCATATAAGCGAATGGTGTCTAAACATAATTATTATAATTCATATACCTCGGTGGTGTAGTAGTCAATGCACTATCCTTCCATATACGAGGTACCGGGTTCGATTCCCGGTTGGGTTATAGATTTTTTCTCAAGTAATATGCTCTGGTATTCAGTCTAAGTAGAGGACGGTCCTGGTTGAATGAAAGAAACTGCTTCAAAGAAATAAGTTCACTAGCTGTACTAGCAATTTTGTTTAGAAAAGTACCTATTACATACCTACAGCATAACTAATAATTATAAGATATACCTAAACATCAGATGTATTATTAGGAGTAGGTATGTTCATACTATTTACATTCACATCGGTTGTTATATTATTATAGTCACATAGGTGTTCGAAAAAATAAAAGCATTATTCAGCGATGAGGTTTGCCATCCATCCTGAATGTCTTAATTAAAGAGAAAACAGTTTACATGTCTATTACACACATGACTGGTCTGCTGGCTACCGCACTTGTGGAATATGCCGTAATGGTATAGTAGTATTAATTTAGTAATGCAATCAATATTTTTTTTTGTGTGATGAATGTCTCATAGGTATGCTTAGAAATTTTGTTATAAAATACCTTTCTGTTCTGTTATGGAAAGATCAATGTTTTCAGTGGATTATCTAGCTACCTGAAAAGGTAATTATATTGAACAAAAGGTTTAGTGTGAAAGATCGTAAATAATATTTAGTGCTATACATTGAGAATCTCTCATTATTATTCTTAATAATATAATCGACTATTATTATTTTATTACTTACAATTATTGTATTACACCTACCTATGTACTTTATTTTAGGACTAACGCGGTTACTGAATCAGTCAATACATCTAAAAAAGACTTCGTTTCAATCCCATGCGTTGAGACAACTGCATCAAATATGGAGAACAATAAAAAAAAATGGAAAATCATATAAATTTCTGAACTTTTCTCAACTGAATTATAATTTTATTACTGAACTATTTTTTTCTCAATTCGGTTAAATATAGCTTATTGCTCAATCGAATATTATTATTTTTTACATACATTTGCACAATTTTTTTATATTCGTGTAGGTAAATTCACGGAATACAGTAATTTGTTTAATGTTAATTTCTTTTTCTACATGTTTTTGGTATTGTATTGACCTAACTTATTTGTGATTAAACTGCCCTTTTGAATGTGTCACATGACTTTTATTTTTTTGTAAATTTTAACTTTATTTTTTTGTACAATTATTATACAAATAAATATATATGCTTTTTTTAATCAACAATGTCTTTTATTACATCCACGATTTGCAGTAAGCAAAAAAATTAAGTACTTAATCTATGAATATCTATGATAGTTTGTTTATTTCCAAACAGGCACGAAATTATAAGTACCTAAGTTATATAAATGCAGAAATTTTATGGATAAATAAATTAGTAAATTCGCAGGCTTTGTTCAGTGCGGTAAATATTATTATTATTTATAACACTCACAATAATGATATAATTATTGTCTAAGGTAAAAGTAACTCATCTACATATTTCTTAATTGGGGGATTATCCAAAATGCAGGTACTTCTATTGTTTAAATATTTAAATAATTATTTTGGAGATATGAGAATAGCAATAACTTTAGGAAGTATTAAAAGCTTATTGTATGGGTGTGAATCTTGGCACCTAACCAAGGCTCAAGAGCGGAAGATACTAAGCTTTGAAAACAATAGTGCCTTGGGAGGGTTTTAGATGTAGGTATGAATATGTCACAAATGATGCTGTGCGCCCAGCAGAGATCTGTAATCTCCGTGATACAGGAGACGATGGTCCTGGCTGGGTCATGTTTTGAGAATGCTCAATGATAATTGGCCAAAAAGAGCACTGTTCTTCCGTCTGCAAGGGTTCCGATGGCCCGGGCGTCTCTCTTTCACAATACACCATTCCTATAACAACGACATCAGAGCGTTGGGAATGTCGTAGGAAGAGGTGACGCAATTGACGCAGAGTCGCTCTGATTGGAGGAGGCTGGTTTCTGCCCTGTGCTCCCGAGAGGAGCTTTGAGGGCGATGATAATGATAATTAAATTTTAGATAATAAGTAGGTATTAGTCTCCATTTAAAAGTATGGTATTTTTGAAAAAAATATAGGTACTTACAGATTATTTACACATACCTACTTTGTTTATAAATAAGACCATCAGGTAGATGAATTCTAGAAAGTAGCGTATTTCCTTGAAAGTGCTAATTATTATTTTGTGTATACACAATTTTCTATACAGGTACTCGTACACCTAGTTATTTTGCTGTTGTGATTAATTATGCTAAATGATAGCGGATTGTGATATGACAGGTGAATATTGTCAAAACTATTGTTATGTTATTTGATTAGTAGGTATGTATATTTGGGAAGTCTGCTTGCGAGGGATGGAAGATACGATAAGGACATCAAAAGAAGAAAAGTGGCCGGTACCATTCTGGGACCGACACCTATATATGCAAGCGAAACTTGGAAGTTGATAAAGACTGAGAGTGAAACAAATGCTGTGGAGATGTGATCACTATGAAAAATGCTTCCGAGAACTACGAGGCTTGATCATGTGGATCAAATTCTGAAGGACGGTTGCGAGATGGCTAAGAGAAATCGATATGCATATATGATAACAAATAAATAAATACCTATCATACCTGGGACATGTCGTAGATGATTGATATGTTGAATGGAGATCAAAGGTCAAAAGAAATTATGTTTTTTCCCTCACAAATTTTCCAAAGTCATAAAAACCCATCTTTCATAGTACTCTGGCTGTATGAATATGATATCACAGTGTTAGGAATGTCGTGGAAAGAGGGTAATCATAGACGCAAAATTGCTTTGAATTCTTGTTTCTTCCTTGTGTTATCAATAGAGTGAAGAATGAGGTTATTAGGAGAATGAGCGGATGCGAAAGGAATGTTGTGGATAGAATAATGCTTGTAAATAAGTTACGATGGTTTGGACATGTTGAGCGAATGCACGATGAAAGGATGACGAAGAGGATGTGCCTATCTATCTGAAAGAAGGGGTGTAAGAAAGCGTGGACGTCCAAGAACTACGTGGCTTGAGTACGTGGATCAATTCTAAAGGACGGGCGCGTACTGAGTAAGAGAAATAGGCGTGCATGTATGAGAAACTGGATGAATGTAGAGGAAGCGAAGGAAGTGTGTGAGGATAGATCTATATGGCGCTCCGTTCTCTCTGCCTACCCCACCTAGGACACGGGTGAGGGTATAGTATAGTTATCATGTTATCAAAAGGAATGTTAGCGAGTGAAAAAAGAAGTATCTATACTAACAACTTATTATGCTATATGATTTAACATAATTGCTTTTTTGAGATAATTTTAAACTATGATCCTAAAAACCATTGTTTTATTTTTTAATTTCAATTTCATTCTGAAAAGTGAATAAGGGAATTTATACCTTCATACTATCGTGGTGTAAGCGGAGAGTACGGAATTCCAGGCTACTTTGTAGAGAGTGTGATGACGGAATAACAAGAGAATATTAGGTATATAGATCCGAAAGAGTGCCACACGTCTATAAGTGTTTGAAGTGAAGACAATATCTAGGTAGGTAGAATACAAAAGTCTACCTACGTCGTTAGAAAATACAGTTAGTATTCATACGCCCTTGAAGAGTATCTCTCCGGCAATATGAAAAATATATTTGTGTAAAATAATATACTCGTATTGATATGCCTACATATTTCATCACACTTATGAATTACATCTTCATCATTCATAGATGTTTGGCCCAATGCGAAAATATAGATTAGATAAAGTAATACTGTGTTCACAATATTGATAGCATAGCAGGTAGAAGCAGGCCAAGATGCATATCTTTAGAAATGCATAGATCTGTGGATCTATTACTTATGACAAAAGAAAAGGGGCGGGACGTCGGCGCAAGAGGCGGGGCGGCGCGGGGAATATTTTGACTTCGTAACGCCCGATCGGGGTAATAAAATGCCCTTACTCAGCGCCTTAAAAGAAATTTCCGTCCATATAGGTATTTGCGGAAGTGCTCAACTGACTTGATTACAGCAAGTAACTCTCTTCGTGTTACACAATAGTTGCGTTCCGGCCTTGACAAAACTTTACTGAAGTACGCAATTACGCGTTCTTGACCATCCTGAACCTGAGATAGTACACTTCCAATGCCGACGTTGCTTGCATCCGTATCCAGAATAAAATTGCCTTCAGCTCGAGGATAACTTAGAATCGGGGAATTAATCAATACCTTCTTCAATTCTTCAAACGCGCATTGGCATTTCGAATCCCATATAAATTCATTACTTTCTTCTGTGAGATTTGTCAATGGTTTAGCGATATCAGCGAAGCCCAAAACAAATCGCCGATAGTAAGTGCTTAAGCCTAAAAAGCTTCTTACTTCATGCTTGTCTTTAGGTGTAGGCCAGTCTTGAACAGCTCTAATCTTCTCAGGATCCACCGCCACTCCTTCCTCAGAGACAACATGACCCAGATAGTTGACTTGTCTTCGGAACAATGTACATTTCTTAACATTGAGTTTCAAGTTGGCCGCTCTCAATCGTGAAAACACTTGTTCCAAATTTCGTAAGTGCTCCTCAAAACATTTTCCAAGCACGATGATGTCATCCAGGTACACTAAACAGGTCTCCCACGACAATCCTCTCAGCACGCTTTCCATTAAACGCTCAAAAGTAGCCGGAGCGTTACAAAGTCCAAACGGCATAACAATGAACTGCCATAATCCACTTCCAATAGAGAATGCTGTTTTCTCTCTATCCTTAGGTTCCAGTCCAACCTGAATACTTTCCATTTTTCCTAAGGCTTCGTTCAGCTCCATCTCGGAGTCTGCGAGCAGTGTATCTTATCATGTCGATCTTTTTCCCATTTATTTTTACTCCTGTCCAGTTTTTCATTTCTTCTCTCAGTTCATCAATGGCTTGCTGTATATAGCAGTTAAAGAGAGCGGGCTACATTGAACATCCTTGTCTTACGCTTTGTTCGACCCTTGCTTCTGCGCAGCTCTCTCCGCTTTTGTTCACAGCCATTTCGTTCTTGTATAAGCTCCAGATTGCTCTTCTGTCTTTATAACTCATTCCTATCTGGTTTAGAGTGTTAAAAAGTTGTTCTCATTCTACTTTATCGAATGCTTTTTCAAGGTCGATGAATGCTATATATGTGTTTTTATTAATTGTTATTCTCTTTTCTAGAATAAGTCTGAGACTCAGGATTGCATCTCTTGTACCAGTCTCCTTGCGGAATCCAAATTGATCTTCTGAAAGTGTTTCGTTAATTTTATTTTCCGCCCTTTTCATTATAATGTTGGTGAGTATCTTAGAAGCGTGTGATATCATGCTTAAGGTTCTATGTTGTTCGCACATTGTCGTGCCTGCCTTCCTAGGAAGCGCTCGTATCAGACATTTGGCAAAGTCCTCAGGTATCTCTCCTGTGTCGTATATTTTGCAGACGAGCTTATACAATGTATCAAGCATGCCTTTTCCCGCGCATTTAAGCAGTTCTGATGGAATCAGGTCGATACCTGGTGCTTTGCCGTCTTTCAACTTTGCTAATGCAAAATCAAATTCACTTCTTAAGATGTCATCTCCATTATTTTCTACGTCATATTCTGCTTCTAGTGCTTTGCTTTCCTGGAGTATTTCCTGGTATCTATGTTCTTTCCTTTGTATAATTGTTCTAGGTATTCCTTCCATCTTTTGACGATCAGTTCGTCCTCAAACAGCAGTTTGCCGTCTAAGAAATGTCTAAAATATAGGAATACACTTAAGATGCTGGTCTCAAAGACTAAACTAGAATACTTCAAGAAAAAGTTTAACTCAGTTGCACATGATCCTAGGAAGACTCGGCATACCTACTCTAAACGACACGGGAAATAAAACTGAGAAATAACCTGGTTACTATAAATTTATTTATTTAAGCACATTCACGGCTTTCGCCTTTTACATGTTAACAGCACAAAATAAATATAACAACAACAAGCAAATTCAAAGTATTAAAAAATAATAATCAAAATAACAAGTAAATAATTAAAAATAATTAAAATAATTTTAAAAAATGAGTCTAATGTAGGAGAAGTGTGTGATTACATAAATACCTTTTTCACTTATATTGGAAAGTCACTCGCGTCTGATATTTTGTCAAACCTAGGTTGTAATGAACATGACTTACTAAATCAAATGAAAGCGTCTCCCATAACTTCTGCTCAAAATATGTGTTTTGACTTGGTAATGCAGAAGAGATTATAAAAATAATCGATAGATTAAAAAACAAAAAATCTGCTGTTCAAACAAGTTCCTTGATGAAAGAAAAGTAATTTCTAGTAGAGGGTTTGGTTTTCGTTCTGGTATGGGATCTCAAGATTCTGTGGGATATCTGACACAGGGAAACACCAAAATAATAGACGGAGGAGAAAAATGCATGGCAGTTTTTCTCGATTTAGCTAAAGCTTTTGATACGGTGTCTCATAAGCTACTGCTATTTAAACTGGTGAAACAAAGAGAACAATAAATCGCGAAACTAGTCGCGTATAGATTGTAAGAAAGTTGCTTCGTGTAGCATATACACGATATACAATATACACGATAAGTCTGCAATGGAAAATTGTGCAGTATGTTTTTCGGGTAAAATTTTAGTGTACGTTATTGGAAAATATACGCACGTATTGTTTCTAAAAATATAATTGCTTATTTTAATTTAAATTATATGCGAGCAGTCCCGACAGCGTATTTTGAAAGTATACAATGCCATTACGCACAGGTTGGGACTGCTCGCGTATAGTTTTCAAGTAGTAATAAGCATAAATATTTTTTGAAACTATACATGGTTATTTATTTATTTAATTTTATAAATTTATAATTATACCTTAAAAATAACATATAACAAACATTACGCTCTCATCGTGTATATTTTCCAATAACGCACACGTTAAAATTCGTGCGAAAAACATACTGCACAAGTTTCCATTGCGGAATAATCGTGTACATTTTCTAAGCGCTACACAATGCAACGTTCTTAGAATCTATACGCGACTAGTTTCCAAGCAGCCATTTTGATTTTTTGCTTTCTCTTTTTTTCATATATAATTGTTTTTATTATTTTTACGCCTTGTTTTTATTAATAATTTTTTATTGCTTTTATTACCCGTATTTTTGTTATTTTATATTTACTTGTTGTTATAATTTCTTAAATTTGTCAACATTGTAAAGCAAAAATTGTAAATGTACTTAAATAAATAAATATTTTTATTATTATTTGACTGGCGTCTTTTTAAAGTAGCACATGAGTACTTAAACATTTGTGTTTATTTTATAAATTAATATTTTTTTTTGTTTTATAATAAGAATTTGTTTTGTTTTATAATAAGAATATTCATAAAATATTATTTTTATTAAGCGATAAGAGCGTAATAACCAAAAATATTTATGCTTATTAATATTTGAAACTATATGCGAGAAGTCCCAACCTGTGCGTAATGGCGTTGTATACTTTCAAAATAAGTTTCACTGAATCAGTGTCAGAAAGTATACACGACAATCACGCAGAAATCGTGTATATTTTCTGAGACTATTTTTCGTTACACAATTTGAAAACATACATTGCAAGAACACTATGAATGCGTACTGGCATTGTATACTTTCAAAATACGCCACCCTGAAATAATACATAATTATAACATAATCTTATTATGGTGGACCTGGATTCACACTTGTTCCGAATCGGTCTAGTTGAATCTTCGGATTGCGTGTGTGGTTGGGACGAGGAAACGCCGGATCATAGCATCCTAGGATGTCCAATTAGGGACGCCATGGAAATTTATTTTGAATTGGAAAACGTTGAATACTCTATTGATATTGTTTTCCTTCTTGGACTAAACTCTCAACAGGTTAATGACCTTATTTTTAAATGTTTCCAAAAAAATATGATTCTCATAAATAATATTTTTCGTTTTTTCTTGTTGTTTCTCGTTTAATATATTCTAATATAAATGATTATATGTAAATATACATGATGGTTTGTATGAAAAGATTCTGGGATGAGCCGCCATATAAAAAAAATAATGATGGATCGGTGAAAAATACTCACGACGTTTTCTGCGTTTGTTTATCCAATTTATCACAGCAATAACAACAACTCAGCACGCGTCCGTCCTTAAGAATTTGGTCCACGTGATCAAGCCACGTGGTTCTTGGACGTCCGCGCTTCCTCACACCCCTTCTTTCAGATAAATACATCCTCTTCGTCATCCTTTCATCTTGCATTCGCTCAACATATCCAAACCATCTCAACTTGTTTACACGCATTCTGTCCACAACACTCCTCTCACATCCGCTCATTTTCCTGATATCCTCATTCTTCACTTTATTCCGCAACGTTTTACCAACCATTCTTCTCAGTGAACGCATCTCCACAGCATTTACTCAACTCTCGTCCTTCTTCGACCACGTCCAAGTTTCACTTGCATACATAGGTAAGTATCGGTACCAGAATAGTATTGTGCACCAGCATTTTTGCCATGTTCGACACAATGCTATTGCTAACAATGGGTCGAAGTGCACCGTTCACTCTTGCACCGGCAACTTTTCTTCTTTCGATGTCCTTATCGTATCTTACATTCCTCGCAAACAGACTTCCCAAATACACATACTCATTCACTTTTCTGAAAATTCATCGTCAACCTTTATTGCACATGTCGTTCTTTCGCTCTCTTTTTCAAACACCAGTACTTTCCTCTATATATATAATATAATAATAATAACTAGACAATTTATAGTGCGCCGTTTTGTGGAATTAATTTACTTCAAGGGCGCTTCCTAAAATATTGTGAATATATCCGTGACATAAGCCTACATATAATATATTTAAAAGCATATCTATTATACAGACTCATTTCTCATTTTTTTTATTGTTGGACTATCATTTCAATTGTTTTTTTTGTACCTACCTATAATTAAGTCTTATTCAGGAATTTATATAATTTATTATATAATTTATTATTTAACTGCTGGATCCACTCCAATCGGGATTTAAGAAAGGGCATAGTACTACTTCCGCTCTGTTAAAAGTTACGGAGGATGTTAAATTGGCGATGGAGAATGGTCAACTTTCCTTTTTAGTTTTATTGGACTTCAGTAGCGCTTTTAATAGTGTTGACTTCGATCTGCTCTTGGCCAGACTGAAGTCTTTTAATATTTCTGGATTACCTCTCCAATGGTTTCAATCATATCTCACTCATCGCTCTCAAAAAGTTGTTACATCGGAGGGTGTTTCTGACTGGGTAGGTCTTGAAGCGGGGGTTCTTTATCTCCCTTACTTTTTTCTATTTTTATCGCTTCAATGACTCGTGATCTTTCATGTTCATACCATGTATATGCCGACGACTTACAGTTATATTCTCACTTTAAAACCGATTGTATTTTCTCAGCTGTAAACTCTATGAACCAGAACTTAGATCGCATTGGGCGTTGGTGTGAGCACAACGGTATACTCATAAATCCAACTAAGTCACAAGCAATTTTGTTAGGTAGTTCAAGGCTTTTATCCCGGGTGGATACTTCCTCTATTCCATTGTTACTGTTAAACAACTCTTCTATTGAACTTGTCAATCATGTGAAGGACTTGGGTATCTATCTGGACTCAAGGCTGTCGTGGTGGAAACAGGTGTGTGAGGTGAGCCGTAAGGTTTTCGGTACATTGCATTCTCTCAAACGATTTCAAAACTTTCTCTCTCCCAAAACCAAGATCCTGCTGGTGCAATCACTCATCCTTCCCATGCTCGATTATGCTGATATATGTTATTTGGATCTCACTGTTGAGTTGCTAAACAAATTGGAACGTCTTCAGAATGTCTGCATCAGATATATTTTCAATTTGCGCAAATATGATCACATATCATCTTACAGACACCAGTTAAATTGGAAAACTATTAGTCAGAAAAGAGACATACATATCCTCTGTTTCCTGTTTAAGGTTGACAAGCATGCCTTGTCAAGCAACGCCGACACGATGGGCGCCAAAATGACAAGGCCTTCCTCAGCTGGAACGGAGGCGAAGAGAAAAAAAAAACAAAGAAAGAGAAGAGAGAGCAATTAAATAAAATAATATTCCATTCTTCCAGATAGATACTTACCCTATATGTTTGGAGGGTTGTCTTCGGAGTTATACATAATAATTATACTTTAAATTGAGAATAAATTGTAAAGCTATGGCATATTACTATGACGTGAAGGCGGATGATGTAAAACACAGTTATTAATTATACATAATTATTTATTAAAAAAAAAAAAACAACATAAGAAATTACTATTAAAAAAATAAAAATATCAATTAAAAATTATTATATCTATCTATCTAAATAAACTCTCTCCCAGGTATACATGTGGATCTCCTTTTTCGCCCACAAGGAGATCCACATGTATACCTGGGAGAGAGGGAATGAAAGATCGATGATTGACCTCGTGTGTATGGACTCTCGTCTCAGGAAGGCGACCACGGATACTAGAGTGTATCGAGGCGCTGAGCTGGAGACGGATCATTTTCTTGTCGTCTCAAGAATAAATCTATTCTTCGGTTGGCGTTCGAGAACGCAAAAGTCCACGCCATCTATGAGATTGAGAGTCGAAAAACTGAAAGATGAGAGTGTAAAGAATGAGTATGTAAAAACTGTGAATGAGAAGCTGAGTGCGAACGAAAGGAATGATCTAACGATGAATGAAAGGTGGGATGTCTTAAAAAGTGTGCTTGTAGGAAGTGCAAAAGAAACATGTGGTGAAGCTAAAGTTGGACGTAAGAAAGGCGATGCATGGTGGGATAATGATGTGAAAGAAGCTACAGATAAGAAGAAGAATGCTTGGAAAGACTTACTGAGTGTGAAACAGTGTGACACATGTGAAAAAGAGCGAAAGAAAGAAGTTTACAAGACATGCAAGAAGGAAGTGCGTGAAGTTGTGAAAATGAAGAAAAAAATGCTTGAAGATGAAGAATGTAAGAAATTGTCTACGTATGCGAGTGAAAATATGAAGATTTTTTGGAAGGAAGTAAAACGAAAGAGGACGGGTTCAAGTGTGAACAGTATGAAAGGGATAAAAGACAAGGATGGATGTGTGTTAGTGAATGATGAATGTGTGTTACGGAGATGGAAGGAATATTTCGAAGATCTGTTTGAATGTGATGGTACAAATGCAAATGAGTATGACGACAGTGAAAGCAGTGTGAATGAAAACGATATGATAGACATGAATGAGATTATGAATGCATTAAAAAGAGCGAAGTGCGGTAAAGCTGTAGGGTATGATTGTGTTGCCGTTGAGCTCATCAAGTCTGGTGGACCGGGGGTTCTCGCGTGGTGTTTGGAGCTTTTCAACGATTGTTGGAGAGAAGGTGTTACTCCAGAGGATTGGAGGAGGGCTATCATCTGCCCCCTGTACAAAGGGAAAGGCTCTAGACTTGAATGCGGGAGTTATCGGGCTATTAGCTTGCTGAGCTCAATAGGGAAACTGTATGGTAGAATTTTGATTGAGAGAGTACGAAAGATAACTGAGTGTAAGATATGGGATGCGCAAGGAGCTTTTTTGAATGGCAGAGGGTGCACCGATCAGATCTTCTCCCTGCGAATGGTTATGGAGAAGTTTCTGGGTAAACACCAGAGGCTTTTTTGTGCGTTCGTGGATCTGGAGAAAGCATATGATCGAGTGGACCGTGAAAGGTTGTGGCGCGTGTTGTCGGAGTATGGGGTGAGCAGCCGGTTGATCCGCGCAATATCTTCACTTTACGTGGGAAGCTCCGCTTGCGTGAGGGTAAATAACACTCTCTCGGAGTGGTTTGTCCTCACCAAAGGAGTGAAGCAAGGTTGTGTCATGTCTCCGTGGCTGTTCAACCTATTCTTCGACTACTGTATGCGACCTGTGAAAGAGATGGATGTTGGTGTCGAGCTGAATGGGTTTCGGGTGAATGCATTGATGTACGCAGACGATTTGGTGTTAATGGCTGAGAGTGAAAGGGACTTACAAGAGATTGTTACGTGTGTGTATGATAGTTGCAATTTGAATGGTTTGAAAATGAATGTTATGAAGACGAAAGTTCTTGTTTTTGAAAGAGAGAATGAAAAAACGATTTGCGAGATTAAAGTTGGTGACGAATGTTTGGAGCAAGTAAGTGAGTATGTATATTTGGGAAGTATGTTTACGAGGGATGGAAGATGCGATGGGGACATTGAAAGAAGGAAAGTGGCCGGTGCTAGAGTAAACGGTGCACTTCGACCCATTGTCAGCAATGACAATGTGTCGAACATGGCTAAAATGCTGGTGCACAATACCATTCTGGTACCGTCACTTACGTATGCAAGCGAGACATGGACGTGGTTGAAGAAGGACGAAAGTGGAATAAATGCAGTAGAGATGCGATCGTTGAGAAGAATGGTTGGTAAAACGCTGCGTGATAGAGTGAAGAATGAGGATATTAGAAGAATGAGCGGATGCAAGAAGAGTGTTGTGGACAGAATGCGCGTGAATAAACTACGGTGGTTTGGGCATGTTGAACGAATGAACGAGGTAAGAATGACAAAGAGGATATACTTATCTGAAAGAAAGGGTGTGAGGAAACGCGGGCGTCCGAGAACCACGTGGCTTGATCACGTGGATCAAATTCTAAAGGACGGCCGCGTGTTGAGTAAGAGGAACCGACGTGCGTGTATGAGGAACTGTATGAATGTGGAGGAAGCGAAGGAAGTGTGTAAAGATAGATCTGTTTGGCGTTCCGTTCTCTCTGCCTACCCCACTTGGGACATGGCGTGAGGGTATAGTATAGTATAGTATAGTATAAATAAACCCCACCCCGTTTTTTAAAAATGTCTCTCAAACAAAACACAAAATAGTCCGTGCACTGTTAATATTGAATTACTATTCTTTACGATGAACAAAAAACACACACGCTGGTTTCTCACCCATCTCGACCTTGAGCCTGAAGATCGTCCTACCCGCGGCCATTGCGGGCAGGCGCAGTCCTTCCAACGAAGGCACCCTGGCATATAGCCCTCAGGATGGTGTTACCCCGAGGCTGGCGACTGCCGCCCCAAAGGAGGTCTGCACCATGCGTCCAAGGCCGTGGCAGGAACAGAACCGCGTCTAGCCTCGTTGCTCCAGCAACGAGCGCACACGACGTCTTCTCCGACGTCTGGCGGGGAGTAGACCTGTCTCCACGGAATCCTGGCAGGAAGTGTCCCGTAGCCTGTCGCTGGCTACTCGACCAGGAGGGGTAGTACCTCACCCCTCGCTTACCCTTCTGCCCCCCCGCGTCCTAGTGTCGGCGTTGGCAAAATCCCGTTAGGCCGCTATTGTCTTTCAAAACAATAACCGCGGCCAGCATACGGCGTACCAGCTCGTATGCCCGGGTATTTGGCTCGGTGCCTACCAATGGTTATATATTCCCGCACACATCACATGTACACATAGTGTATCGAACGTCGCTCCCTCGCGGCGTGCACGTACCTAACATCAAGTGGGTAGTGTGCGTCTGTAGGCACGATACACTGAGTATCGTACGCCGGCGACTCGCAAAATTGGGAAAAAGTAAGATAATTCGAATATTGTTACCACGATGTCATGTGTGACATCATTTGAAAGCCCATTAAATTTCACGAATATGTAGACGTGATTCATTGTAATACGGGCACCGTAACGGAAGTTACGGAATTTAGTGTGTTTTTCCTAATTTTGCGGGTCCACGCGCGTGTGTAAGACACTGTCTTGCATGCGCGGCCGGTGACGACATAGTGCCACAACGCCTCTTACAAATGACTGCGTATAGAGGCGAGATGTATATTAATGTAATATTATATATGAGTATATTAATGTGTAATATAATATCAAGTTTGGATATTTTGATGTAATATCTAGTTTGGATATTTTAATGTTAAATCAAGTTGGATTTAATGTATTATCAAGTTGGATATGTAATGTTGAATTAAGTTGGATATAATTGTTGCCTTTGTGTAGGGATAGCATTAGTTTGAAGCATCAAGCTAGGATGTGAAAATTATTGTTGTTTTGTATAATGGTAGCATAAGTTTAGTATCAAGTTGAAATTAATCATTGTTTAGCGTAGCGGAGGTGTAGGCGTCGCACAATTAGTCTGCGACGCATGTTTCTTCGTGTGCGTTTTGCAAAAAACGACGCATCCAGCGTTTGCGGCCGCAGAGTGAGCTCTCCGGCATGCGCTCGACCGTTAAACACGGCCGAATCACACTTGCAGCGCGAGGTTTATCGGAAGATATCTCGAGCTGTGGGTGTGATATGGTTTTGAAATTTAGATCACCAGGTAGAGGGTGAAAAGCCACATAGAGTGGAGATATTTTTAAGTTCCGCCAACAAGTGTTTGAGTTGGCAGATAGGAACCAAGCAATCATGTGTAACATAGAACTATAAAATGTATAATGTAATATGTTAATTTAAGGATAAGAATAACATGTGTCATATTAAATATAGTTTCTAATTGTAAATTGTGTAGTATGTAAGTATTGCAATAATATTAATTATGTAAAAATGTATAAACATGTGATATTATTGATAATAAAGTACTTGCGTACGTGAATGATGCGTCGATCGGTTGTGTTCCTGCGCTTCGCGCGCACGCTGTACTGGACAGGTTTGCGTCTCCACTTAGTATGTGGTGGGACGCGACTGTCTAGTATAAATAGGGGACCCAATCGATCGGTCGTCACTTGCTGCCGAGCTCTACTACTGAACAGACGTGTTATTATTTACTGCCACCCTGCCTACTACCTTGCTTCTACATTGGACCGTTGGATACCTACCTTGCTGACTTGGATTGGAATATTGGACCCGTTGCTGACTACTCTTGGATTGGATTTGGATCTCTCTCTGGCCTCCACGAAGCAGCACCATCTCAGCACCGACGAGCTTCCGAAGTAGATCTGCATTGTAGTAGCTGCCGCCTCAACGCTTCTCTCGATACACCGCCGTACGCTCATTTGAATACTCAAGATAGCCGGTGCACTATTGGTTTATTGCCCGTAGTGTGTGCGCTTGCGAGTATTTCATTGGGGTGTGCCTAGGTGTTGACAGTGAAGCTGCGAGTCGTGTAGGTGCTCAAGCAACTGCTAGGCGGTTTCCGACGTGCTTTGAAGGTGTTTGCCGAGTGGCATTCACTCCTGACGAACCGGAAACCCACCTACCTTTCCCTACCTCCCATCTCCCGCGACGGAAGTCGCATTCCCCGATCTACCTACCATCGAGATCGTCTACCATCTACCAAGCGTCAGTGCCTGCGAAGAACCAGTGAACCCCCACTCACCCCGACTCCAGCCCACCACGGAGATACAGTCTTTGTACGCGCCTTCTTGGAGTCGAAGTTGTGCCGTACAAAGTGGTCCTTCGAACGCAGATCTTCGCATCGCTGACGCTACTACAACGAGATGGCACCTTCACTACGCTCTGGAACGCGTGGTGATCGCGACCCTGAGCCCGCATCGGATGGCGCTGCAGCTGCGGGTGCCCCCGCAGGAGAGGCCGCCGCCCCACTACACGCCGATGTGGACAACGACAGTGATCGCGACTCCAGCTCCACGTCAACGCGGACGGACGAGACAGCGCGCCGCCGCCACAAGGAGCTCGAGAGGGAGGTGCGCGAGATGAAGGAGATGATGGAGCGGATGGCCAGCGAACACACCCGCACCATGAGGATTAAGGATGCGGCGCTGGCTGCCGCGTTGTCTGCAGGGAGCGAGTCGACTCAGGAGGCGGCCATCGAGATGTCATTGCCGAGGCCGCAGACGTCTACCGCCCCCAACGCTACTCTACCCACCGGACGTGCCACGCAGAAGGACGCGCGGCGAAGAAGAACCGCGGAGTGGGTGGACCTCGAGACGCGCATCTTTTCGGAAAAGAAGATGGAAGCTATCATCGCTAGGCAGAACTGCAACAAGGATCTCTGCAAGTTTGGCGGAGATCCTATGGAGTGGCAAGCCTTCAAGCAACAATACGAGGAGACAACACAGCTGCTCTCCTTGACGCGCGCAGAGAACCGGGTCAGGCTGGACAAGGCCCTGGAAGGGGCCGCTAGAAGACAAGTCCGGGACATGCTGAACCTGGACCCGGAGGCCATCATGGAAGAACTGGAGAGAGTCTTCGGTGGATCTGCGCACGTTGTGGCCACAGTCAGCGATCGTGTGAGGAAGTGGCCCAGCCTGGAGAACGCGAACCAGGCACAGCTGCATGAGTTTGCAGCACAGATACGGGCCACATGCACGATCCTGGAGCAGAGGGCCCCAAGCTACATGGCGGACCGGGAGTTCATAGAACGGGTGGTGATGAAGATGCCGGTGTGGATGCGCACCCTCTGGTTACGTGAGATTCGTCATCACAAGAGAACTTCAGCACGTCAAGTGAATCTAAAAGTGTTTTTAGAATTTTTTAATGAAATGTGCGATGATATCAGTGATAGCTGTATAGTGTTAACACAGCCTTCTTCAAAAGTGAAAAGTGGTAAATGTCACCAAGTGAGTCTGGAGGACATGAGTGATAGGGTTGGTGTCTCCCACCGGGAATTAGGAGACACCTCCCTCAAGTGTGTGTTTTGTGGAAGATCTCATTCTAGTGCCAAATGCAGATCTTATTTAAAACTGCCTATCGAACAAAGATGGGGCACGGTGAAGGACAAAAGATTGTGCTTTAAGTGTTTAAAGTTAGACCACTCGGTTCCACAGTGCAAGGAGAGGCGGTGCGGTGCGGGCGGTTGCAAAGGCAACCATCATTACACCCTACACCAAGAGCCCAAGGCTCCAGGAACCAGTGGTAGTGATGCAGCACGCGTCGGAAGTGTGAATCACCTAAAAGGTGTCGCGAGTGCAATACATGGACAAAGTGTTCGCGGTACGTCACATACACCGCGAGGTGACGTGTTCGGTGACTCAGTGTCGAACAGTAATACGCGCGATCCGAACTGTGAAAGTATCGCGTGTCGTCCAAGTGGGGACGAGAACATCGCCGAACATAACAAGTCGAACAGTACCGCGCACAACCCAAGTGGGGGTATGTCAAACAGTATCGCCGCGTGTGGTCCAAGTAGGGACATAGTGAACATTGCCGCGTGTAGTCCAAGTAGGGACATAGTGAACATCGCCGCGTGTAGTCCAAGTAGGGACATAGTGAACATCGCCGCGAGTGTTAAACTGTCAAGTGAAAAAGGCAATCGACACACCGTGACAGTTACTGCCACCGGGATAGATGAATACCCGGTGTTGTTGCAGATAGTGCCTGTGCAAGTGAGTGGCCCTGCGGGGCAAGTGGATACCTACGCCCTCCTAGACGGGGGCTCCACAATTACATTGGTGGATGAAGAGGTCGCGGACGCCGTAGGAGTACCCGGAACTGTAACCGGGTTAAGAATAAACGGCGTCCACGGAATGACCCATGAAGAGAAAGGGTCCCGACGAGTCGAGTTAAGCGTGCGTGGACACGGGGTCAAGAGCACGTACAGTCTCGTCGGGAACACAATACATAGCTTCCGGCTACCTGAACAACCTTTAGCTCGCAGCAGGGAAGAGCTGAGGACACCGGGATGTGTCTTGCCAGTGGTGCGGCCGAGGATACTCATTGGCCAAGATAATGCCTCGCTGTTAGTGGCAAGACACAGGAGAGAAATTGCAGGCGACTCTGTTATGATGTCCCGCACCGCCTTAGGATGGGCGGTGCATGGCGGGAATGATAGCTGCGAAGAGTCGGCCTTTACTTACCACACTATCCGGAACCCAGGCGCCGATGTCATTGAGTTGGTGAAGACCCACTTCACCATTGACTCGCTGGGAGTCACACTGAAACAACGTCCACCAAGAGAAGAAATAAAGGCACAAGAACTGATGGAAAAAACGACCTCACAGGGGAGCGATGGTACATGGCACACCGGACTCCTGTGGGATGACGCGGATGCCACCCTCCCAGATAATAGGGAGGGCGCCTTGCGGAGGTTTGCCAGCCTGCAGAAGAAGCTGGCAAGAGACCCAGCCCTACGCAAGGTGTACGGCCAGAGTATAGAGAAGCTACTGGCAGAAGGCTACGCGGAAAGAGTAGAGGGGGGGAGCCTGGAGGTTAACCACCCACGGAGGTGGTACCTCCCACACTTCGCGGTACAAAACCCGAACAAGCCGGGCAAAGTGCGCGTGGTTTTCGACGCAGCATTCAAGTACCGCGGAGTGTGCCTCAACGACAAGCTGATGACGGGGCCAGATTTATTAACATCCCTGCTAGGGAACATACTAAGATTCCGCGAGGGGCCTGTCGCCCTTACGGCGGATATCAAAGATATGTTCTTAAGAATACGCATCAACGAAGAAGACACGGAGGCGCAGCTATTCCTCTGGGAAGAAGAGGGAGACACAATTACACTCCGGCTAAAATCGATGATGTTTGGCGCAAAGTGTTCGCCCGCGAGTGCGCAATTTGTGCGCAATAAGGTAGCGCAAGTAAATAGCGCTACCTACCCCGCAGCAGCCAAGGCTATACAGTCCAAATTTTATATGGACGATTATCTCGACGCCTTTGACACCGAAGAAGAGGCGTCCAAGATGGCCAAAGAAGTGGCCCAAGTATTAAGAAGCGGCAATATGCACATCACTAATTGGGCTTCCAACAGACCCGAAGTGCTAGAAGCCTCAACAGTGATGCCGCAAGAGATTGTAATAGCGGCGGATCACACAGAAAGAGTGTTGGGGGTAGTGTGGAACCCCCAGGAAGACGCCTTTCAGTACGCCATGAACCCGTCGGCCAAGTGGGGAGACGCGTGGCCGACTAAGAGGGGGATGCTAAGCGATATAATGAAGATATTCGACCCCCTCGGGTTCGTGGCATGTATAATGATTCGCGCAAAGATCCTGCTCCAAGAGGTGTGGAGGAGTGACACGGAGTGGGATGAAAAGATCGGGCCGCAACAAGCCGAAAAGTGGCAGAATTGGTTGCGGCTCGTAGCGCGTTGCAAGTGCGCAATACCGCGTTGCTGTCGACAACGAAGAGCGTCAGCAGCGACAGTGCACATCTTCGGGGACGCATCGGAGGATGCCATGTGTGTGGTGGCTTACCTCGAAGAAGAGGGGCGAGTGACCTTCCTAAGCAGCAAAGGGAAGGTCGCCCCTCTGAAGCCCCTCAGCATCCCGCGGCTGGAGCTACAAGCAGCATTTATTTATTTATTTATTTATTTATTTATAATAATACATACGGCTTACGCCTTTAATACATAGTTATAAGCAACAATTGTACAACACCACCATCGTATCAAATTAAAATCAAAACAAAAACAAAATATACTGCATCACTTCAAATTATAAAAATAAAAATCAAACACATTGTGTCACATAAACCACACAATAAAATTACAACATATCAACAGCATCATGTCAAATCATAAAAAAAAAAACTGTATCATATCCAACCATAAAATAAAGTTACAATACACTGCATCACATCGAATTTCAAAATAAAAATAAAACACACTGTCATGTCAAATTATAGAATAAAATTACAGCACATTCATCATGTCAAATCATAAAATAAAAATAAAACATATTGAATCATATCAAACCATAAAATAAATTTACAGCACACCACATAAAATTATAAAATAAAAAAAAATAAAAATACACCGTATCATATCAAATTATAAAATAAAATAAAATTATAACATACTACATCATATCAAATCATAAAATAAAAACAAAACACATTGCATCATATAAAATTACAAATCAAAACCAAAACATATCGTATCATGTCAAATTACAACACAAAGACAAGATTAACCAAATGGGAAGGGAAGGTAAAAAAGGACAAAGTATTTATATTACGGCTTTAAAATTCTCCGCCATTCTCTGCCTGAACTCAAACAGGGAATCCGCGAAAACATCCGACAAGTGTCCGTAAATGTTTCCCAATCTATGAATTCTATTCAAAGGCGAATTATATGCATAGTTGGTATCCACCACGTCACTATGAAAAGTTATTGCTTGGCGAGTGACCCTTGTCGGAACATGGTATGAGATCATCCCGCTCAACTCAAAGCAATTGAACAGTCCTCTCACAATCTTAAATAACAAAATCAAATCAGAAATCACACGCCTATCACAGAGAGTGTTCATATTCAAAAGCGACAATAAACAAGAGTAATCAATTTCCTCAACAGGAATTTGCATTAGATAGTTGACGTGTCTAAGAAATTTGCGCTGTATTCTTTCAATATTCTTAGAGTGGACCGCGTAGTAAGGAGACCATATAGGGGAGTTATACTCTACCTGACTCCTGACTAAGGATACGAACATAGTTTTAATTGCAGGTATGGACACAAAATCTCTGGCTGTTCTGAGTACAAATCCCAACATTCTCATTCCCCTGCTAGTGATATCCTCTATATGCGGAATAAAAGTTAAATGGTGATCGAAGATAATTCCCAAGTCCCGTATGGCATCAACGCGCTGTAAGACACTGTCCCCCAATTCATAATCAAATTTTAATGGATTTTTCTTTTTTGTAAATGTAACAACCTGACATTTTTCAATATTTAAAAACAGCCTGTTAAGCTCACACCAAGTTCCCAAACTCTTCAGATTACCCTGCAATACCTGACAATCGTGTAAACTGTTTATCTGTTTAAATATTTTAAGATCATCTGCAAATAACAGATAGTTGACGTTTTCAAATATGGAACAAATATCATTTACGAAAAGGAGAAAAAGAAGTGGTCCCAAGTGACTACCTTGCGGAACTCCACTTGTAGCAATGAACCCATTGCCTTTCGTTGTATCCTTGCGCACCACAAGTCTCCTCTCACATAGATAGCTAGAAATCCATTCATGCAAATTACCACACACACCCAGCATTCTCAATTTGCTCAACAGTATATCATGTGGAACGCGGTCGAAGGCCTTGCTGAAATCAGTGTAAACAGTGTCCACCTGAGATTTCTCAGCAAAGGCCCTCATGAGATGTTCTTCGTATATCATTAGATTAGTCAAAGTCGACCTTCCCTTAACAAATCCATGCTGAGCCTGATTAATCAATCCTTCCAAATGAGGGGTGATATAGTGTAAGACAATCGATTCAAAAAATTTAGGTATTGCGGACAAAATACAAATGGGTCTATAATTTATAATGTTAGATTTATCTCCCTTCTTAAATATAGGAATGATGTAACTCTCCTTCCATCGTTCCGGGAAACAGCCTTTTTTCAGAGATTCTCTAAACAGTACATATAATGGATAAGATATAGAAGAAGAGCACTGTCTCAAAAACATGTTAGGTATACCATCTGGTCCTGTTGGTTTTTTAATATTAAGTTTTTCCAATTCTTTTTTAACAAATGGGTATTCTATGACACAATCGCACAAATTGACTGATTCTGAATTCAATATATCTGGAATATGATCATCCTCATCATTCGTGACATAAACACTCTTAAAAAACTGCTCAAACAAATTAACCATCTCAATATCATTAGTGCTATGGACACCATTATTTATTTATTTATTTATTTATTTATTTATTAATACAATGGACGGCCATAATAGCCTTTGACAGAAAAAAAAGAAAGAAATAGAATAGTTATAAACCATTGAGTCTGGAATGCGATCATCTTTACGACTTTGAGATTTTGCGAATTTCCAAAAATATCTAGCATCACTAAACACTTCATTCTCTACCTGAGTAATATATTCCTGATAGCATTTTCTAGAAAGAATCCTACATGAATTCCTAAGCGAAGAGAATCTCTGGTAATCCTCCATACATTTTGTTCTTTTGTATTTAGCATGGCAACTCTTTTTTTCATATATCATTGCTTTTAATTCGCTGTTAAACCATGCAGGAAAATCATTAGGTTTGAAAGTTACAGTCGGCACGAATAGTTCAATAGCTGCATTCAAATACTCATAAAAAATATCTAACTTGCGATGCAAACTCAAATCGCCATACAAAAAAGACCAGTGAGATGAATGTAAAAACTGATTGATTGAGTCATAGTCAGCCCTGTGAAAATTTAATAACTTCGTAGTACATGCTGGTTTCTGTAATTGGAAGTTGGGAACAATATTAACATTTAAAGGGGGATGGTGTTTGTCGGCAGATAAAAGCAATTCATCTGCCTGTGTAACTTCTACTTTAGAACAATTTGTGAAAACTAAATCTAAAATTTTGTTATTACTATTAACAACATAATTTTTTTGCATTAAACCCAAGAAATGTGTCATATCCAGTATACTTCTTGATTTAGGACACTCGTTTAAACAAACAGTAGTACCATCCACTTCACGACTCTGAATAAGATCTCCAGCTTCAAATAGTCTCTCCTCACTATCGCACTCATTTACAGACCATCTGATGTTAGGCAAGTTATAATCACCTATAATTATCACTTTAGATTTCGGATACCTATTATTGAGTTGTTCGACATCCCTAGCATGTTCCTCATATTTCTCAGTCTCAGCATCTGGAGGAATATACACGCATCCAAAAATAGCTCCTGTCGAAGGTGATCCCACTTGAACGAAAACTTGCTCTAAAGAATTACCGCCGATATTGATCCTCCTTGATTTTATCTGGTTACTGACTGCGATTAATACACCACCACCTCTCTTCTTGTTGCTTGTACATTCATTTCTATCCTGTCTGTATACATCAAAATTTACAAATCCAAGCTCAGATGTATTAATATTATTATCCAACCAGGTTTCTGACAACATAAAAACTTGATGAAGCAAAGTATGTAAACTAGTTTTAAAATCAGTCAATTTTGTTCTTACTCCTCTAATATTTTGATAATAGCATTTTAATGAGTATGTTAGTTTTTTGCATCGTGAGATCTGTTGTGTGTCTGTACTATCTTGGGTTTAGAATTAACCCATCGCACCGTTAAGTTGATTTCTCCATTATTTCTTCTGGATTCTACTTCCTTCCATAATTGTGCAAGCTCATGTCTCTGTCGCTGAGTAAGATCATACTTAATCTTTATACCTCTATTCAACACCTTTCTGCTATTAAAGACGACTTGACTTGCCTGTTCCTTACTGGAGAACTCAATCTTGATTGGTCTAACCTTGTCTGGTTTCCTTGTACCTAACCGATATACCTTAGCTACTTTTAGGTTATTCGATTCATCAATTTCTTTCAATATATCAGCAACAGCACCAGTGTCCTCCTGCATCCCGTTAAAAGACATAGCGGAGTTACTCTCAGGAACGTTAAACACAATGACATTCTTCTCGCACAATCTTCGTTCTTCCATTTCATCAATCGTTTCATAAATCAAAGAAGCTACATTTTTAGGTGATTGATCCTCACATCTTGATGCCAGCATGTCCTTCATACACTTATTTTCACCTTCTATATGAGCCATGTACGTAGCAGCGTGTCCATTACTTGTCATTAAATCATTTGCTATGGAAATTATTTTAGCTATTTGATCTTTGTTGAATTTGCTATTAGGATCCATCACAAGATTGGTTAATTTCTTAATAGAATCACTTGAGGAAGAAAAATAATTTTTTGAGTTCATTTTAGTAGGTAAATCAGCTTTACTATTTGATGCCATCTCTAATGTAAAATAAGCGGTGTCAGTCGGTAGAACAAATAAACCTTATTATTTAGTATGGACAAATTGTTATTTATTCACTTATCACCGAAACCACTCAAGATAGAAAAGGACAGCCGCGGACTTTATTATTCAGAATTTTATTTCCTGTTTAGCGGTGTTAATAGTTTTTTTTTCAGTACTTATTGAAAAGAGGCACTTTATAAAAATGCACCTTTGATTTATTAAACTTGGTATGACTTTTTAAATATTAATGGTATGGAAAAAAGAAAAATGAGGTTATAATCAGTTTTTAGTGGCGGTTCGAATGATATATAACACTATTTTTTCGGAAAATTTCGAAAAATTTTCCTCTGAGGGAAAGTTAATTTTCTCACTAACTGCTGAATTTAAGATAGGGTCCTCGCGAGGTTATTTTCGTGGCTTAATTTTCTCTACACAATAATACAAAACTTATTCTTGGTGCAGATTCGCTGGAAGCAGCGTTCACTTTGAAAGTTTTTTTTTTGCGATATTTTTCACTATTTTCACAGTTTCTTTGAATAACTTCCACAAAAATAAATATATTTAAAATAAAACCAAATCACTGTATGCACTGAAAAATTCTCAACAAAATGATATATTGCAACATCAATTTAACTCAGTTTAACTATTAAAAATACTAATAAAAACAAATACACAACACATAGTACCAAAACAAACGTCATGCGATAAAAATAAATATTATAATTCAGCATTGATGGCAGCTAGGCTGTGGGACACCGTCCGGAAGGAAATGAATGGACATATAGAGCGAGTCGTCCTATGGACAGACTCGACAACCGTCCTACAATGGATCCAGTCCGACCCGCGCGCATACAGCACGTTCGTCGCCAACAGACTGGGTGAGATAGATGAGCTCACCCAGGCGGCGGACTGGCGTTGGGTACCGACTGGTGAGAATCCCGCTGACCTGGGAACAAGGGATACGGAGGACCCGGACATCAGCCCGGAAGGGCTATGGTTCAGTGGTCCGGCCTTCCTCCGTAAACCCGAGCCAGAATGGCCACAGAGAAAGGTCCTGCCGGCGTGCACCATAGAGAGAAAGGGGCATGCCGGACATACAACAAAGGACCGCGGCACCCGAATAGTGGTGCCGGATGCAAAAAAATTCTCCTCGCATGAAAGAATGATTCGGGCGGCGGCATATGTGTATAGATTCATCGATAAGTGCCGCCGCCGCGGGGACACTGGAAGCCTAACTGTGCCGGAACTGCGGAGAGCGGAGCTGGCGTGCTTGAGGAAGTCACAGCATGAAGCCTTCAAGGAAGAGCACGTCGACTTGTCTGCAGGACGCGCAGTTGTAACAAGTAGCAGATTGGCGGCCTACGCTCCCATGATGACAGAAGAGGGAGTGATAGCTGCCACCTCACGCCTCAAGAACCTGCAAGGCGCAGGGGAGTGCGCAAGACCTCCCATACTAGACGGCGGGGACCCATACACCAGGCTGTGGCTGAAGCGGCTGCATGAGACAGCGGGTCACAGCGGCGCAGAGAAGTTAGTAGCGGACGCGCGGCAAGATTGCGCCGTGGTCCGCCTGAGAACGACTGCGAGAAAGATCATCAGAGATTGCCCCCGCTGCCGTATGGCAAGAAGTAAACCGGCGCAACCGATGATGGCTGCGTTGCCGGAAGGCAGATAAGCTCACCACCAGCGGCCCTTCACCCATTGTGGGGTGGATTTCTTTGGGCCGATGGAGGTGGTGATTGGTAGGCGGAGAGAAAAAAGGTACGGCGCGTTGTTCACCTGCTTGACGACGCGCGCCGTTCACCTAGAGATAGCCGCCAGCCTGAGCGCCGACTCATTTATTATGGCCCTCAGGCGTATGACAGCCCGAAGGGGCACACCAGAAACCATGTACTCTGACAACGGTACAAACTTCCGCGGCGCATGGAAAGAGTTAAACGCCGCACTTAAGGAAGTCGCCGCAGATGAGCGGACGAAAGAGTATGTCACCACAAGCAGAATTGATTGGGGTTTCATCCCACCAAACGCACCTCACATGGGGGGAGCATGGGAACGCCTGATAAGGTCAGTGAAGAAGGCGCTCGGCGCTACGCTGAAAGAACGAGCGCTACGTGAAGAGACCTTGCAGACCGCACTGGCGGAGGCCGAGCACACTGTTAATACTCGGCCTCTTACACACGTCAGTGTGGATCCTGAGACTGATGAACCGCTTACCCCCAATCACTTCTTAATGGGGAAAGCCAGCAAACGCCCGCTGCTGACGCTGTTCAACGAAAAGGAAGCGGACACCAGCGTGCGCAAGCAATGGAGGATGGCCCAGCAGCTAGCCGACATGTTTTGGCGGAGATGGCTGCGCGAATATGCGCCTACCCTAGCGAACCGGCAGAAATGGAGGCGGCCAGAGCAACCGCTCCAAGTCGGCGAATTAGTTATCGTCGCCGACCCCAACCTGCCCCGCAACCAGTGGCCCAGAGGACGAGTGGAAGCTGTTTACCCCGGAGCAGACGGACAAGTGCGAGCCGCGGACATCCGGACCAAGAACACCACCATGAAGCGACCTGCGGCCAGAATCCTGCGGCTGAACTTGACGGGTCGCGAGTTCAGTATTGAAGAGTGAGGGAAACCTCACGGGGGGAGTGTATCGAACGTCGCTCCCTCGCGGCGTGCACGTACCTAACATCAAGTGGGTAGTGTGCGTCTGTAGGCACGATACACTGAGTATCGTACGCCGGCGACTCGCAAAATTGGGAAAAAGTAAGATAATTCGAATATTGTTACCACGATGTCATGTGTGACATCATTTGAAAGCCCATTAAATTTCACGAATATGTAGACGTGATTCATTGTAATACGGGCACCGTAACGGAAGTTACGGAATTTAGTGTGTTTTTCCTAATTTTGCGGGTCCACGCGCGTGTGTAAGACACTGTCTTGCATGCGCGGCCGGTGACGACATAGTGCCACAACGCCTCTTACAAATGACTGCGTATAGAGGCGAGATGTATATTAATGTAATCCTTATATCTTATAAAAATGATTTTTGAATTTCCATACTAACGAAGACCGGGCTATACTCGCCCATTTCAAGGAATTTGCGTTCCATTGACCTGACCATTACAAGATGAGGTATCTATTTCAAATAAAAACCCACTAAATGCCGTACTTTCTTTTAAAGAAGCGAGAAAAACAGCAAAAAAGAGTGTAAAAAAAAAGTGTGAATGAGATAAAAAATACGTTTTTTGCGTGAGTTTGAAAGAGTGCGAAAATGTTCTTTACCGCCAAAATTGTGTGCCATAAGATATTGCCATATTAAAATTAATTATGAAAAGTACTATAAATATTTATGATTAATTTCTAAAAAATAAGCACAATCAGACTTTTTTTAAGTTCATGCAAATAAAAACATTTAAAATATTTTTGATTTCGTGCAAATAAACACAT
The DNA here is from genome assembly GCA_947579605.1 of Athripsodes cinereus. Lineage (NCBI taxonomy): Eukaryota > Metazoa > Arthropoda > Insecta > Trichoptera > Leptoceridae > Athripsodes > Athripsodes cinereus. The sequence goes on from OX388319.1 coordinate 586,231, forward strand.
TTAAAATATTTTTTGCGTAAATAATCCAATTTAAAAATGTTAAGCACGTGCTAATTGAAAAGCCAAAAACAATATGTTATTCGTCTGGCAATTATTTGTGTCATTATAACATTCCAAAATGGCGATTAATGAACGATGTGTCAAAAAGTACGTTCAATATTTAATTTAACATCAGGTGAGAATTAATTTACGTTTTCTATCTAATTAATTTTTCTATCTAATCTATTAAACCTGCTTTACATTTTTATTACTAAAGAGTTAACAGTATATTTTTTTGCAGAAACACAAAACGGTGCATTGCGATCTGGATGCTCATTTTTCAATGATGAAATTAATGATTAAGAAATTAGAAATTAAATTGATAATAAATTAATGACAACGACATTATAGCTTTAGGAATGTCGTGGGAAGAAGTGACAATCATTGCAAAGAATCTGAACGGAAAAGACTGTATTCTCTTCTCTTCGTTCCCAGGAAAATCTTGAAGGTTGATCGAGTAGTTGTTTTATGAATTTTTGATGCAATAAATGAATTAACATAATAAAACTTTCTCTTTTCCTATGATATTTTATAAAATAAGTAGTTGAATAGGAAATTAAGAAAAAATAGGTGAGTATCCATTATTTTTTTGCAATGATTACGTTCTGGTTATATTTTTTGATGTGACATGACATGATTTATATCTTTGCAAAGTATCTTAATTACAAAAAAGGAGAAGGTATGTATTGTTCTTCTATTTTAATGTTCCCTTTATGCTTTGTGTGGAAAGATGAAAATTTTGACTTATTTTGAAATGCTTTTAAGCCTCAGATTTCAAAAATATAGTAGACCTTTATTATTTCTTAGTATTTGTGGGAATCGGCACAAATATTTGAGCCCGTACATATCCCTAATTTAGGAAAGGCATGTTGAATAATAAACTCTATACATAATCACAGACCCCAGGCCAAAAATATTTCAAATATCTTATTTATTGACAAAGATATCAACATTTTAATGAGGTAATGAATGAAAATTTGACTTCCTGATTGCCGAAATCGTAGACAAAACATTTTCATCATATTGAATTAATTTCAAAATGGAAGTGATAAAAAATACAACAAAACTGAATCTTAAAGCTTGGAGATTATTTTGGTTTTAAAACATCATGCTTGCACATCATGAAAACTACTAATTTGTGTAAATTAGAATTGCATAATTTCGGCATATTTTCATTCAATTTCATAGACCACATAATGACAGACTAAATATGACACATGAGAAAAAAAAACAAAGAAAAATAATTGTGAAAATGGAATTATGAAATTCATAGACAATATTGTAGGTATGCGTTTTCCAATAAATACACAGGTAGGTACTTTTCTCAATCAACGAGTAGTATTTATTTTGACCTAATATTTTCATGAGTCTTTAAAAAAAATCTGATGGAAGTATTTCAATTAAAAATATAATACTTCAGAATATTGAAGAAGACAAGAAGGTTGTGAAGCAAGACATGAGAGACTGCGGAGCTTCCCCGGAGGACGCACAGAATAGAGCCGAGTGGCGGCGAAAGACAAAAATGGCAGACCCCACCATCATGTGGGATTAATAATTGCCCAGGGAGAGAGAGAGAGAGAATATTGAAGAATGTACATTCATTCATCAAGGTTTCTTTTGGGAATACAGGGAGGGAATGCCTATACAGGAAACATTAAATGTTTCGTTCCTTTTTAAGAACTGTTTTCCTTATAGGTACCTATGTATATATACATATATTTTTTTGGTACTTTTATCCACGTAGGTACCTACCCATTTTTTTTTTATTGAAATATGGCCGTGTGGGATGTCAAACTTCAAGATTTTACAGTGGGAAAAGGATTTTAGTACTTTTATGTACCTACCTACCCATTTTATTATTGAAATATGGCCGTGTGGGATGTCAAACTTCAAGATTTTACAGTGGGAAAAGAATTTCGGTACTTTTATCCACGTAGGTACCTACCCATTTTATTTATTGAAATATGGCCGTGTGGGATGTCAAACTTCAAGATTTTACAGTGGGAAAAGGATTTTAGTACTTTTATCCACGTAGGTACCTACCCATTTTTTTTATTGATATATGGCCGTGTGGGATGTCAAACTTCAAGATTTTACAGTGGGAAAAAGATTTCAGTACTTTTGTCCACGTAGGTACCTACATATTTTTTTATTGAAATATGGCCCAGTGGGATATCAAACTTCAAGATTTTACAGTGGGAAGAGGATTTTACTACTTTTATCCACGTAGGTACCTACCTATTTTATTTATTGAAATATGGCCGTGTGGGATGTCAATCTTCAAGCTTTTACTGAGGGAAAAGGTTTTCAGTACTTTTATCCGTGAAAAATGGCCGTGTGGGATGTCAAACTTCAAGATTTTACAGTGGGAAAAGGTTTTCAGTACTTTTATCCACGTAGGTACCTACCCATTTTTTTATTGAAATATGGCCGTGTGGGATGTCAAACTTCAAGATTTTACAGTGGGAAAAGGATTTTAGTACTTTTATCCACGTAGGTACCTACCCATTTTTTTATCGAAATATGGCCGTGTGGGATGTCAAACTTCATGATTTTACAGTGGGAAAAGGATTTCAGTACTTTTGTCCACGTAGGTACCTACATATTTTTTTATTGAAATATGGCCGAGTGGGATGTCAAACTTCAAGATTTTACAGTGGGAAGAGGATTTTACTACTTTTATCCACGTAGGTACCTACCTATTTTATTTATTGAAATATGGCCGTGTGGGATGTCAATCTTCAAGCTTTTACTGAGGTAAAAGGTTTTCAGTACTTTTATCCGTGAAATATGGCCGTGTGGGATGTCAAACTTCAAGATTTTACAGTGGGAAAAGGATTTTAGTACTTTTATCCACGTAGGTACCTACCCATTTTATTTATTGAAATATGGCCGTGTGGGATGTCAAACTTCAAGATTTTACAGTGGGAAAAGAATTTCGGTACTTTTATCCACGTAGGTACCTACCCATTTTATTTATTGAAATATGGCCGTGTGGGATGTCAAACTTCAAGATTTTACAGTGGGAAAAGGATTTTAGTACTTTTATCCACGTAGGTACCTACCCATTTTTTTTATTGAAATATGGCCGTGTGGGATGTCAAACTTCAAGATTTTACAGTGGGAAAAAGATTTCAGTACTTTTGTCCACGTAGGTACCTACATATTTTTTTATTGAAATATGGCCCAGTGGGATATCAAACTTCAAGATTTTACAGTGGGAAGAGGATTTTACTACTTTTATCCACGTAGGTACCTACCTATTTTATTTATTGAAATATGGCCGTGTGGGATGTCAATCTTCAAGCTTTTACTGAGGGAAAAGGTTTTCAGTACTTTTATCCGTGAAATATGGCCGTGTGGGATGTCAAACTTCAAGATTTTACAGTGGGAAAAGGTTTTCAGTACTTTTATCCACGTAGGTACCTACCCATTTTTTTATTGAAATATGGCCGTGTGGGATGTCAAACTTCAAGATTTTACAGTGGGAAAAGGATTTTAGTACTTTTATCCACGTAGGTACCTACCCATTTTTTTATCGAAATATGGCCGTGTGGGATGTCAAACTTCATGATTTTACAGTGGGAAAAGGATTTCAGTACTTTTGTCCACGTAGGTACCTACATATTTTTTTATTGAAATATGGCCGAGTGGGATGTCAAACTTCAAGATTTTACAGTGGGAAGAGGATTTTACTACTTTTATCCACGTAGGTACCTACCTATTTTATTTATTGAAATATGGCCGTGTGGGATGTCAATCTTCAAGCTTTTACTGAGGTAAAAGGTTTTCAGTACTTTTATCCGTGAAATATGGCCGTGTGGGATGTCAAACTTCAAGATTTTACAGTGGGAAAAGGATTTTAGTACTTTTATCCACGTAGGTACCTACCCATTTTATTTATTGAAATATGGCCGTGTGGGATGTCAAACTTCAAGATTTTACAGTGGGAAAAGGATTTTAGTACTTTTATCCACGTAGGTACCTACCCATTTTTTTATTGAAATATGGCCGTGTGGGATGTCAAACTTCAAGATTTTACAGTGGGAAAAGGTTTTCGGTACTTTTATCCACGTAGGTACCTACCCATTTTATTATTGAAATATGGCCGTGTGGGATGTCAAACTTCAAGATTTTACAGTGGGAAAAGAATTTCGGTACTTTTATCCACGTAGGTACCTACCCATTTTATTTATTGAAATATGGCCGTGTGGGATGTCAAACTTCAAGATTTTACAGTGGGAAAAGGATTTTAGTACTTTTATCCACGTAGGTACCTACCCATTTTTTTTATTGAAATATGGCCGTGTGGGATGTCAAACTTCAAGATTTTACAGTGGGAAAAGGATTTCAGTACTTTTGTCCACGTAGGTACCTACATATTTTTTTATTGAATTATGGCCCAGTGGGATATCAAACTTCAAGATTTTACAGTGGGAAGAGGATTTTACTACTTTTATCCACGTAGGTACCTACCTATTTTATTTATTGAAATATGGCCGTGTGGGATGTCAATCTTCAAGCTTTTACTGAGGGAAAAGGTTTTCAGTACTTTTATCCGTGAAATATGGCCGTGTGGGATGTCAAACTTCAAGATTTTACAGTGGGAAAAGGTTTTCAGTACTTTTATCCACGTAGGTACCTACCCATTTTTTTATTGAAATATGGCCGTGTGGGATGTCAAGTTTCAATATTTTACAGTGGGAAAAGGATTTCAGTACTTTTATCCACGTAGGTACCTACCCATTTTATTTATTGAAATATGGCCGTGTGGGATGTCAAGTTTCAATATTTTACAGTGGGAAAAGGATTTTAGTACTTATATCCACGTAGGTACCTACCCATTTTATTTATTGAAATATGGCCGTGTGGGATGTCAAACTTCAAGATTTTACAGTGGGAAAAGGATTTTAGTACTTTTATCCACGTAGGTACCTACCCATTTTTTTATCGAAATATGGCCGTGTGGGATGTCAAACTTCAAGATTTTACAGTGGGAAAAGGATTTTAGTACTTTTATCCACGTAGGTACTTTCCCATTTTTTTATCGAAATATGGCCGTGTGGGATGTCAAACTTTAAGATTTTACAGTGGGAAAAGGATTTTAGTACTTTTATCCACGTAGGTACCTACCCATTTTTTTTATTGAAATATGGCCGTGTGGGATGTCAAACTTCAAGATTTTACAGTGGGAAGAGGATTTTAGTACCTTTATCCATGTAGATACTTCCCATTTTTTTTATTGAAATATGGCCGTGTGGGATGTCAAACTTCAAGATTTCAATACCCATTTTTTAAAAATTTACATAAATATGAGCTGAAAAGGATGTGTAGTAAAAGTCTGAGAGATTGTATGCGTAACAGTAATATACAAAAGGAATGTGGAATGAAAGTTGGTGTAATTACAAGGATGAATGTGAATAAGTTAAGATGACAAGCTCATTTAAATCAAATTCTACAGGACGGTCACGTGTTGAGCACATTGAACAGGAGAGCATGCATGAGGAATTGTATGACAGTGACGGAAGCGAAAGATGTATGCAAGGATAGAAGGAAGTGGCTCTCGATCCTTTCTGTCTACCCCGCGAGGAAAGCTGCGTAATGGTATGTATGTATGTATGTGTATGTAATGTAGGTATATTGTTATAATTTTATATACCTACTGTTAGTCTCACTTACATATTATATTCTATTATATGTTCTCTACTTTAATGTGACACTGTGTATATAGTTGATACAAAAATTATTGCTGCCTACATAAAATAATTTTTATTTATTTATCGTTGCCGTGGATGTGAAGTGATCCAACCCACAAGACAGACATTCCGAGAAAAAGGGTGTTGAAGTTACGCTGTTACATCCGAAAATACTAATCTTACAATAACTAAGTTATTTTTGCATACATTTCGCTAAAAAATTTACACAATATTCCTGATCACATATTCCACTAATATAAATAACAAAATATTAAAGAATTTATATATTTTAGAAGTAAACACGAATTTATCACTTGGGTTATTTCACCACTGTGGCTGAGAAAGATCCACCTGTAAAAAAATTGTTGGAAAGTTACGCGCTATTCGGCTTAGATCTTTTCACTTCTATAATTTAATTGAACTATTTGTTCCTATATGCGTTAGTGAAAAGCTCTAACATACTTGAAATGATTGTAAAAACACTTAACATCTCTTCAAAATCTTCCAAAAATGCCCTTTAGGAATATCAAATCACTTATTTCTCTTCACCACTATGTTCTCCGTGGTTTTCTGAACAAAACTGCATACTAAACCCATTTTTCAAAAAAGTGTGGCTTGGATCACCTCCACGGCAACGATATACCTACTTACTGTTTTTTTTTTATATATATTTCCCGTATTCCCGTGCAACGCCGGGTATTTAAGCTAGTATTATATATGAGTATATTAATGTGTAATATAATATCAAGTTTGGATATTTTGATGTAATATCTAGTTTGGATATTTTAATGTTAAATCAAGTTGGATTTAATGTATTATCAAGTTGGATATGTAATGTTGAATTAAGTTGGATATAATTGTTGCCTTTGTGTAGGGATAGCATTAGTTTGAAGCATCAAGCTAGGATGTGAAAATTATTGTTGTTTTGTATAATGGTAGCATAAGTTTAGTATCAAGTTGAAATTAATCATTGTTTAGCGTAGCGGAGGTGTAGGCGTCGCACAATTAGTCTGCGACGCATGTTTCTTCGTGTGCGTTTTGCAAAAAACGACGCATCCAGCGTTTGCGGCCGCAGAGTGAGCTCTCCGGCATGCGCTCGACCGTTAAACACGGCCGAATCACACTTGCAGCGCGAGGTTTATCGGAAGATATCTCGAGCTGTGGGTGTGATATGGTTTTGAAATTTAGATCACCAGGTAGAGGGTGAAAAGCCACATAGAGTGGAGATATTTTTAAGTTCCGCCAACAAGTGTTTGAGTTGGCAGATAGGAACCAAGCAATCATGTGTAACATAGAACTATAAAATGTATAATGTAATATGTTAATTTAAGGATAAGAATAACATGTGTCATATTAAATATAGTTTCTAATTGTAAATTGTGTAGTATGTAAGTATTGCAATAATATTAATTATGTAAAAATGTATAAACATGTGATATTATTGATAATAAAGTACTTGCGTACGTGAATGATGCGTCGATCGGTTGTGTTCCTGCGCTTCGCGCGCACGCTGTACTGGACAGGTTTGCGTCTCCACTTAGTATGTGGTGGGACGCGACTGTCTAGTATAAATAGGGGACCCAATCGATCGGTCGTCACTTGCTGCCGAGCTCTACTACTGAACAGACGTGTTATTATTTACTGCCACCCTGCCTACTACCTTGCTTCTACATTGGACCGTTGGATACCTACCTTGCTGACTTGGATTGGAATATTGGACCCGTTGCTGACTACTCTTGGATTGGATTTGGATCTCTCTCTGGCCTCCACGAAGCAGCACCATCTCAGCACCGACGAGCTTCCGAAGTAGATCTGCATTGTAGTAGCTGCCGCCTCAACGCTTCTCTCGATACACCGCCGTACGCTCATTTGAATACTCAAGATAGCCGGTGCACTATTGGTTTATTGCCCGTAGTGTGTGCGCTTGCGAGTATTTCATTGGGGTGTGCCTAGGTGTTGACAGTGAAGCTGCGAGTCGTGTAGGTGCTCAAGCAACTGCTAGGCGGTTTCCGACGTGCTTTGAAGGTGTTTGCCGAGTGGCATTCACTCCTGACGAACCGGAAACCCACCTACCTTTCCCTACCTCCCATCTCCCGCGACGGAAGTCGCATTCCCCGATCTACCTACCATCGAGATCGTCTACCATCTACCAAGCGTCAGTGCCTGCGAAGAACCAGTGAACCCCCACTCACCCCGACTCCAGCCCACCACGGAGATACAGTCTTTGTACGCGCCTTCTTGGAGTCGAAGTTGTGCCGTACACATAGTTTATATTTAAAATAAAAGAAGTGTCCATTTTCACTACCATATTTATTTTGTTTTCGCCAATGATTCACAAAAACCCCCAAAGATTACCAATCTATCTTAACAAGCAATTTAAACTAAAAATACCTAAAGATAACTTACGTACTAATTACAATAATCATGAGGATGTATGTCTGTAGGTATATACACTCGTGTAGGCAGTATTCCATATCCCACTCGATATTATACCTACCTACAAGAGCGTTTACATCGAAATTATAATGATCATACAAACAGACACACACCCCTAAATACGATGTATTATTATGTGTGAATAGCGAGCAGATCGTAAACCGGACGTGACATTTCTGAAGGATGGTGAACACGTTTTTAAAAATGACTGTAGCTGGTCACCGAACACAGCGCAAAATTGCACAATTTAAGAATTTTAATTATTATTATTAATATTATCTTTACGAAATTATTTTAAAAAATATTCTGGATAATTTTTTTATCATCATGCACAGACCCTCCATATCAATCGTCCCTGCTTTTTGATGAAAAAATTATCCATATGAAACTATATCATCTCTCGTTATCCACACATAATTAAACAAAATTAATTACAATATATCAAAACCAATTCAACATACGCCCGTCTAGGTACGTCATAGGTAAGGTAGGTACCTCGCACAGTAACAAATTTAAAACATTTTCAAATTCATTTAGCAACCCATTTAATTTTTTTAATATTCCCACATTTTAATTTCAAATCTAATTTACAAGAAACCATTGCGCAATCAACAACAACATTACAGATAGGTATGCACGTAATTGTACGATCCACTCATTCGCAATACAAATATCTCATGGCGTTCTCCAGGCAGTCTTGGCACACTTCATAACCTCCCTCTCCGATCAGCCTTCTCGCCGACCTATCTCTGCATCTCCTTGCAGATCCACCTCAGACTTCCAGATCACCGGGAACTCCGACCCCTTATTTCAAGGTGGTCAGGCTACCAGCTCTCAGCTGGTACACCCTTTCGTCCCTCTGAAACTCGCATCTCCCACACAACCCGCATTGTACCTCTGGCACCTATGCTAAGCCGGGAACTACACGTCCCGTACAAGGCTGCCAGAATACACATGCCCTTTTTACAAACTCTCCCAACGGAACATTCTCCCTTTCTACATACCGCCTCGCCAACATACCTCTCGCTTACACCACCTTTCTCATTCTCGCATTGCAAGCGTACCCTTACACGAATCACCGTACATACCTACCACTCCTGCGCACACGACAATCTTCCCGCGTTTTCCCCAAAAACGCGCGTTTTTTCCCTACACTACCGCGTGCCACGTGGTCCTTGCATACCTCGTGCTTCGATTACCCGCGCATCCAAATTCGCGCCATTTCACAATACTTAATACTTATCTTGCGCAACTCTCTACAGTTCGCAAATCACTATAGTTTTCCTAGAAAATTTATACATCACATATTTAACTATCATCATTTCATCAAATTAATTATCATACACATTGAAAACAGCAAAGTTAACCCATTTTCCCGAACATTTTTAACATTTATCATTACAACACAGTATAAATTTATTCTCGAGTACCTACCTACCTCAATACCTATAAAATTATAAACATAATCAATTTACATTCCCAGTTAGGCGCCAGGTTATTTTTTTAGCGAAATAACCAAAACTTTTGTCTGGCTTTCAGACACCTATAATCCGTGTCAATAAACACATTATTGATCAGATTATAGACCACATAGCATGTATTGTTGTATTTGATTTGCTGGATGGATTTTATTTCAATATTTATCTCTTCATTTAACTCTTTTTCGCGGCGACGTAGTCTATTTAACAAATTCAATACTCTATAGAAGCCCTGTCTGCATAGAAAACAAAACAATATTAGTGCGAGCTCACTCGCCACTAATATACACAACCAAAAAAACGCGCGCGCGTGAGGAGGTTTATTTTCCTCCTCTTGACTGGTGCTTTCTTCTGACACTTCCACCACTATTGGGTCTTCTGTGTGAGTTTTCTCCTCCACAGGTACCTCAATATCGCACCCATCGCCGATTAGGTCCGATATGTTATCAGGCTGATCTTCCGGTACCTCTAACTGAGATACGTCTTCCGTAGCAAGCTCACAGGTAGCTATCGGTGGTGTAATCACGGAGTACACTTCGGGGAAATCAATATGAAGAACACGGTTCTCCAACTCTTGCAAAGAGTGTACTTCTACACCAAGAAGTGCCTCTCTGTAATACGGTGTCATTAGCGTTACAATGAATGACCCTATTCGCGATCTATCAATATGATTATGATAGCCGCCTTTCTCAAGCCGCTCTACGAGTCTCCGCTTGAAATAAACAAAATCGCAGCCCTTTTCGGAATAACTCTGTATTCCGCTATAAAGTTCCCCGATTATTTTACCATGGACATTACGAATGCCAAAATTGTAAATAATCCACTTCTTGAATGAAGACCATTTACACGGGCTTTTGAAAAATTCGCGGTTAAACGCTTTCCTCGCGTTCGCTCGCAAATTACGAAGTACTGTATGTGGTACTTCGTCTTCGTCGGACATACGCCAGTATTCCTCACATGCTTGAAGGAATACTTCCGGTTCCTCATCCAGCCAACCACTGAATGTTTGAGTCAGAGTGAACTTCTTGATAACATATCGACCCGGTGACACGAAAACTAATTTATCCATCCCACAGATAAAGACAACAATACCTAATCAAAATAAAATGCAATACAATATCAGTCAATAAAACGTTCCAAAATCATTTCACATCACCGCCAACACATAACAAAGTAATATGCCATTAAAAAGAAAATATTAAATAAATTTACAATTAAAACTCTTTCTCCATTCCAGCTACCTCGTCTCCCAGGGATATAAATCGTGGATCCGTTTCTAGTGATTATACATCCTTTGAGGGATGTATTTTTTCACTAAGTTGCCCCATTTGTTGAGGCGCCAAAGTTGACAAGCATGCCTTGTCAAGCAACGCCGACACGATGGGCGCCAAAATGACAAGGCCTTCCTCAGCTGGAACGGAGGCGAAGAGAAAAAAAAAACAAAGAAAGAGAAGAGAGAGCAATTAAACAAAATAATATTCCATTCTTCCAGATAGATACTTACCCTATATGTTTGGAGGGTTGTCTTCGGAGTTATACATAATAATTATACCTACTTTAAATTAAGAATAAATTGTAAAGCTATGGCATATTACTATGACGTGAAGGCGGATGATGTAAAACACAGTTTAAATTAAAATGATTTTAAAAACACTGTATAATTTCCAAATTAAATTTATTCACCTCAAACGTTTTCGCCAAGGCTTCTACTTGGCATCATCAGGAGGACTAATTAGTTAAAGTTCATATTTAGTGAGTATGTTTTCTATTACTAACTTATACTAAGGGTGGGGGGGAGTTTGAAGGTGGGGGAGAAAGGGCGGAGTTGAGGGTGTTTGATAAGATAAACATTATTGTGACAAAAGCTGACAAAGGAAATTCAATAGTGTTTATAGATAAAAGTGAATATGTAAACAAACTTAATAGTGTTATTATTGATGACAAATGTACACAGTTAACTGGCGATCCAACGAATAAGTATAACCGAAATATATCACAATTTTTAAATCGTAATAATTATTCTATATCTGATAAGAAGAAATTGACAATAAGAAACCCTACAGCACCACGCTTATATGGATTAATTAAACTACATAAACCTGATCTCCCTGCTAGACCCGTAGTTTCTTATGTCAGTGCACCAGCGGTAAACATCGCTAAATATCTTAATGAAGAAATTGTTCGTTTAACTAATTTTCAATCAAAATATAGTGTTAAAAACTCAGTGGAGTTAACAAGTAAATTACATCATCTTTCACCACCCGAGAACTCACTACTTGTATCTTTTGATGTTAAGAATTTATTTACAAATATACCTGTAACAGATGTAATTGATATTCTTAGAGATAAATTAAGTTCTAAAAATGTTGATATTGATACAGCTACTAAAATTATAAATTTAACCAAACTTTGCATGGAACAGAATTATTTCAAGTTTGATGACAAGTTCTATAAAATTAATGACTCATTACCTATGGGCAATCAATTGTCGCCATTACTTAGTGAAATATACATGGATCACTTTGAAGAAATTCTGTTCTCATCAAAAAATCCATTGTTAAAATGTATATTTAAGTACCAAAGATATGTGGATGATATATTCTGTGTATGGACTGGCAGTAAGAGGCAATTAGATCTTTTCTTAACTTTCTTGAACTCTATTAATAAAAACTTACAATTTACATTAGAAATTGAAAAGGACAAAAAACTTTGTTTCTTAGATTTAAATATAAGTATTAATAATAGTAAATTCAAATTTGGGATTTACAGAAAACCCACATATTCTGACAATATAATTCATGCGTCTTCCTGTCATCCAGTGTCACATAAAATGGCCGCATTTAACTCTATGATCCACAGAATGTTGAATATACCCTTAGATAAGGATGAATTCAACAAAGAACTGAATGTAATTAAAAGTATTGCCCGGAACAATGGATACGATATTCACATAATTGATAAAATTTTATGTAAAAAACAAAAACACATCATGTTTAAAAATTACATTTATGCTCCATATTGCAAGGAAAATAATAATAAACCGTGGAGAAAAGTTTTATATTTAGGTAAAATCTCGCATATAGTAAATAAACATGTAAATAAAAATATTAAATGTGCATATTATACCAATAATAACATAAGTAGATTACTTTTTAATCATAAGGATAGGGTAGATAATATAGATAATAGTGGGGTTTATTGTATTAGTTGTAAGGATTGTAATATGAAGTATATAGGCCAAACAAGTAGAGCAATTAAAACTCGCATTCAGGAACATAACAGGGCATTCAGGGGGTTATCCGGATACTCGGAGATTGCAGACCATTGTATACAACATGATCATTCTATTGACATGCAAGGTACTAAGGTCTTGCACTCCGAGTCTAAGATTAGCAAATTAAATGCCTTGGAGATTCTTGAAATCCATAAAAACAAGAACAATTTGGTGAATATCCAAATACCATATGCATCTCCTTTGTTGATATACCCATCTCCTTCCCTCTTATCAAACACCCTCAACTCCGCCCTTTCTCCCCCACCTTCAAACTCCCCCCCACCCTTAGTATAAGTTAGTAATAGAAAACATACTCACTAAATATGAACTTTAACTAATTAGTCCTCCTGATGATGCCAAGTAGAAGCCTTGGCGAAAACGTTTGAGGTGAATAAATTTAATTTGGAAATTATACAGTGTTTTTAAAATCATTTTAATTATAATGAATTTCCAAAGTGTTAACACAAAAACATTTGATTTATTAAAACACAGTTATTAATTATACATAATTATTTATTAAAAAAAAAAAAAACAACATAAGAAATTACTATTAAAAAAATAAAAATATCAATTAAAAATTATTATATCTATCTATCTAAATAAACCCCACCCCGTTTTTTAAAAATGTCTCTCAAACAAAACACAAAATAGTCCGTGCACTGTTAATATTGAATTACTATTCTTTACGATGAACAAAAAACACACACGCTGGTTTCTCACCCATCTCGACCTTGAGCCTGAAGATCGTCCTACCCGCGGCCATTGCGGGCAGGCGCAGTCCTTCCAACGAAGGCACCCTGGCATATAGCCCTCAGGATGGTGTTACCCCGAGGCTGGCGACTGCCGC